>JAQPPZ010017210.1:11232500-11832500 GCA_028583015.1 Wollemia nobilis | reverse complement strand
GCATTATCGAAAGCACCCGAACCCAAAGAATCTAATAATAAAGCTAAATTGACTTTGTTCTTCAATGGTTTGAAGTGTGAGCAAGGGTGTGGTGTAGGGATTATGTTTTTCAAGCTGCAAGGTGCTCCAATGCCCTTGTCATTTAAGCTAGAATTCCCTTGCACAAATAACAACGCTAAATACAAGGCCCTAATCTTGCGTCTCCAAAAAATAATCACTATGAATATTAAAAAGATAAATATATCTGGTGACGTGTTTCTCATTGTATACCAAGTTAAGGGAATATTTCAATGCAGGTGTCCAATACTGAAAGCTTACAAAGAGCTTGTTAACACTTATCTAGTCCAACTAGAATGGTATGACATCGAGGTAATCCCTCGCACATCCAATAGATTTGTAGATACTATGGTATACTTGGGATCCTTGATCCCTCAAAATGTGTATGCTGATTTCACTACCATTCATGTGAAGACGCTATTGTAATCAACGATACAACATGAGGCTTTTGACAACAAAGAATCAGTCAACATGATTCATATAAAACCAAACCATGAATTGTTCTATAAAGCCATAGACTTTCTAAAGAAGGTTCATTGGGGGTATTTAATATCACAGGGTCCTATGGGGAATGGTACCATAATTTACCACACAGTTGTTTCTCAATCTGCATTTGTGCACATAGAATCACAGAGAGAACAAGTCATATTGTCTATTGAGGATGTAGCTTATCAAGATTGGCTATGCCAATTACAAGATTTCCTTAAGCTTGGAATCATCACATAGGGATTATTGCATGTCGCAAAATGAGCATTTAGATAAAAGTGACATGATATGTCTTGCTAGGAGATATATTGTATCATCAAAACTACGATGCAATCCTTCATTGTCTTGAGCCCCAAGAATCATCTTAGGCCATTTCACAAGCTCATGACTGTACATGCACTGGCCATTTTAGCAACATGGCCATCATCAAGAGCATCATTTGAATAGGTTATTATTGTCCTACCATGGAAAATGATTGCTATGAGTATGTTAGGAAGTGCGTTAAGTGTCAACATCATGCAAATCTGATGCACCTGCCATCACAGGCATTATAACCCATTCAGATGACTTGGCCATTTTCTCAGTGGGATTTTGATATAATTGGAAAGATATATCCCCCATATTCAGGCCAACACATGTTTATATTAACAACCATAGAGTACTTCACCAAAATAGTGGAAGCAGTCCCCTTAACATCAATGACAAGACCATGAATTATGGAGTTCATACTTCATAATATCATCTATTGCTTTGGTATCCCATTCAAGATAATTTCGGATAATGGTCCTTCATTTAAGAACAAATATGTGCGGGATTTAACGTCCAAAAATAACATTCAACACAGTTTTGCAATACCATATTATCCGCAAGAAAATAGGCAACCAAAATCCTCAAACAAAATAATCATAGCCATATTAAAGAAGATGGTAAAAGAAAATCATAAGGATTGGCAACTACAGTTGCCTCTTGCATTATGGGCTTACAGAACTAGCATGCGGATGCCCACTGGGGCAACATCATTTTTGCTTGTATATGGAATTGAGGCCATTATGCCCTTGGAGTTTATTGATGACAACACTATGCGGCAAGATCACCTTTATCAATTGACTCTTCTTGATGAATGTTCCATCAATGCTCTTGAGCATCTCCATGTTTACCAAGATCGTCTAACACGAGCTTATAAAAATAAAGTCCACCTGATAGACTTTAAGGTTGGGGATCTCGTGCTCAAAGAGAACCAACATAATTCAAACCTGCCATCGCACCTGCGAGACAGATTTACGGCCAACTGGATAGGTCCTTATATCATCTCAAAGAAGATTGGACCTGGACATATTGCCTAACCTCATTAGAAAGTGTTAAAGAACCTGAGCCTCTCAACATTCTTCATCTGAAGGCGTTTTACACATAAAAGCAACAAAATCCAAAAAAAAATCCAAAATTTCAAAAACAAATTAAAAAATCATCAAAATCATAAAATTCCAAACAAATCATAAAACATCAAAATCAAAAAGCCTAAAATGCATCTTAAGCCCTTTTGTCAACTCACAAAAAGCCCCAAAGTTATCTTAAGCCCTTTGGTCAACTCATAAAAATCCCCAAAGGCACATTAAGCCCTTTGGTCAACTCACAAAAAGCCCCAAAGGCATTGTAAGCCTTTTGGTCAACTCACAAAAGGCTCCAAAGGTACCATAAGTCCTTTGGTCAACTTACAAAAAGTCCCAAAGGTATCATAAGCCCTTTGGTCAACTCACAAAAAGCCCCAAAGGCATCTTAAGCCCTTTGGTCAACTCACAAAAATCCCCAAAGGCATCTTAAGCCCTTTGGTCAACTCACAAAAAGCCCCAAAGGCACATTAAGCCCTTTGATCAACTCACAAAAAGCCCCAAAGGCATCATAAGCCCTTTGGTCAACTAACAAAAGGCTCCAAAGGCATCATAAGCCCTTTGGTTAACTCACAAAAAGTCCCAAAAGCATCATAATCCCCTTGGTCAACTCACAAAAAGCCCCAATTCGATCAACTTAAAAAAAGCCTCAAAGGCATATTAAGCCCTTTGGTCAACTCACAAAAAGCTCCAAAGGCACATTAAGCCCTTTGGTCAACTCAAAAAATGCCCCAAAGGCATCATAAGCCCTTTGGTCAACTCACAAAAGGCTCCAAAGGCATCATAAACCCTTTGGTCAACTCACAAAAACCCCCAAAGGCATCATAAGCCCTTTGGTCAACTCACAAAAGGCCCCAAAGACATCATAAGCCCTTTGGTCAACTCATAAAAAGCCCCAAAGGCACATTAAGCCCTTTGGTCAACTCACAAAAGGCTCCAAAGGTATTTAAGCCCTTTGGTAAAAAACAAAACACAAAAACACAAAAACAATTGAAAACATTAAAATACAAAAACATTTGCATCTTACATTTTGCATTTGCATTCCTGTAATTGCATTGCATTAGGCATGTTGCATCCATTTTCATTCACATTAGGATAGACTATGTTTTCAATATTGCAAATGGTGCCATGTTTTTAGGCCAATCATGCATCTTCAAATCCTCATTCATTCATAACCCATGCGAGTAACTGTGTTTTTCAACACAACCCCTTTTTGTTGCTATGAAGAATATACTAAGGTTTTTCGATCATTCAACCATACCTAGTGATTTCAAATTTTATAGAAAGTTATATTTGCTTTTGTAGATGAGGTCTAGTTTTGATAGCACCTAACATATATCAAAATCCCATCACTAATTAACACATTAACAATCCTAATTAGGACAAGGAAAGATGAACACTACCAAGTGGTCCTAGTCACCTTAAGCGAAAGGTTTTACTTTCTTATTTGGTGATGCGAATGGTCTAGAGTGTTGATAATTGACAAAAGGACAAGCTCCCCCCTACCCAAATAAACCCTTTGCTTTATCAAAATGAGCAAAATCCCAAAATCAAATGAAATCCCTTGCTCAAAAAAGCAAAAAAAAAGAAAACAAAAATGCAAAATAAATAGTGATTTTCATCACTAAGCATGAGCAATTATCCCAATAAAACAAAAGAAAAGAAGGGGATGAAGAGCTTGAATCCCTGGAATGGTCACTACTTAAAACCATAGAGTGATACCTAATACAACAATGGACTGAATGAATCACGCCTAGCATTGGGGTAGTATCTTGTATCTCCTAATGGTCTAATCCAACTGAGTCCAACTTAGGATCATGATGAGCATTTGGTGATCCCCAATACAGTAATGGGCTGAATGAATCTTGCCTGGCATTGGAGTATGCTTATGTATCTCTAATATATTCATTCACACACACAGGGATAATGAATTTCTTGGTCTTCATAACAAAAACTTTATCTTTCAGAAGTCTTGTATGGTCAGTATACAACTTTTTATTAATCAAATAGGGTGTTTGAGTCTCATGGAAAACCTCAAAAATCCTCTTATAACAACAAATCATTTCATCAATCAAATCATCAACTTTATTTATGAGGTTTTATTTATTAAAGGGTGTTCATGAAATAGGATAGATAATAGATAAATATCAACAATTATATCTAGACGACCACTAACTATTTTGTACATATCATTTAATTTTCATAAGCTTATAAAGAAAGCACATACATATCACATCATCTCATCTTACATATGGATGCTTAGATGATTAATTCTTATGACAGGATTTTACATTTACATTTATGATTTTCATACATTCGGTGGTGTCACCCATTAGATTGTTAATCACATATTACATTCATTCCTTATGTTTTAAATGTTTAAAGCATACAGGTTCATTTACATTAGATCATCATCATGTAAATAATGCATTACATACATTACATTCATCATATCATATCAAAATGGATTAGATATATATAAATAAATCAATACAAAACATGCATTTAATATCTTGCATCCATATATAAGTTGTCCATCTACATATCTAGATCACATCTAATCATATATCCATCATCTAGCTAGTGCATGTCACTAATACATCACATCATATAGCATAAGATCATAAGCATCACATAAAAATAAAAGCAAACACATGATACACATAATTATTATCAAACAATAATATCATGTATATATATGTTCAATGTCAAGTGTAAATAGAGGTACAAAAATACCCGTAAGCTATAATAGTGTAGGTCCATCATGACTATCATACAAGGCCTGCACCCCCCAAGTGACCACCACCCTATACACCCTCTCTACGAGGCGACCTGGAGCTAGTACCCACTGTCCTCTTTGTTTGGGACCCTATCCTATGGATGGCCCGCACTGAAGACTACCCAAACTCACTCCGCCTGTTTCGATGTGAGCCCTCTACTATAGACATCTCTTGAGGAGTGCCACCTAGCTGCCTGATCTAGAGATGTAAAGAGATAATATACCCAACATCTACCTACATATGAGCCTCATACTCCTCTAGAAGCCTTTGTAGGTGTCTAATATCTGCCCCTAGGTCTAAAACTGCTGGCCCTTGAGTAGTTGGAGTGGCTAGTACACCTTATGCTCACAGAGCATCTTACTCTGCAGTGAGCTCCTCTATCTTGGTCAACATGAAATCGATATATGTTTGTAGAGTGGCCCTCTCATTTGCATATCCTTGACATGTGGTCTATCTTGCCGATAGCTAGATCTATATCGTAGAGAGTGAGGTATCCCGCTTTAGGATCTGGCAGTACATTATTAGTAGCTCAGCCTCTACATTGTGTAACTAAGCCCGAAGGGGAGACTCCTACTCCTCAAGAGCTACCTCCTCCTCCTCCTCCTTTGGTGTTTCTTGCTCCTTGATAGCCTAACCCTACTCCTTTTTCCTATCCTGCACCCATCTTGCATCAGGATCCTCCTTAGGTACCTCATCCCTAGGTCGTCCTAGGCTATAGCCACCCTGCCATAGCCATATCAACCACCACTGGGTGTACGCCTCTATAGTATCGATGTCAACTATACCAACCTCAACTACAGGAGGATCTACCTCCTCTACCAAAGTTATCACATGGGGCATAGGGAGATCCCTCTTTGCTTAGATCCACCTATAAAAAAATAACACCAATGGAATGTCCTACTGGACCCCATACTACCTGATCACCCAGTTATAATGAAAGAACTCCCTAACTCCTACCTTGCGATTGATGACTCATCGATTGTGCCTCATCCATACTATAAATCAATTTACCTCCTAAGCAGGACAATCCACATAGGACCTCCAGATGATAACACGTACTTGTAAGCCAGTCAATAAGCATGCATAATGTGCCAAGTCCCCTGCATGGTGGCGACTCCATTGCTCCTCTATATCCTGTGGCCACCTAGCTCCATAGTACTGTGACCTAGGTGCTATTGTAGTGATATCCTTGGGCAACCCTCTTAGGTGATCCACTTTGATGTGCTCCCACCCCAAATATGTAGGAGCAAGCTGCAAGCCACACCCACTCGACCCCATCGCTGAATCCTGTACAACTCGTCATAGAGATGCGCTAATAGGGCACTCCCCAAGGCCATGATGATGGGCTTCACGTTGTCCATTAGGTACTGAACCATCGCTAGGAGGTTCCATGGGAACCTCACTCTAGAAGTATCAGGTAGAAGCATGTTATAAATAACATGCATTAAAAGGGCCTAGCGTATCGAGAATACATGGGCCCGATACCAACGAGCAACATGAACTCCTCCATGTTGAATGTCCAACAATGCTACCTGTGCCCAATCACCAAAAACCCTAGCAAAAACTACTATCCTATGATCGATTGAGGAAGATACGATGGCTCGTCCATTGAATGGGATCTTGAAGATCCTATAGACATCCTCGGGAGTGATGGTCATCTCGTCGGTAGGGAGATGGAAAGTGTTCGTGCGGTAGTCCCATCTATGGGCCAACGCTGTGAGGTACACCTAATCTGACATCATCATCGATAGGTGAGCAACGTACATTAGACCTCAGGCATCGAACCAATCCCAGTCGATGCAAACCATAAGAGGCGTTATCTCGATAAGAAACTCAGGTTCCCAATCCCATGAAGACAAGAGCTAAGTGTGCAACATAGAATCCTAATTATATGCACTAGCACTAGAAAAACATAATAAAATCTAAAAATGGTGCAACAAAAAAATCCATAATCAAGCGAGGGTACAAACACAATAAGCAAATGCACCAAAACATGCAAAAAAATCAAAATTTACACTTAAAAAATAAAAACAAATCAATTAAATTCAAAAAAAATAAAAAAAATAAAATAAAAATTCCTAAAGTTTTTCGGCCGCTCAAGCTGATAGCGATCGCTACAGCAGCCGTCGATGCTGATAGCAGCTAGTTACCAACTATAAAATTTTTTACCATTAGGATTCAAACTAGTCGTCCTCAGTGACAACGACCCCTCTTTGCAAATTAGGGGCTGCCCTAAGCGATAGCGATCGCGAGGCGGTACGTCAACAGTGTCCGCCATTGCCCAAAAATCCAAAAAAATAATAAAAACCTAAAACTAAGAGGGACCCACCTAAATTAGCCTAGTTCTAAACCTAGATATGTGTATGGTTCATTACCAACGATTTTAGTGAGGTTAATTTACCGATTACGTAGTTTGGTTCATTTTACTGGTTAAATAAGCAAGTTAGAGTTTGTAGAAATACCCGTGAAGCTTCGACTCCTCTGCTAGTCGATGCCTCACCTTGCTTCGACATGGTGTTAGGTAAATCGTCAGTGTTCTAGGTCACTATCTCTCTCACCTCAGAGCTCACTATTGTAAAATGACAACCAAAAATAATGAAAGTCAAAACCCTAATTTTTTTTTTATATTTTTTAGTTTTGCCACAGTTGCTTTTGGCATTAGCGACTAGAAAGTGCGGGCCACCTATGTTGATAGCATTCGTGAAATTGTAAAATTGGGCCACTACTACTGATAGTGGATAGCAAACAGTAATAAATACATTAGATTTCTCACCATGAGGAGTATTAAATTGGACAAATAAGCATATCTACCAGTCCAAAATCATCAAAAATTGCAAAAATAACAAAAAAATCATCAAATCAAAATTTCAAAAACAATTAAAAATCATCAAAATTAACAAAAAAATTAAATAACATCAAAATTTCAAATGCACCTCATACCTAGTTATTTAACCTATACACTTGGTGGTTACAGAGACTTGCGCTCCATGCAATACAACAAGATGAGTAAATTACCATAAGGTCATTTGAGCCAAATTAGTCATCATTGAATTGTAATGATTCACTTCAATCCTGAAGAAGGCCATGGTGGTCAGACTGCCCCACGAGAACGAGGAATTCATCTCATTTTTTCCTTAATGTTTTCAGAAGATCATTGAGTGATTCAACATTAAGCTAAATCAAATTTCTATCATCTTGATTTCCTAAGAAAACCATTGCCGCCGAACTGCTCCACAGGATAAAAATATACGATTACTATTATCGATTAAAATCACACTATAATGGGACCTGCCATATTACAACAAAAACATTCATCTTAAATTATCCAAATCAATCACCTTGGTCAAATGACTCGTCACTTTTATCATTTGTATTCTCCTCATCGAATTATCGCTTGAGGGGGTAGTCATAATAATAAAATCATAATCAAAATCAATAATTGATAACTTAATCAAGTTAATCACGTTCGTCTTACGAATCATTGCTAATAGCTATCATAAGCTTACCCTATTGCTTGAGGTAAAAGAAAATATGCTGATCTAATGTTTTGACAATCTGGCTTTCGGTCTTTTGTGAATGTGTTGGTCACGAATCTGCCACAAGAAAGGATTTTACGTGAAATGCACCCTAGACCCGACCAACATTGAAAGGTTGGGAGAAAGAAATGTCTCCCAGACCAATCTCCAGAGAGGGCTGGTTCCCTTACTAAATCTAAGTTTGATGAAGACTAGAGTTACTGGAAAGGAATTATAAATGTGCAAAAAGGAACGGGAAATATAGCCACGGGCTTAATTTATCAGATCGAGAAATATTAGCAGTAGATAACTTCAAGCACACTAACAACATATAACAGAAGATAGTGACGTAATTAACTTACAACCTTGTGCAGAAAACCTCCAAAAGCACATTCCAGAACTCACTTCCTCACTAGCATATTTAAACTCAGATGCAGAATTCAAATTAAGCAGCATATAAGAAATACGAGTGTAAATTAGGAATGCATAAGATAGAAGGAAAAAACCACACAGACAGTTGCTTGCAAAACTAGAGGCCAAATATCTTTCATTCATGCAAAGAACTTCAAAGCTTTCAAAGAAAAGTCTCTCTCTCTCGATCCCTCTTTCTGAGATCTACATTGATATTTATAGAGGTCTTGCCTCTCTACAGCATTAAAAACAGGTAACAGACTTCATCGAGATCTACAAAATGTGCAACAGAAACAAGGAAATGATCTCCTTAAATCAGCCTCGGAGAAACCAAAAATTAAATGAAACAAAGAACCGGTCGTCTTCATTAAATGATCATCCTTGAAGCATGCTTGAAACATTAGAAAATCATGAACAGAAGCTTTAAATAATGAAGGCATTTTCAATTCTGGTAGCTTGGGCATGTTCTTCTATCTTGCATACATTGGAAAGCAGCAAAACATTTAATTATGGAGTGCTTTTAAATCCTTGGAAATTACAATGCTTCATCGGGCCGTTTGAACTGCTTTCTGGCGTGAAAGTGTAACGGGTCGCAAAAACACGACATGTCACGAAATCGTGACATTTCTCTGCTCCGTACACTTTTGTCACTTTCGAATCGTGAAAATCAACCATAAAGAACGTTGCTCTTCCAACTGTAACAACTGAGCCAACCGCAAATCCATGGAATCTACATCTGCTTCATCATCCTGAAATCCCTGCAATTGCTGCAATACTGGCAATTCTAGATGAACAGGCAACCTTGCCTCTTTTCCATATACCAGGGCATATGGTGAAGTCTTGATAGACTTCTTGATTGAAATCCTATCTGCCCATAAATATTGATTCAACAGAAGGTGCCATGATCTCTTGTTATCCCCCAAAGATCTCTTTAAAATTCGTAGCAAATTCTTGTTTGTGGACTCTGCCAAGCCATTTCCCTGAGGGTAATAGTTAGAGGATGTTTTCAGGAAAACACCATACTTATTTGCAAATTCAGCTAGCTCAGCTCCAATAAATGGAGTTTCGTTATCTGTAATAATAGCATAAGGAATGCCAAAACGTGTGATCACCCCTTCAATGAAAGAAATCACCACCTCTTGATTTGCAACCCTGGTTGGAATAGCTTCAGACCATCTCGTAAAATAATCTGTAGCAGTCAAGATATACTTGTGTCCAGCTGAAGAATTCGGATCAATAATCCTAATAAAGTCCAATCCCCACTGCTAAAAAGGTGCTTCAACCTGAATTGGATGCAGGGGCAATGATGCATTTCTAACCCTTCTTGTATACCTCTGACATTTGTCACATGCTTGGGCAATCCTGAAAGCATCTGTGAACAAGGTTGGCCAATAGTAACCAACCCAAATAATTTTTAAAGCCATTGGTCTACCTGCATAGTGTCCTCTTGATATGCCAGAATGAAACTCCTCTAGGAGTCTAGCCTTCTCTGATTCCTTGACACACCTTAAAAGAACGCCATCAATGTTCTTGAAAAACAATCCTTCGGGCAACAACACATACTTGAGAGCTTACAGACGAAACCTTCTCCGTTGTGAGGCATTTAACTGTGAAGGGCATCTTCCAGTTGTAAAATAGTTAATGAGGTCATCTACCCAATCTTGTTCTTGAACTAAGAGGTTCATCAGATTGTCATCTCCAGCAAGATCATCTGCTTGATACTCAACTATACCAGATGTTGTAGTCTTTGCTAAGTGCTGGCATAAGGCCTTACCCCGCACTAGCTTGGTCGGATGAATCTCAACATCAAATTCTTGAATTTTGGTGACCCAACCAACGCGTTTATCACCCATATCACCCTGAATTATGAAATTCCTTACATCGGGATGTATAACATAGATGACTGTCTTACTCTGAGATATGAAGTGCTTGAATTTTTTAAGAGACTTCATGACAACATACACCTATTTTTCAATGAAATTATATTTTGCCTCATGAGGTAAAATAACCTGACTAAGGAAAGCAATGGGCCTTTCATTCCCATCGTCTCCTTTCTGTGTGAGTACTACGGCATAGCTTTCATCTTCCCCCACTGCATATAGAATGAAATATTTTGAATAATCTGGATTAATTAATACAGGAGCCTGCACTATTTTGTCCTTAATTTCCTGGAATGCCTCCTTCCTTTGAGTTGTCCATTTAAATTCTGCATCCTTCTTCAATAACTCAGTCATGGGCTTAACAACCTGGGAAAAATCAGAAATGAACTTCCTGATAAAATTAATCTGCCCAAAGAAAGACTGCAGCTCTTTCTTATTGGCAGGGAGCGATAGTTTCTTCAATGCTTTGACTCAAGATGGATCAATTGCCAAACTGTCTTCTAAAATGACATGCCCCAAGAGTTTACCTTCCTTCACTGCAAAAATCGACTTCTTTGGATTAATGGAAATACCAAACTCTCTACATTTTCCAAATATTTGCCTCAGATGAGAACCGTGATCTTCCCGTTTATGTGAAAAGATAGTCATATCATCAAGATAAATAACAATAATATTGTTCAAAATCTCCTCAAATGCAATGTCCATGGCTCTCTGGAATGTGGCCCCAGCATTTGATAATCCGAAAGGCATTCGCTGATAAGCAAAAGTGCCCCACTTAGTTGTAAATGTTGTCTTATACTGGTCCTCATCCCTAACCCAAATATGGTTATATCCAGAGAAACCGTCTAACAGTGAAAAACGCTGAGCCCCAGCAACAACATGTAGTATCTGATCAATGCGAGGCAAGGGATAGTGATCTTTCAGAGATGCACGGTTTAGATTTCAAAAATCTACACACAGTCGTATGTCTCCATTTTTCTTTCGAACCGAAACCAGATTGGCAACCCAAGTTGAGTGCTTAACCGGGTATATAATCTTGGCCTACAACATTTTCACAAGTTCGGCCCTCATGAGAGTCTCAATATTTGGATTCACTGGTCGTTGCTTTTTCCTGAAGGGTTTGACTCCTTCTTCCAATTCAATAGTATGTTGAACAATCTGTTTATCATATCCCTTCAGATCTTCATAACTCCAGGCCACAATATCAAAAAATTCTTGACACAGTTGCCCGATTTCTTGCAGTTCATCAGGAGTAGAATCAGTCCCAATCTTAATGACCTTATTGGGTTCTAATTGCAGCTCCATATACTCTTTCTTGTCGATCTCAATCCGATGTTTCTTGGACCGATCATGCTGATCAAACAAACTTTCTAGAGTGATAAGACCTTTCGGAATATGATTATTCCGCAACTAAATCAGACCTTCGATTTCTTCGTGCTCCAAGGTTCTTCCTTTGATGGTGGCAGCTTCTTGAACCAAAAAATTAATAATTTGCTCATCACTCTCAAAGACTTGCCAAAAAGTATCTTTGTCTGGGACACTAGGCCTGTACACCATCCTTACTGTCTTTGGTTTCTTTACTACCTGCTCAATGGGAGAGAAATTTGCTCCAAGAGATGCTAGAAGATCTGCATGCTTATTCAACTCTCGTGAAATGGCTTGAACACTCAGAGCTGTGAAAGACTCAAATAGGTCCCAAACTTGGTTGTGGTATGCTTTGAGATAATGCTGCTTGGAAATACACTTGTTTGCTACTTGGTTTACAATCAACTCATAATCACCAAAAATTTGCAACTGTTCGATTCCCAACTTTCTTGCCTTTTTCAAGCCTAGGCATAATGCTTCGTACTCGACAACATTGTTAGTACAATTTCAAGTGAGGCGGTATGAATATGTTCTTTGTAAACCAGAAGGAGAAATCAAAACAATACCTGCTCCTGCATCGTTTTTGCATCTTGCCCCATCAAAATATAACTTCCATAGTTGATCCGTGATAGAGCTCTGATCATCTTGGTTAGGGAATACCTACATTGCGCCATCCTCGGGCTTTGTGATAGAATAACAACCGATTTCGGTCTCCAGCATAGCATTGAAATCAAGCATGGAAAACCTATCTTCCAACTGAACCTCATCTAAAACCACATTCATCAAATCAGACCCCTCTAACTCTTCAGTTAGCATGTTGACAAGCTGCATGGCCTTTCCTGCTTCATCCAACCTTTCAATGTGAAAAGAGGAAGGTTTTTCATTATGAATCCGGAGTCTCTTTCCTTTGAAAGGGATCTCCAAGTGGGAATAATCCAATGCAAGGTAACCTCCCAACTTTGCAGTAAATTCTCTGGATAAGCACATACTGAAATACGATTCTAGATCGACCACAACTATCTCTTGAATGACTGTGATATGAGGCATAGTGTGTAAAACAATCGAGACATCCTTGATTACACCCATCGTTTTCATAGGAGTACCATCTAACTGCAAGACTCCAGGGCTACTTCGTGTATATTCCATACCCATAACTTCGCAAACTGCCTTTGGCATGACAGTTGTAGCGGCTCCAGAGTCGATCATGCAGTTATGCACGATCCAACCCTCTATTTGCAGTGATAGATAAAATGAGGGTGGTCTATTTTTACCAGTGACGAAAGTGGTTAAAGCTTGAGCATAAATTGTCTGGGTAGGACCTTTCTCACTATCCTTCACAGATTTTAAAGATTCTTGCAATAAATCTACCTGCCCAAGCAATTGCAATGCATCATAAAGACTAACCTTAGCTGGGGTCTTCTTCAGTTCTTCGACAATGTTGTATGCAATCGTAGTAGATTCCTTCTTTTCAATGGGGTGATCATATCTACTCCGATACTGCTGAGTGGCTTCTACTCTCAGCCTCTTCGTCAATGATGGGTACTTCAACTTTTCTCTAGCTTGCTCCTCTGCTTCTGATCTTGTCTGTGCAGTTGTGGCTTTTTCTTGTACTCTGTGTGGAACAGGATCTTTCGACAAAATAGGCGCATCGAGCTTTGAAACTGACACAGGAGTTTTCACTGGTTTCTTCAAATCAGCTGGCACTTTTAATGGCTCTAGCTCAGCAGGATCTACTGTAACAGGCTTCTTTCTAGTCCTTGTGAGAACTAAAACTTGTTCTTCAGATGGAATCAATAAGCTATGGCCTGCCTCAGAGATCATGTTGACTTGCCCTCCTGAAGAGCTAGCGGCCAATGTCTGCACATAATTCAAATGAACCATGCAAGTGTCTTCTCCATGTGGATCATTGCATGTCGAACACCAATATGTTCTTTCTGCAAGGACTGCATCTTCATTTGCCAAAACAGTCAGGTTCTTCTCGGGTGCTTTGCTTGTTGAAGCAGCTTGTTCTCTAGTAATCGATGGAGGTTGAAATCTCCTTGGCTGGAAATCTCGCTCAGCTTGCTTCCTTTCAATAAGCGTGATCTTATTACCCATTGCTCTTATTATAGAATTGGCATATTTTACCTCTTGCAAAAGTGTTGTATAAGGATCAGGGTTTATAGGTGCAGGAGGTGCTGGTAAGGGCAAAGGTGCTGGTGGTGCCGGTAATGCTAGAAATGAGGTGGAAGCAGGGAATGGCAGAATGTTGGGTGCAAGCAACTGGAGATTTGTTGAAGTAGAGAGCTGAGGAACTGGGATAGGTGCAATTTGAGGTGTACTGGAATTCCATGATGGAACAGGGTACATAGAAGACATAGATTGTGAAAAAGAACTAGGATATAATTGTTGTGGAATATCAGGTAAAATGGGCATTGCCACCTTTGGGGGAAGCCTGCAGATTGCAATCAAGTCTACCTCCGCCTTTTGTGCTTGCTCGAACAGTTTTGGGAAGGTCATCACATTGGACTGCCTGATCGCCAAGCCAATGTCTGTATTGAATGCTCGAAGGTAGTAGAACATAGCTTGCTCAGGGGTAGGGTGAAGTCCTTCAGGCACTCGTTGCCAGCTTCTGGTGAAACGAACATTAAAATATGCTATTGCCTCCTACGGGTGCCTCTGGATTGCGTTAAACTGATGCAACAATGAAAATGGGTCAGCCTGTTCATGAAAATTCTTAACTAACAATTCCCCTAGCTGATCCCATGATGCAATGGTGCTTGGTTGCAGAGATCGGTACCAATACAACTTTCCTCTCAAGGACAACACCAATAACTTCACCATCACATCTTCATCTGTTATATCGTGAATGGCTACCAGAGAAGCTACATCATGAAGATGTTCGTATGCAGTCTTTCCCGTGCCATCATAGGTTGGCAAGGCTTTCAAAGCAGCCTGGGGAACTGGATTTTGGGCCTACAAACTCAAAGCTCCTGAGCTATTCCATGCTAAAAACTGCCAGGGTGGAGGATACTGGGCCATTGGGACTAGTGTATGTGACTGAGAAGATGGAAAACTAGTAACAATACCAGGGATTTGTGTGGATATGGCAGATGAAGCAAGCGACGAGGAAACCAACCTAGAGTGTTCACCTCTTTTTGTGCTTTGTCAAGTTCAAAAAACTCAACAAGATCTTCAACTTTTTTAGACTTTGATCTCGTGATCATGAAGTACAGCTTTCACTGCATCCACGTTCAGAGATTTTTGGGTACTGCAGAGTCACCAAATGTTCTAACTATACGACATGAAGGCGAACATTAAACCCTCAATACTATGGGATCTTTCTGAGACAGAAATAGTCTGTCCCATCGGGCGTGCCAAAAACTGTTGGTCACGAATCTGCCACAGGAAAGGATTTTACACGAAATGCGCCCTAGACTCGGCCAACATTGAAAGGTTGGGAGAAAGAAATGTCTCCCAGACCAATCTCCAGAGAGGGCTGGTTCCCTTACTAAATCTAAGCTTGATGAAGACTAGAGTTACTGGAAAGGAATTATAAATGTGCAGAAAGAAACGGGAAATATAGCCACAGGCTTAATTTATCAGATCGGGAAAGATTAGCAACAGATAACTTCAAGCACACTAACAACATATAACAGAAGATAGTGACGTAATTAACTTACAACCTTGCACAGAAAACCTCCAAGATCACATTCCAGAACTCACTTCCTCACTAGCAATATTTAAACTCAGATGCAGAATTCAAATTAAGCAGCAGATAAGAAATACGAGCGTAAATTAGGAATGCATAAGATAGAAGGAAAAAACCACACAGACAGTTGCTTGCAAAACTAGAGGCCAAATATCTTTCATTCATGCAAAGAACTTCAAAGCTTTCAACAAAAGTCTCTCTCTCTCGATCCCTCTTTCTGAGATCTACATTGATATTTATAGAGGTCTTGCCTCTCTACAGCATTAAAAATAGGTAATGGACTTCCTCGAGATCTACAAAATGTGCAACAGAAACAAGGAAATGATCCCCTTAAACCAGCCTCGGAGAAACCAGAAATTAAATGAAACAAGGAACCGGTCGTCTTCATTAAATGATCATCCTCGAAGCATGCTTGAACCATTAGAAAAATCATGAATAGAAGCTTTGAATAATGGAGGCATCTTCAATTCTAGTGGCTTGGGCATGTTCTTCTATCTTGCATACATTGGAAAGTAGCAAAACATTTAATTCTGGAGTGCTTTTAAATCCTTGGAAATCGCAATGCTTCATCGGGCCGTTTGAACTGCTTTCTGGCACGAAACTGTAACGGGTCGCGAAAATGCGACATGTCATGAAATCGTGACATTTCTCTACTCCGTACACTTTTGTCACTTTCGGATCGCAAAAATCAACCATGTCATGAAATCATGATGTATTTGGCTCTTTGGTCTCCTTCGCCACCTTAGCTCACGAAAACGCGACGCGTCACGAAATCACGACGTTTCATACTATTCTGCTCTTTCTCGCTCTGTTTTCGTGAAACTATGACTTGTCACGAAATCACGATGTTCTTTCCCAATTTTGTCTCTTCGTTGCTTCGAACCACGAAAACGCGACAAGGCGCGATTTCGCTACACCTTTCTCTCCTTTGGCTGTGTCTCCCTTATACGTCACGAAATCGTGACACTCTACTTTGTTTGGACTTCTTTTCTCAACATGTTGCGAAAACTTCACCATGTCGCGAAATCGTGACTTCTTCTACCTTCTGCACCCTTCTCTTCTGCATACCCACGAAACTGCAATAGGTCACGATTTCGCGACAGTTTCCTCTTGCCTTGTACGGTTCAGCTTTCAACCTGCAAAAACATGACACTCTTGCCTCAAGTGGTTCTTCAATCTCCAGCATGTCACGAAATCGTGACAGGTTCTATCTCCTTGGATTTTACTGCTTTTTGACCGCAAAAATTCATCATGTCGCGAAATCGTGACATTCCATACAATCTAGCTGCCTCCTTGCTTCCTCCTTGCAAAAACGTGACATGTCACGAAATCGCGACAATTTCTTGCACTTGGTCCTTCCGCCCCAATATGTCACGAAATCACGACGTTCTCTTGCCTTCTTCATCATTGCCGCTTCCTGTCGTGATATCGTGACGTCTTCTTCTTGCTTGGCCTCATCCTCAAAAATGTCATGAAATCGCGACGTCTTTTATACCTTAAGCCTTTCGTTTCAACTTTGTCGTGACCATGCAACACGTTGCGATATCGCGACGTCTGTCGCATTTAGCTCCTTGTTCATTATTCTATCGCAAAATCGCTACGAGATTCATTGTCATTGCCCAATTATGTCATGATTTCGTGACATTGTTTGTCACTCTACTGAGTTATGTCATGATTTCGTGACCTTTTCTATCATTATGCTCCATGGCCATCGCAAGTCGTGAAAACGCGACATGTCACGATTTCGCGACAATTTTACTGCTCTGCCCCCGTTGACCATTTTGACCGTGATTTTGGAACATGTCGTGAAATCATGACAACTTTGCTGCTTAGCCCTTTTCTGCCTTTGGTGCCGTGAAACTATGATAGGTCACGATTTCGTGACACCTTTGCTTTTGACTTCTCTCTCCTCAATAGACCCGCGATAACGCGACATGTCGCGATATCATGACGATTTTGAAACTGTGCTCTCCATGCTGCTTTTTGTCGCGATATCACGACAGTCTTCGAACTTAGCTGTTTTGGGCATCAAAACTCGTAGAAGAGTGAGAACTTCAACATTTTATGCAGGAATAATCAACAATCAAAATAATGTGGCAAAAATGCCAACGAATGCTAAGCAATGTGACCCGAGACTCTAGTGGACTTCAAAGTCTTATGCAAACTAAGCCTTCCATGTCGTTGGAAGTAATGATTCAGATATGCGTGCCCTTATCATGATTGGGGTATCTAATGTTGATCAGATCAATGATCATCATACACCCTACAATATGGATTTAGGTGGTCCACTTTTTTTGCTCAACACTGTGTTTACCATAACGCATCATAAAAATGGGTATCTATAGACACCTAAAATACACCATTTTTAGGAGATTACTCATATGGGTACCTCTGTAGACCATATGAATGATCTTGGACCTTTCCAAGATCTAGTAGTGGTTATAACCACTCATCAGGGGTAGTTCTGACATATTCAAGCGCAACCATTATCGACTAGAGTGACTGCTAGCCCCAGCCACTAAAGCTCAAAGAGACTACGAGCTACCGCTATTGTGGAAAATGGCTAGCATTGAGACAAAGTTGGCCCTGAAATGTGGGTTCAAATCACGTATGGTAACTAAACTTGCATTGGATTCAAGCGGTTTTGGGCATGAATCTCCCATAGTTCCTCCTAACTGCCACTCCCATGCAAGTATGGAACTAGACCTTTCCCTTCAACGACCAGTTTCATGCATATATGGATCTTGGCTTCTCCAAGAATCCAAGATTTGGAAGTTGGGAGGCCTACATATGCACCCTCCCAGGAATAAGTATGCATCCCGAATTTGAAGCCCTACTGCATTGAGCAACAAATTGATAGTCTTGTGAGGAGCGTTGAAGTTTTTCCTGATTGCAGATCGCCAAGCATACCATCAACAATGGAACTTCCACAAGATTGAGAAACAAATCATCCATTTGCCATCAATATGCTGCAGATCCAAGATATTTCACTCACAAATTCATGTTTAGACACACCAGTGAACCTTGAACATCAATTCCACTGGGGATTTTTGAGTCGCAAAACCTGAATACAAGGAGCAAAGATCATAGTTAGCGGCTGTTGTCTTCGACAATGACATGCAAGTACAACCACTCTAAGCGATAATGGCTAGGGTTTAAGACACAATTTCTTTAGTTTTTAGTAGAAACCTGCTTTCCTTTATGAATCATTAGTTTACCCTGGTTTATATTTACTGTTTCATCACATTTTCACAGTTCATAAGTATTGTAATAGACATATTTTACTTCCATTTATATTTTTTCATGCTTTCTTTATGCTTTCATACTATTTCTTGCAGATCTATGGAATAAGCCTCATCTCGAGAGGTCTCATATGCTTTTAATGTTTCTTATTGTTTCCTTGCACGTAGGTAACATATCTATCTAAGAATAAGCCCTATTCAAACATTCCCTCCGAACATTGGAGGAGGCATCTAGCAAGCCATCACGCAAATTGGTATTGAAGTGAGGATTTTTGAGTGCATCTCTCCCCGTTGAGGGGCCTCAACCATTTTAAACATTGTATCAATTTGAGTGTCTCCCTAAGAGGGAGCTATTTTAATCGAGATCTATCATCTTTAATAAAAGGGCAACCCCATTTTTTTGGATATCTTTTATTTGTGCAAATGGTTACTTAATTTCTATTTAATAGATTGTTACATGCTTGCAACGGTCTAGATGCATGGTTTTCACCTTTGTACACAAAAATAGAATTTGTCCATAAGAACTCTAGTTCATATTCTTCCACAAACTCTTCAAATGAACATTTTCCATGAACTTTGAGGAAAGTGTTAGGGATCAGGACAACTCTTATATGCAATGTAATTTCCTAGCATGTATTATACAATTTTTCCATAAACATAAGAAAAAGCATTATAATTTTCCAAACAATATTTTTGGAAGAATTCCCACACTTCTTTCAACTAAGCCATAAACATGCTAATTCAATCTCCAAGCATATATCAACCATACAAAGAATTTCCAAATAACATTTTGAAAGAATCCCATACTTATTCCTAACTAAGCCTCATACATGCTTTAATCAACTTCAAGCATATACAAAGAATTTCCAAACATTTTGGAAGAATCTCATACTTCTTCTAAACTAAAAGCCACATTCATGCTTTCTTTCTATAATTTATTTATAAAGAAAAACTATCAATATAATAATTCCAACCAAGGCATTATATATTCAAGAATATTTTCTTTTATATTATAACCTATTCTTTTTATTTCGAAGAAGAATTACCACACCAATAATTTCCAAGACAAAAAAAGTCACTCAATATTTATCTCAACTAATCCATTCAAATAGCAATAATAGAGCTACATAGAAAATTATAAAATATAAATTACTTCTATAATATTTTAACTATGCAAGGCAGAACCGCTACGCTATCAAGCAAGATTTTGAGAACCAAAGCAAATATTAAACAACACTAAGATTTTGTGTTGACAACCAAGCACCTATAATAGACGTAGGTAAACATCAGAGGCAAGACAAAAGAGAAAAATCACCTCTTAGGTTCCTTACTGGCACTTAAACTTGATCAATGCCTAAAAAACAGAAAGAAACGTACTACAACGACTTAGAAAAATTGAAACCCACAACGGAAATAGGAAAGGTCATTCACGGTAGAAGATAACTCTTACTCAAAAAACAACTGGTTAGATTAAATTTCAATAGATAGCTAACACATAGGTTTGGGATCATCAGGTTAAGCTAAACATAGACAACAACTCTCTATGAAAAGCCAAATGTATACCAATAAAATTACACAAGAAAGATGACTAGCACTACTCTTAAAAGGGCAAAATATAGATCCATGACGCCTATTCTCTAAAAAACAAGAAAAATATCCACATCCAAAACTAATAAAAAATCACCCTACACTACTATAGAAAGACAAAGATACCATTTTAAGAAGCATGAACATAACAAGCAAAAATAGATTAACTACATTCTAATCTATGTTGCTAAATACAAAAGTACCCACTATAATTACTGGTAGTTTAAGTAATCTGGTGCAATTGATCTCCTGCTTTCTTCCCCAAACAATCCCCTCTAGTCCTTTCTCCCAAAATTTTATCTTCACTACGTCAACCCCCACCCAGGCGATCTTCCCAGATCATATAATGTCTGGTCGAAAGATAAAAGGGATAGGGTGGTTCCCTGCATGTTCGCCATCCTTCCCTTCTTCCTCTTAGCCGACCCAAGTGCAATGATAAAACGTTCAATATTTTTCTTAATGCCTAAGATTTCATCATGCCCACGTTCATGAAGAAGCACTTACAAATATTAATAAGGGATTGGTGTTATTAATACTTAGGAAAAAATAGATATTAACATTAATGGCTAAAATTAATGTCTGATACCAAATAAATCAATTATAGAGGGTAAATGATTGATTTAATGTGGTGCTAATGTAAGTGTATTAATTACTTTGGCAATTAGTAAATTTTATATGTGTGCTTAATATTGTAAAATGAATCTTATATACATACATACATACATACATATATATATATATATATATATATATATATATATATATATATATATATATATATATATATATATATATATATATTTGATATGAGGCATTAATATTAGCCATTAATGTTAATATCTATTTTTTTCTAAGTATTAATAACACCAATACCTTATTAATATTTTTATTTTGATTAATCAACCAAACCATTTCATGCTACAAACACAAGCAACAAAAATAAGGAATTCTTTTACAACAAAATATTCAACCATATTTGTCCTTGAGTAGGAGGCTTTATGATAACTGAGACATTATCTCCTGTCTACTAAGGATGACTCTTTTGCTATAGAAAACTCCCAACCGAAGGTGCAAATTCTCAGTCAAACATATATGAAATGCAATGCATCTAAATGAAGGGTTTTCTTTTACCCTTGAGCTATCGGTGAACAAGTCATCCATCATTTCCCAAATTTTCTCTCAACCCTTGTGGTTGTCCCATACTAATCCACTTGTGAGAGTACTTGGTCCTGGATCTATAGAAATCATCTACAGTACCATATTCTCCATATATTATAAATAAAACATAAAATTCAGCTATCAATAGATCTTAATAACACTAAATAAGGTTATCCATTAGATATCCACACATCAATACATAAATCAAATGTCAAGATCAAGTTCTGCCAAGGAGGGTCATTACAAAATTTGACCATCTTTCATGGCCAAATATTGAGCAATTCAAGAATAATGAAGAAGATTAAGCTGTTGATGTTGATATTAATGAGATAAAAAATAGCCCACCATAGAGAAAATTCTATGACTTCAAACGATGCAATGATCAGTAAGAGATAAAGAACAATGGATAAGTAATGAGCTGGTACAAAAGATTAAAGAAGAGCTAAAATGGACAAAGGATAATATTTGAGAGTGGTGGATTTCACGATGTTAGCAAGACAAGGAAAAGAACGCATACCCAATATTTTAGATAAGTTGTTTGCAAAGGACTTTGACGATAAATATGAACGTTGTATGAAGGAATATCAGGGGGAGAGATATCCAAATTTGATGAAATTAAAAGATCAAGAAGAAGAAATATCTTACAAAGAAGAAGAAGTTGCTCAACAAAACCCCACTCAAGAAAAATCCTTAGTTGCCTATGAAGATTCATATGAGGATTTAGGCTCACAAGAACTGGATCTACATAAGAGAAAGAGTATTGAGGCTGAAAATACTAGTATGCCAAAACACATTCCAAAAATAGAAATTGTGTTAGAATCAAGCCAGGAGGAGTAAAAAAAACACATAATGGGAGTTTAGGTGGCACAAATAGTAAAGCATACAAGAGAAACAATTGTTGTGGAAACCCTTGATAAAAATAAGTCTCAACCAAAAATTCTATAATATATTCAATACAAGAGATCCAACAAGAAAGTAAAGAGAAAAAGTCATCCGAGCATTAATAAAAAGGAGACCACAAAGAGAACTAAAAAGCAGTAGATGGAGCAAGAGATTCTAAGAACTGATATGGAGGTTGAAAATTTTGATTTAATAGTACAAAAGTCAATGTCAAAAGTGATAGGATCAGGTTTATATCCTATATATACTCCTCTTCCTAAAAATCATCTACCACCTACATAGTCCTTGCTGGAGCAATCACTCTCACCATATCCCCTTGCAAGAGAGGTTTTACCCTCTCAAAGCCTATTTCTAGAGATGACTTCCACCTTCCATGCACTTGAAATTCAACAAACCCCTAAGAGTACATATTCACACATTTATATAAATATTAGCATTGTATCATTTAGGTCCCCATAAATGATTTTATTCCCTTTCCAATCTACCTTTACTACTTTCCTTGCCTCTGGTCATCAACTCTCAAAGGTCTTTAATGTAATTCATCAAATTGAAGCAAACATCCAAAAGTAAATATAGGAGAAAGAACCTAAATATGGTACAAAGAAAGCAACCACCCAAATGTATGATGGTATATATCCAATTATCAAAGTGAGAGTCAAAGTGGTTGCATTACCAAAAGTTATGATGCAAGTTTAAAAATTGACAACAACAGACTATAATATTAAGATGCAGAGGTATGATATCTCCAAAATTCCCAATGAAGATACACTCAAAGCTATTCATACTGAAGCATACACACTCTTCCTTCAAAAGAGTCATATGGAGAAAAAAGTTGCAACTGCTAAAAAGAAGCTTGAAGCCCTAAAGTAGAAGCTAAAGAAGGAAAAAGTAGAGAAAAACGCTTTGAAAATTAAGACTTAGAACATGAAGTGCTTGTTAGAAAAATATCCAACTGAAGAGTGATTACAACAAAAGGATAAAAGGATCTACAACATGAAGGAGTAGTTGCGACAAGAGAACACTAAGATTAAGACATAGGACAAGGAATTGTAAGAATTGAAGTCAAAGCTCTAGATCCAAGAAGAAATATTAGCAATAGTTCAATCAGAGATTGAAAACAGAAAAGGAAAAGCCACAAAGCCTGGTAATCTCCAAAGAGTTGCTAAAATAGTTTAGAGGCTAATATTGAATCAATATTCAGGAAGTAACGATGAAAGCTTTCCCTTTAGTAAAAAGGATAGTGTATTTTGCAAAACTGATACAAGATGCAAAAGAAGAATTCAACAAAGGAAGAGAGAAATTGATGAGTAAAGTGGAGCAGGTAGAGGCGGCACTCCATATGCTACAAAACAGAGGAGAATACCCCTACCTAGCAAATCGCTCTAAGAGATACCTGAGTGAGTCAAAATTTTGCTTGACCCAAGTAATATCTAGAAACCAACTAATCATAGAAATATGAGATATAATGAGTACCCTCAAAGAAAGTACAAATAAAATAAAATTAGTAGTGAAAAAGGTCATAGATCTTGGTTTCTTGGGATTATGGGATAGGAATGGGTACTTTTACAATGCAAATAAACTCAACCAACGATTGGACCAGAGTTATGCATAAAGGGTTGAACCCGAAATCTAATTATAAAAAGAAGATGAATTAGTTTCAAAATCCAAGCAAATCCTAGCCAAATTCATGTAGGAGATATGGCAAATTACCTTTATTTTTCACCTATTATTATAAAATAGTGGCGAATTACCTTTATTTTCACCAAAAATTATAAAATAGTGGCGAATTACCTTTATTTTCACCAAAAATTATAAAACTAGTTGATAGACTAACTATTGATAGTTAAGCTTGATGATAGCATATTGACGATCAGTTGCAATAGAGGATTTAGAGGGTTAATGATGATCGGTTGTAGCAATGATGATAATTTATAACAATAATGATCAATTACAACAAATTGTTTGCAGAGTAATGCTGATAGTATGCACCATTGTCGATTAGTTGCAGGAATACCAATAGGTTACAATAATGCTGATAGGTTATAACAATGTTGATTGATTGCAGGAATTTTGATCAGTTGTAGCATTACCACTCGATTGTAGCAATGTCGATTGATTGTAGCAATATTGATGGATTGCAACAATGTCGATCGATTGTAGTAATACTGATTAGTCGCAGCAATATCTATCAGTTGCAGCAATGTCGATCAGTTGCAACAATGTTGATTAGTTGTAGGAATGCTAATCAATTGAAAGAATATCGATAGGTTACAACAATACCGATCGATTGTATGAATGTCGATCAGTTGCAATAATGTTGATCGATTATAGAAATACTGATCGATTGTAGGAATATCAATTGGTTGCAGTAATATCGATCGATTGCAATAATATTAATAGGTTGTAGCAATGTTAGTCAGTTGTAAAAATATCAATCGATTGTAGGAATACCGATATGTTGTAGAAATATCGATAGGTTACAGTAATGCCAATAGATTACAGTAAATCGATAGTTTACAGTAATATTGTTAGGTTGTAGCAATAACGATAGGTTGCAACAATACCGATAGGTTGCAAAATATTGATAGGTTGCAAAAATATCGATAGGTTACTGATAGTTTGCAATAATATTGATTGGTTGCATGAATACCAATAGGTTGCATGAATACTGATAGGTTACAAAAATGACAATAGTTTATAGGAATGATGATTGGTTGTAAAAATGATGATTGGTTGCAAGAATGTCGATAGGTTGCAAGAATACCGATCGATTGCAAACTTGTCGATTTATTGTAGGGATGTCGACCGATTGTAGGAATTAGCTGCAATACCGATCAATTACAGAACATGGTTCCATTATCGATGGGTTGTAGCTGTGCCATGTATCAAACACTCAAATGCCATGTGTCCACCATGCATTAAATGTCTACACATAAAAAGTCTATATAAAGGCATAAACAGTCATTTTTTACATTTTTACATTTTTTCTAACATAGAGCACATCCTTTTCACCTTTCTCTCATCTAAAGTCATTTTAAAGCTTTTCTCACCGTACCTCAAATTTTCTCACCTTTTTATCTCATAGAGTCATTTTTTAACCTTTTCTCACTAGTCCCTCATACCTTACCCTATCAAATAAACCAATGACATCCCCTTCCACCCCTGTTTCATCCAAAATTAATTTTAAAAACCTTGTTTGCCCCCTTATTTTTGAGATTTTAACAACACCTGGTTATGACATGTCATGGATCGTCGACTCTGGTCTTCATGGGTTAGTGTCAATATTGTAGTATGACACGAATGTCAAACTACTGTAGAATATTGTTGTAGCTTACGACAATGATTCAGCCATTTTCAATATTAATATTGACAACAAGAGCATAAGATTTTTTGTCACACCCTCAAACGTCTCTAGATTGACAACATTGCCTCACAAAGGTTGTGATGTTGTCACATCGTGTTAGGATCCCATCCTAATGTTATTATTTTGTAATTCTCATTGATTATGTAATGACCCACTTTCAATGTGGGGTATCCCATCTATAATGTTATTTTGCAATATCTTGTAATGTATGTGGCAAGTTAGGCTCCTAGCCAAGTGGGGCTATTTTATGTAATTGTTATTAAGATTGTAACCAATGTTTGGTAGAAGATTCTAGCTCGAGTGGCATTTTGCATGTAAGCCAACTCTTGAGCTTAGGGTTAGGGTTGCATGAAGTACTTTTTAAAAGATATGAAGCCATGTACGAATGTATATTTTTTACGAGTTAATGAAATATTGAAGGAGGTCGCCCCCTTGAATAGGCCTATGCTTTTGAGTTATTTGTGAGATTATTTCAATACTACAATTACTTTTTGCATAGTTTTATTCTGCTATTTGATGTATTTTAATTATTTATCAATATTTTGTATGCGTGAGCTTTATTTTAATAGTAGGTTCCTAATAAATGGTATCAGAGAACTTTTTAGGGTTGAGTTTTGCTACAGATGCCACAATTCTTGCTCAGCCATTTTCATCTATTAGGAATTATTTTCTTGTATTTTCATTATGTTTTCCTTTATTTAAAAACCAAAAAAATTGTAAAAATCTAAAAAAGCAAAAAAAATACAATCTTTTTTTAGTAGTTGAGTAGGCTAGAAATCCTATGTTAGGGGTTTTAAAATATCGTAGAGCTATCATTATTGGCTAAGCTAGATAGCCCATAAAGAATCTAATGAAGTGAGGGGCAATCAGGCTCTAATACCTAGGCCTCAAACAACACTCGTTCATAAAATCAAGCTCCCACACATCTTTGGGTGTATCGGGAGAACATTTTAGACTTAATTTTTTTTTTATCCAGTAGGAAGCTTTTCGACCTTGTATCATCCATAGTCCACGGGACACAGTATCTTGGACGATTACCCTCCTGTGCTGCTAGAGAGGTAGATAGTGTACTCAAGGGTATGTATGGAATCCTCCTTAGGTAGTGGCTTGAAGTATTGGTTCGAGCACTATTGTTTGTCATTACGGTATAATAGAGGGCCTATGGTTGTTACATACTCCTCTGCCTAGTGTACCTTGGTTTTGTCAAAAATTTAACCTGCAACAAATAATATCTCCTTATTCTATTGAACTACATTCACGACCCCCACAAAAGTGAGCATACAAAGAAGAAATTCCCTATCATAGAAGAACAAACTTGCATGCACCCAAAAATTAGGATAGAGTCTACAAGTATCTATCATAGTTTGAAATATTCTAGTACCATCTAGGTTAGTGTTAGTAATAGTCGGGTCAATGACATTGATAGTCAGGTCGATAGTGACAGTAATAGTCATCTATAACAGTAAAAAATTCTAGGTGGTTAAGGTTAGAATCAGAACCATCTGTGTCAGTAACTACACAATATAGAGGATCCTAGAGTCAGTGATGTGAACCATCTTAGTAACTGCAGTATAGGTGATAGGGATAGATATGGAATAGTGATAAGGTTTTCAGTCACCAGAATGCACATGTCTGAAACAATTGATCCAGTACCCAACTTTTGAACCATATATTCGAATAAAAATCCGATCACACCAGTAGACTAGTCAAAATAGAGGATAAAACGAGTTTGGGGTGTCCAAAATTAGTGTTGTGGGATATATAACACCCAAGCACTTTTTCGGAATCCTTACTAAAAATAGTAACTCCTACAACCACACTTCTATTTTTAGTAATTTAGTAAAAAAGGTTCAAGACTATCCAAAATGGCTGCTGACACTTGTGGATATCAAAATGATATAGATCAAAACACCTCAATGTTGGAAACCCTCAAAAGTACCACAGATATCATGCAAATCACAAATCAAACCATGATGTAAAAGCTTCAAAATTTTAGAGATGATTACAATACCTCCAAAACCCACCTAGAAGAACTTGTAGATGTTATATCTATATTGCAAGGTGGTCCAAGCAAGATTGAGTACCATACTGAATAATCACATTCTAACAGAGGTAAAGGAAGGGAAAAAAATGACTCTCACCCTTGCTATGATCATCATCCTACCTTCAAGATGCCTAAATTATATTTTTCTAAGTTCAATGGGAAGGATGTGTATGGGTGGTTATGTTGTGTTGCTCAATTTTTTAGACTCCACAATGTCCCTCCATATTATCAAGTTCAAATGGCTTCCTTCAACATGGAATATAAAGCCTTATAGTGGTACCAATGGTTGCAAAACACTAACCCTGATCCTTCTTTGTAAGACTTTGAGTCTCAATTACTCACTCGCTTTGGCCCTAGTGAGTATGATGATTTTACAAGAGTATTAAAAAAGTTGAAACAAACTACGACAGTTTGAGATTACCAAATACTGGCCAAAAAACTAAGGGATTGAATGAAGGGTTTCTTATGAGTTGTTTTGTTAGTGATTTGAGGGAATATCTCCAAGCTGAGGTCACGATGTTTAACCCACAATCCATTATGTAGGCTATCAAGTTGGCTCGTTTGGCCGAATCCAAATTTTTAGCTCAGAGGTGGATATCTAAATTTCCATAGGATAGACCCCCCTTTCTTCCTAGATTCCAAAATTAGAATGAACAAAAAACTATTGCACCTGAACATCTAACTACTGCTGAACTGGATGCATGACATGCCCAAGGGTTGTGCTTCAATTGTGATGATTTTTTTTGGCTTAGGTGCATCCAAAAGAAGTTGTTCCTCATAGATGCTGATGAGCCTGACACCAATGACCAAAGTGATGACACAGAATCAGTAGAGGAACCACCAAAAGCGGAGGAAGAAAACCAAGATGAACCACGAGCTAAATTTTTTGTTCATGCTCTTGCTAGAATTACTACTCCCCAAACCATGAAAGTTGTGGGTTATTTCAAAGGCCTATGTCTTACCATCCTGATTGATTTTGGTAGTACACATAAATTTATTGATCCTCATATTTCTAAACAGACAAATTATTGCGTACATACATGTAATTCCTTTGAGGTTATGGTAGCCAATGGTGGGACCTTACCTTGTAAAGGTAAATGTCGTAATGTTATGGTAAAAATTGGGGACTATGATCTCAAACAAGATATGTTTGCACTTCAACTAGGGGGATGTGATATCGTGTTGAAATCTCAATGGTTGGGCACTTGGGAACCATATCATGTAAATTTTTTGAGATTTGTATGTAATTTTCATAGAATGGACAGTCCCACACTCTCCATGGCTCAAAAGTAGGGCCTTCACAGATTATCAGTTCAATCCAGATGGAGAAGTTATTAAAAAAATTATCATGGGGAATCATAGCTCAGATATTTGCGATCCAACCTTACCCCTTTGAGGAGGATTTCATTCTTGCAGATTTGCAACTTATTTTGGCCAAGCACAATTATGTTTTTGCTGAACCATCAATATTACCACCTCATCGCTTTCATGACCATGCTATTCCTTTGTTACCTAGTAATTCACTGCCCAACCTTAGATTGTACCAATATACTCATGCTCTTAAGTCTAAAATCAAGAAGTTAATCCAAGAATTGTTAAAAGCTGATGTTATTCGACCAAAAAATAGTCCTTACTCTTCTCTAGTTTTACTAGTGCACTAGAAAGATGGATCCTAGAGGTTGTGTATTGATTACCGTGAGCTCAATAAAATCACCATCAAGGATAATTTTTCTATTTCGATGGTGTATGAATTACTGGATGAACTACATGAGACTATGTACTTTTCCAAATTATACCTTTGCTCTGGGTATCATCAAATCAGGCTCAAAGGATGAGGATATTTCTAAGACTGCTTTTCATACTCATGAAGGTCACTATAAGTTTTTAGTGATGCCATTTGGATTGACTAATGCTCCTTCCCATTTTCAAAGCCTCGTAAACAACAATTTTCACCCATTCTGTCAAAAATTCATCCTAGTTTTCTTTGATGACATTCTGATGTATAACCGCTCATGGGAAGAGCATATTGTTCATATGGATCAAAATCTATAACTGTTGGCACAACATCAACTCTATGCTAAGCAGTCCAAGTTTTCTTTTGGTTTAATCGAAGTGGAGTATTTAGGATACATTGTCACCAAGGATGGCATCAAAGTTGATCCCAAAAAGATCCAAGAAGTTCAGGACTGGCTGAAACCTTGCACTCTCAAGGATATTTGGGGATTTTTAGGGTTTACAGGTTATTATCCTCGCTTCCATGTTAAAGGACTCTTTTACTTGGATGTGACACGTTGAATAGAATTTTGTAGAATTGAAGTATTCTATGACCACTACACTAGTTTTAGCCATACCAATTTTCTTCAAACCCTTTATCATTGAAAGCGATGCTTCTGGTCGTGGTATTGGTGCCATGTTTATGCAAGAAGAGAGACCCTTGGCTTTCACTAGTAAATCAATCTCTAGTTGCAATATGGGAAAATCCACTTATGCTAAGGAAATGCTAGCAATTTTGCATGTGGTAACCCATTGGCGACTATATCTCATTGGAAGTGATTTTTCCATCAAAACTGACCATCAAAGTTTCAAATACTTTTTGGAGCAATGGATTGCTACCATTGAACAATAAAAATGGGTTTCTAATATCATGGGCTATGATTATGATATCACTTATAAAAATGGTAAGAAGAACATTATGGTTGATGCTCTCTCTCATCAATTTGAGGATCACAATATGCTATGTATTGATTTCTTACGACAAGCGATACATCAAGATTCGGGCTTGTAGACTTTGATTACCTCTCCACACACTTACTCTACTTTATGTACTGGACATACTTAGTATGGTCATGATTTGCATTACCACCAGCTCCTTATTGTTCCCTACACATCATCCCTCTAGGAACTTCTCATACAAGAACTACATGCCATCCCATCTGCCGATCATTCAAGATTTCTCAAAATATATGAGTGACTTAAGCACACCTTTTTTTGGAAGGGCATGAAAAAGGACATTCAAAATTTTGTGGTGGCGTGTGATACCTATCAATGGATGAAAGGCAAAATAATGCATTCTCCAAGCACTCTCCAACCATTTCCCATTCCTGACTAGGTTTGGACCGATATTTCCATGGATTTCATTGAAGGGTTACCTAAGTTCGGAGGTAAATCTATTATATTTGTGGTAGTAGATCATCTTTTGAAGTATGCTCACTTTTGTTCCCTCTCCCATCCTTACACAAATTCCATCATTGCCCAAATTTTCCTTGATTCTATCTTTTACCTTCATGGTATGCCCACATCCATCATATCCGATCGAGACCCAACCTTTACTAGTCACTTTTGGTAAGAATTGTTTAAGTTGCAAGGAACTCAACTGAAAATGAATTCAACTTATCACCCGTAGATGGATGACTAGATGAATATTATAAACAAATGTTTGGAGATCTACCTTCGTTGATTTCCCTATGATCATCCTAAATAATGGGTGAAGTGGATTCCTTTGGCCGAATGGTGGTAAAACACTTCCTATCACACAAAAACCAAGGTTACCCTCTTCAAGGTACTTTATGGGTGCCCTCCACTCATGCCTTCTACATTCTAGGTAGCTCCAAGATTCATGCAGTCAACACTACTCTCAGTTAGTAGGTCGATGTCCTCCATAAACTAAAGGAAAATTTGGATGTGGCCTAGAACCGAATGCACCAATAGGATGACCAACACTGTTTTGAGCGCAACTTTGATGTGGGTGATATGGTTTTCCTTTGCTTGCAATCATACAAACAATTGTCCCTACAACTTCTTACGTGTTAGAAACTTACTACAAAATACTATGGGCCCTACCAGGTTTTATAGCGGATTGGTGCCACAACCTACAAATTGACCCTTCCACCTACATCCAAGATCCATCCTATTTTTCATTTTCCTATCTCAAAAAGGTGGTGGGCACTCAGGTCTAGGTTTAATCTACACTCCCAGAGTTAGATGAAGAAGGTTCAATCTTGCTCAAGCTTGAATAATTGTTGGATCATCATACTCACACTCTTAGTAACTGCACCATTACTAAGGTCCTTGTTCAGTGGTGCAAACTCCAACCAGAAGATGCTACATGGGAGTATTTCCATCATCTACAACACCAGTTTTCTCATCTTCAACTTTGAGGATAAAGCATTTTGAAGGGGAAGGACATGTTAGGATCCCATCCTAACGTTATTATTTTGTAATTCTCATTGATTATGTAATGACCCACTTTTAATGTGCGGGATCCCATCTATAATGTTATTTTACAATATTTTATAATGTATGTGGTAAGTTAGGCTCCTAGCCAAGTGGGGTCATTTTATGTAACCGTTATCAAGATTGTAACCGCTGTTTGGTAGAAGATTCTAGCTCGAGTGATATTTTGCATGTAAGTCAACTCTTGAGCTTAGGGTTAGGGTTGCATGAAGTATTTCTTTAAAAGCTATGAAGCTATGTATGAATGTATCTTTTTTGTGAGTTAATGAAATATTGAAGGAGGTTTCCCCCTCGAAGAGGCATGTGATTCTAAGTTATTTGTGAGATTATTTCAATACTGCAATTACTTTTTGCATAGTATTATTTTGCTATTTGATGTATTTTAGTTATTTCTCAGTATTTTGTGTGTGTGAGCTTTATTTTAACACATAAAAGTTCTCGTTAATTGATGAAGACAAAGACTACCTAGAGATCAAATTCAATGTTCCTTCAAAATATTTATCTAGTATAACTTTACATATTTTTATATTTATTTGAATTTGAAATTTAGGGTTTTAAAAAAACTATTTTTTTTTTTGCAGTTTTAGCTACCAAGTCCAAAAGGATCTTGATTTTAACTACTATTTATAACAACTTTGTTCAAGGATGTGCCCAATTATTCCAAGCCAAACTTGTTCTACAAGGAAGGCATATAGACATTCCATTCTGGGTATTGGCATATTTGGTTCGTTGCCTTGCACACCAAAAATTTGACTAGTGAGCCTATGTTTCGCATCGAATCAGAATGGAACTCCATCCCATTAAAACCAACACTGCTTTAAGTGTTAGCACATGCAATTACCTTCTTTGATTTTTTATGAATCTTATCATAATTTACAGAATTCTAAAGTACCCACCTTGCTACACCCACACCTAGCCTCTACTGCCATGATAGTATAATAGGTGCAGATAAAATTTTATTGTATATGAAACTTATAATTTTTTATAGTCAATTATAGTTTTTGTTTTTATTATTTTTATAATTTATACATAAGTGCAGAAAAGGGTATCCTCTTTCTCTTCAAAACATGATTCTGCTATCAAAGATCATAATTCAGAAGAAATAGGAGATTCTAAAACACTTTCAAAATCGACACCACTACATGGAAGATCTTCAAAATTTTTAATGTATTATCATTCTCGTAATCCTTGTCAACCTCCACCTGATCGTCAACTACAAACTCGTGTTGTTGATATCAATGAGGCCACATCCACTAGACATAATCTTTTTGATTCAAGATTGGGTCCATGTAGTCATTTACTTAAAATTATAATCTATTATTTTAATTAACTTTTTTTAATATGTTTTTAGATGTATGGTGCACACACATTCCATTAAAAGGTGTATTTGCGCAAGAGATCTCATATTCAATCGATAAGTCTAATACATTGCATTAAATTTTATAGTCTACCTTCACAAAAGTTGTAACAAAATTTTATTGTGATTTTTAAGCTACTTCACCATAATATACTAAAAAAAAAAACAATATACTCAAGGAAGACAACAAATGATGCCACCCCCTCCTCCACCACATCAAAAACAAATGCGAGTCAACTAGATATTGGTGGAAAATGATTTCTTCCATCTAGGGGAGGAGCAACCAAGGAATTTTCAGGATTTGAAATATATCTTTTGGTAATTTTACAAATGTGCAGGAAGTTTCAGCTTTAGGGTTACCTAATCCCCCACTTATTGAGGATTAATTTTTATGGGGCAGCATGCCCTGTTTGTTTCAATCAACATATTTGCTTCGAGAAGCAAAAGCAGAATATTCAAGTGAATCTCCTCAAGACTCACCTCCTCCTAAGGAAACTGACACCCATCATCCTCTAAATGAGAATGACAAAGTATTTTTTTTGAAAGTCTTCTATTATTTAACACTTGTTAAGAAACCATCATAGATTTATTTCTTAGATATGTAAAATACATGAAGTAATGAGAGTATCGGCCCAAATTTTTAATAAAGGAAATAAACGTCCGATTCAAAAAATAATTCAAAAATGATTTTTTTTTGTTGAAAATGAACCGGAAAAGCTTGATGCTCTACTACATCAAGCCAAATATGACACAATGAAGGTTACAAATTCTTATCATGATGAAATTTTAAGTATTATGTTGAACAAATTGGAGAACATAAATGCTGAAGCCCAGGCTTATTTTAATCAATGGGTATTTAACAAAAATAAAGTTGTAGCTACAAAGAATATTGTCGAGGTTAGACTAATGTATTCTAAATTTTGTTTGTTATTTTTTAAAAGTAATTGTCTACTAACTTATTTCTTGTTTTTTCTTTTGCAAGCCAACTTTGAAAATCTGAAGTAGGTTCAAAAATTGCAAGATTATCTACAAATGGTAAAGGATTACTTGTTGGCTTCTAAGTCAATGAAAAAAGAGCTCAAAAAATAGTTCGAGAGAACAATACTTTTAGGAGGATCATAATCCTACACGGGTTTGATCCTGATATTTTGCTTAAGCAGAAGGTAAAGAAGTTCTTGCACTAGTAACCAAAGATGTTGCAAAAGAAGAAAATGAGTTGCTCGAAGGCTTAGAAAAAGTAGAGAACATCTTGGTCAGATCTAGAGCAATGGAGGAGAAGACTGATAAGCAACATGATGAGGAAGGACCTAAAGTACTGGTAGTCGAGAGATCAGATGCAAGAATTGTATCCCTTGAACAACAGACTGTAGAGGTAGCAGAAAAGAGAAAATAACCTGAAACTACCTCTAGCCCCAAATCTAAGGAATGAGAAAGTCAAGACATTCAAGACATTTTCAAAAAAATATTTTCATGAATTGAGTATTAACAATTAAGACATTTGCATAAATTTAGTATTATGCTATTTCTATGTATATTTTTGTGCGTTTTTACAATTACAATGTATGTTCTTGTGCTATTTCCATCACTTGAGTATTATGCTATTTCCATTTATATTTGTGTGTTATTTCTATAGATTCAACATTATGCTATTTCAATTGTGCTTGAGTTTATGAAGGATACATCTATGCATGGGTTTAAATTTTTAGTTTATTCATGAGTTTATAGGCTTTCTTTAGGTAGTTGAATTTTGAATCTTAACACTTGGCTGATGCAACTATATGTTATATAAACTTATAGAATATAATGTTTGGCTGGTGCAACTATATGTTATATAGAGAGTATGAATGTATAAAATAAGCGTGTGAATGTATAAAATTTTTTAAACAACCTATTGGGAGTTTGAATGTATAGAATAAGAGTATGAATGTATAGAATGTTTTTTTTTTGAAAAAAAATGAAAAACTTGTATTAATACAAAGAACAATTACAAGCGGGAGAGAACACATCCCAACCAAGAACAACAAACAACACATCAAGAGAAGAGCACAAAGGCAACCCAGCACAACACAAAGCAAAGAAGTCAACAGGGCACGAAAAAATGACATGTCGCGAAATCGCGACATGTCGCGAGATCGCGACCGTCAACCCCGACTCCCCCACTGCGGTGCTAACAGTCACGAAAACGCGACATGTTGCGAAATCGCGACATGTCACGAAATCGTGACATGTCGCAAAGTCACGACGACAGCACCCACCAGCAACCCTTCGACAAAAGTGTCACGAAATCGCGACGAATTCACCATATGGCAACCAGATCGCAAAAGTGTCACGAAATCGCGACAGTTTTTGCCAATCCGCTGTAAAGCCAAAAATGTCGTGATTTCGCGACAGGTTTCCCTTATGACACCAGACTGCCAAAAGTGTCACGATATCGTGACGGTTTTTCCTTTCGGCGCCCAGTTCTCAAAACTGTCGCGAAATCGCGACGAAATATCCTCTCGGCACCCAGTTCTCAAAACTGTCACGATATCGCGACGAATTTTCCACTTTGCTCTCCATCTGCAAAAGTGTCGTGATATTGCGACAATTTTACCAGTAAGCATCAAATTGCTAAAACTATCGCGAAATCGCGACAACTTAACCAAGCGCCTTCCCCCAAGGCCGCGATGGCGCGACATGTCGCGATGGCGCGACATGTCACAAAATCGTGACACAAACCCGTCAAAGGCCGGGAGGGCACAACCTGTCGTGATATCGCGACAAAAACCCGGTAAAGGCCGAAAGGGCGCAACCTATCGCGATATCGCGACAGAAACCTTCCTTAGCAAAAAAACACTGCACATCATTTCAGAAAATGTTCAAGGCCTTGTCGAATCTCTGCATCCTCCACAGGCATATCATCGTGCAATCGCATCCCAACCTCCCTTTCAACGACCCATATTAGCAAGGAAATCGGCCGCCTTATTGAGATCTCGATTCACATAGACAGGTATCACATCATCTAATTCCCTCCAAAGCTCTTTTATTTGGGAAACTAGGATCCGCAATCTCCAAGCTTTCGAGACAAAGTTTCTCATACAATCAAGAGCACCTACCAAAATTTGGGAGTCGACTCAATAATAATCTTCCGTGTCCCTTTTTGGCTGCCCGGAGGAGGCAGATTTAATGGCAAAGGCCTCAGCTTCATTGTTTGTGGCACATCCCAGACCCTGCAGTTCCCAATAGAGCAAAGACCCAGCATGATCGCGACACACAACTCCAATTCCAGCACTTCCCGGATTGCCTCTAGCCGCTCCATCAGTATTGATTTTGATCCATCCTTCAGGAGGAGGTTTCCAACTACCACTCACCTGCCTTTGTTGAAAAACAACTCCCTCGTCCAAAGGCTCATAAGCAGACTGAATTTCCCCCTCGGTATGAATGGCAACCGTTTCCGCCACTTTGCTCCAAATGACTTGCCATATTCCTTCTAGAGAGGAGAAGGTTTCACGAAAAATACGGGCATTTCTCTCCAGCCAAACCTGCCACCAGATAAAAAATAAACCAAGCTCCCAGCCAATTCGGAGAGCATTGGATTTAAATCTACCTTTCTTCCAACTTTCCCATATGTTGTTTCGAGACAAGACCCCAATAGCCTGAAGATTAAAGTGGGAGAACCAGCGCTTCTAGATCTGTCGAGTGAAAGAACATTCAAACATTAGATGATCCGTCATTTCCTCCTGCTTATGGCATAACACACATTGGGAAGGGCCAATGATGCCTCTGAGTCTGAGATTGTCATAGGTGAGAATTCCATTATGCAAAACCGCCGAGCGAAGAAGTTCACTTTCGGCCAGCCCTGGGGGTGCCAAATCTTTCTCCAATCATGAACCAAAAAAAAGGGTGGAGGGGGCTCTGGGAGGATCTCACCATATCCTTCTTTCACAGTATAAACCCCAAGGCTTCCATAGCCCCAGACCAGTTCATCCTCCTCATCTCTCCCAGTAAGAAACCGTTCTGCCAAGATTTTTCCCAAAGTAGGTACCAACTCCGGAGGGATAGGTATTGGCCACTCATCCAACCGCTTAAAATTTATGATCTTGTAGTCCCCCAATTGACTAGTGTTAAAGTAGCTCTCAATTTGAATCCATCCCTTATCTTCTAAAGCAGATTTTATCGATTGCAATTCAGGAAAAACAGCAATAATGGGAGGATTCTGGTCCCAAGAATCAGTCCAGAACCGAGCCTTATCCCCTCGCCCCACTTTCCAAAATAGTTGATCTTTGATGAGTTGAGCTCCAAGCTTGAGCACCTGCCACACTGGAGATCCAAAACCTTCCAGTGGAAAGTGGCCCACATCATTAGGATGGACAGAACCCAGGTATTTTCTAGAGAGAATTCTCGTCGAAGAGGGATGTTGGTCGAGAAATCCACCTCCAGTATAGTTTGCCAGCCAAAGCCTTATTGTTAAACTTGGAGCTTCTTAGTCCCAAACCCCCTTTTTCCTTGGGTTGGGTAACCTTATCCCAGCAAACCAAGGCCCATTTCCTCTCTCCCTTGGCACCTTCCCATAGAAATCTTCTAGCCATTTTATCCAGCTCTTTCCAAATAGACTGGGGAGCAGCCAGGACGGAGAATTTGTAAATTGGCATGGCCTGAATAATTGACTGTAGAAAAGTTAGACGACCCCCATAACTTAACCATCTATTAGACCAATGGTTCATTCTATCTTTGATGCCATCCAAAAGGTCCTTCCAAACATCAATTTTCAATTTTTTGAAATGGAGAGGGACCCCCAGATAGACTACTGGGAGAGAGGTCCGAGTGAAACCTAAAATCTCAATAACTCTGTCCTGTAACCATTGATCAATATTGAAGAAGATCACTTTGGATTTATTGTCATTGATGACTTGATTAGAGGCCCGAAGGTAGACATTTAGAGTATCTCTGATTCTTCTTGCTTCCCTAAGGCTGGCCACTCCTACCAATCCAGTATCAACTACAAACTGTAAATGAGTCAAAACTTCAGCCCCGACCTTAAAACCTGTTATCTGACCTTGAAGTCTTCTTTTCAGAAAGAGTCTACCCAATCCTTCGACCAAGATGAGGAAGAGATAAGGAGAGCAAGGATCTCCCTGCCGCAATCCTCGAGAGGCACCAAAAGGAGGCGAGGGAAGTCCCTTGATAAGAACAAAGTATGAAGGCGAAGAAATACAGCTCAAGACCCAGTCAGTCCAGTCCTGAGAGAAACCAAAGGCAGTCAACATCTTTGCCAAGAAGCCCCACTCCACCCTGTCATAAGCCTTGGACATATCCAGTTTAATGAACATTCCTTTGTTCCCATTTTGGTGCATTGAATGGATAGCCTCCTGAGCAAGAATCACTCCATCCAAAATTTGCCTCCCTTCAACAAAACCCCCTTGCTCCGGGAAATTATATTATGCAGAATAGGTTTTAACCTTTCAGCCATAATCTTCGTAATTATTTTATAGATCACATTGCATAAGGCAATAGGTCTAAAATCAGATAAATGAACCCCCCCTGCTCCTTTTGGAATTAAAGTAATGAATGTATGATTTAGAGCCTTGAGCATTCTTTTATTGGTTCTGGACTCCTCAATGGATGACAGCCATAACATCTTCCTCCAGGGAATCCCAAAAGGCCTAGAAGAACTCAATAGGGAAGCCATCAGGACCAGGCGATTTACCAGTACTCATCCCAAAGACCACCTTCTTAAGTTCATCTTTATCTATAGGTCTAAGTAGAGCCTGGTTTTCTTCAGGAGAGATTAAAGAAGGAATGACAGCAATAACTTCATCTTGGGCTGCCCCATCTTGCTCCATGCTTTCCGTAAAGAGTTTTGAGAAATATTCCATTGAATGGGAGTGCATACCAGGAAGAGTGTCAAAAGAGTATCCATTCTCATCTTGAAGGAAATCCAAAGTATTCATTTGTCTCCTAGCACAGGCAGAGCGCTGAAAAATTTTTGTATTTCTGTCTCCTTCTAATAACCATGTATTTCTTGCTCTCTGTTTCCAGTAAATCTCTTCTTGGTTATCAATATCCTCAACCGCTTTGCGCAAAGCATCATCCTCGGATTTAAGGTGCTCGGAAATGTTTCCTTCCCTGAAAAGTTTTTGCACCTCATCCCATCCGGCCAACAAGGGGGCCCGTTGGAGCCGGAAATCCGATTTGTTAGTTTGCCTCCACCGTTTCAATTTACACTTGACAAATTGAAGTTGTTTGTGAAATTTGAACATTGCAGTCCCAAAAGGTGGGCGGCCATCTTCCCACCACTGAGGAATTTTTCTTCGGAGATCTTCTTTTTGCAACCAAAAATTTTCAAATTTAAAAGGTTTATGGTATCGCCTCGTCCTAGCCCCTCCCTCCCGGAACAATGGGAAAGTGGTCTGAAACTGGGCCTTCCAAAATCTGAAATTTAATATTCCATTTCACAAATGCTTCCTCCGAGACCAGAAATCGGTCTAGTTTTACCTTCCTACTATATGGCTCTCTTCTCTTATTAGTCCACGTAAAATAGGTACCAGGACCTTTGATATCAAAAAGGTGAAAGGCCTGGACTTGAGCAATCAGAAGCCTATCCCCTGGATCCAAAACTGGGAAACCACCTTCCCGATCACCGCAGATAATTTGGCATTAAAATCCCCAGCAACAATCCAATCGCAATCTTCCCGGGAGGATCTCATTGAATGAACAACATTCCATTGAAGCCGCTGGCCATCAATGCTTTGAGCCCCATAGAAGTTTGTAATTAAAACCTGTTCAGCTGTAACAATATTCTTAAAGAGAGATGTGAGAACCCCCCTCCAAGCTGTATGTTCTATTGCTATCCACACCAGAGGATTCCACAGAGTAACAATTCCCCCCGAAGCTCCTTGGGCCGCCACATCCATATATCCAGCGCCCCTCCATATTCTACTAGCAATTTTACACATAAGATCTGAAGACATTTTTGTTTCCTGAAGGAGCAAAAAGTCTGTTTTGTGTCTTCCTAAAAGTCTTTGAACAGTAGATTGATGGGTTCTACTGTTTAAACCCCTTACATTCCAGGATTGTATAATCATTGGAAACCTTGGGAGCAATACGAGTCAATTGTTCTCACCGATCCTCCATTGATCAGCTTGTCCCCTTGCGCTACTATTAGATCCTTATTGGATTTTCTACCACCTCCTTGGGAATTACTATTCTTAGACCTCTTTTCCACCCGGGTGATCCCCAATGCTTGGTCTTTCTCTCGTTCTTTTCTCGCACTTCCCATGTGGACATCCTTAATAACTCGGTTGTGCAGGGGAATGAATTACCATAGCCCCTAGGTTCTCTGGCTGCAGAGTCTCCGGGGTTTCAATCACCTGTTCTAATACAGGGAGTAGATGATAGAGGAGCATGAGAGTGGGTGTTAGAATCCCCATCATTCCCAACCACTCCTTCCATGACTTGGTCTTCTTGGTCTACAAGGGATTTGAAGATTTCATATCGATTGGTTGGCTTGGTTTGGGTCTGCTCTTTGCCATTTCTCTTTTTGTTTTTCCTCCGCTTCTGCTATTCAAAGCCATCTTTGTGGGCATCAGAACCCTGGGGGATATTGAGGGGTTCTTTGACCGAAGTAAACTTACCCTCTCTGGGGCGATTTGACGCTCCCGACGGAGCTTTCACTTTTGTGGTCAGGCTATTTGGGCAGAACCTAGCCAAATGGCCATGCTTATGGCAGACTCTGCATCTAAAAGGTAAGGCTTCATAGTCTAGTTGCTGTATCTAGGTTAGTCCTGCCAACTCCAATTCCACCTCGGCTGAAAGTGGCTGGCTAATGTCCATTTCTACACATATTCTAGCAAATATAGCAGTATTTCCTTCCATGGTATCTCTTGAAACTCCCAAAAATCTACCTAGAGAATTACCAATCAACTCAAGGATTTGCTCACCCCAAAACTCCATTGGTAGAGCATACAAACCGTATCCGGACCGGGACAACCATGGGCTCAATGCGAGGGTCAAAACCCACTCTCCACGGTTGGACAAATAATCCAGCTCGGGCCGTGGCTCCTCTTCTCTGATTCAAATGCTCTGTTTCTATCTGCTAGAGAAGAGAAACTAATAATAAAATACCCATTTCTTATAGGCCATAGAGAGTACTCACCAATGGGCTCCCAGTTCTATCTCACCCAGGTGTGTAGAAAGTTCAGAGTGGGCCGAATACCCATGAATTTGCAGATCAGATCATGGGTAGCACGATATATAATCGTATCCTCAACCAGAGAATGTATAGAATGTTACATAGAGAGTATGAATGTATAGAGAGTATGGTATTTTATTTAAATACTAGAATGCTTTCTCATGGTTGGGTATTTTTAATTATATTATTTTGGCTTATGCAACTATGTATTATATAAACTTATAGAGTATAATGTTTGGTTGATGCAACTATATATTATATAGAGAGTATGAATGTATAGAATAAGCGTGTGAATGCCTAAAATTTATTGAACAACCTATTGGGAGTATGAATGTATAGAATAAGAGTATGAATATATAGAATGTTACATAGAGAGTATGGTATTTGATTTAAATACTAGAATGCTTTCTCATGGTTGGGTATTTCCATTTATATTGTTTTGGTTGATGTAACTGTGTTATATAAACTTATAGAGTATAATGTTTGGTTGATGCAACTATATGTTATATAGAGAGTATGAATGTATAGAATAAGCATGTGAATGTATAAAATTTCTTAAACAACCTATTGGGAGTATGAATGTATAGAATGTTATATAGAGAGTATGAATGTATAGAGAGTATGGTATTGGATTTAAATACTAGAATGCTTTCTCATGGTAGGATATTTCCATTTATATTGTTTTGTTATTTCCATAACTTGAGTATTATGCTATTTGCATTGTGCTTTCTAAACTACATACAACACTTTCTATAAAAAATATTTACTACTGATACATGCATGCATGGTTTTAAATTTTTTATTTATTCAAAGCCAAAGCATAAAACATAAAATTTTCATTTACTAATGATACATGGTTTTAAAATTTTCATTTTCTAATGATACATGCATGCATGGTTTTAAAATTTTCATTTTATTCAAAGCCAAAGAATAAAACAAAAAAAATTCATTTACTAATGATACATGGTTTTAAATTTTCATTTACTACTGATACATGCATGCATGATTTTAACATTTTTACATTGTGCTTTCTAAACTACATACAACACATTCTATAAAAAATATTTAATAATGATACATGCATGCATGGTTTTAAAATTTTCATTTTATTCAAAGCCAAAGCATAAAACAAAAAAAATTCAATTACGGTATCTCAATAGAGCTCGGAGGGAAGAAAGTAGAGAGGGGAGGGCTCTGGTCCCTCCCCTGCTCCCCCTCCCATGGCTCCTGGTTCCTGCCCAGTCCCTGGCTCAACCCAGGTCATCCCTCCCGGAGAGTGGTTTTTGCAGATGATCTCCTGGGGGGAGATCCTTCTCCACTATCTGCGCCCCTCCCGGCCGGCTAGGGTTTCCTTGGTTGTTTTTTCGGACTGGTGCTTCCCAGGGATCCCTGTTTGGTTGGGGATCCCTTCCATTTTTCCCTCAGGCTTCCCCCTGGGGTTTTTTGTAGGTTATTCACGTGGATCTGGTCCCCTGCATTTCTCGGTGCGATGGAGGTGACGGTTTAGGGTTTGGACAGCTTCCCCCTTTTTCTTGTGAATCCTCGACGGGCTCTGTGCTTGGACGAGATTCTTGGTCCCTGCTGCTGGGATCCTCTCTTATTTTCTCGGGGCGGGTTCCTTGTGGTGCAACTCTCTAGTCACTTCCTGATGGGCTGGATCCTCTCTGTGCTGGCTGTCGGCTTCCTGCAGGATGGCTCTCGCTGAACGGAATGTTTTCCTGGTGGGCGGGATGGTTTCTCCATAGGGCGGGATCCACCAAATCCGCCGGTTTTCTCGCGAGGCGGGATCCTTCTTTTCTGCTGGTTTCCCGGATGGCGGGATTTCCCTGTTGCTTCCCGCTAGGCGGGACTGTTTGTGGTGGTTTTGACTGCTTCCCGCGAGGCGGGATTTTATTGTAACGGTTTTTCTTTGCTTCCTGCTGGGCGGGATATTCTCGATGGTGGTTTTGGCTACTCCCAGCTGGGCGGGATCTCCAAAACTACTTTCTTTCTTTTTGTTTGTTTCCTCGCTGAGAGGGATTGTTTCATGCTTATCTGTTATCACTGGCGGGATTTGCTTTTGGTGTTTAGTTTCAAGGGATTGATGCCCTAGGCCCATTGCTTATGTAATTAGGTTTTGGTATCCTTGTTAAAACCCGCTGTAAATACAAACACTACTTACAAAAAAAAAAAAATTCAATTACTAATGATACATGGTTTTAAAATTTCATTTACTAATGATACATGCATTCATTTACTAATGATACATCATGTATGGTTTTAAAATTTTTATTTAAATCAAAGTTAAATCATAAAACAATTTTTTTTGCCATAGAAATAAAGCTTGTTGGCAATTTGAGTTATTTTGTGTTGTCATTGATATCACATGGATCATTGATGTCACATGGATCACATTGAGTTTTGGTGGCAAAAGTACTTCATAAATAATCATTTATGATATTTTGGAGAGCATGGATGTATAAAGGGTTTTATGGCACAAGAGGCATATAATATTTAATTTATAATAAGTAAAGGTTTTTATTAAAACCAATGGCAAGGGTTTTTATTAAAACCAATGGCAAGGGTTTTTATCAAAACCAATGGTAAAGGTTTTCATTTAAACCAATGGAAAGGGTTTTTATTAAAACCATTGGAAAGGGTTTTTCATTAAAACCACTATGCTAAGACTTCTCCAAATAATGATGGATGAAAATGTTTTTCAAATAAAACCTAGGTGTAAAAATGTTCATGGCAAATGAAGGAGATATCCCAATTCAAAGTTAAGAGGTGAATTATTAAATTCTTATTTAATAATTCTAAGGTCTAAATTTAAATTTTATTATTCGTCGATGTGCAATGGTTGGGGAGATTAATAAAATCCGCAGACGTCATTCGAAGGCATGAAGGTGCATATAAATAAAAGGTAAAACATTTGTTTATAAGAGATGGGAAAATTGTGCATGACTGAGAATTGTCAAAAGGGGAGCATCGAAGAAATAAAGAAAAATAATTTTTATTTGAGAGCAAGGACAAGGAGATAGCATGGGAAAGTGACATGACGCAGGAGCTTATAGCATAGTTGGTAGCACACAAAATTTGCACAAGGCAGGTTCGTTGTTCGAATCCCGCCAGGGGCAAAGTGTTTTGCTAAGGAAGGCAATTTGAGTTTTCAGATTTGAGCATAGGAAAAGTTGGGTGTTTGGGATTAAATCCCAACGTGGACTGATGCCCATGTGGTAAGCGCTTCACAACGCTAAGTGAGAGGAACAAAGTTCGACTCCCGCAAAGGTGTGAAGGCACATTGTTTTTGGCAAGGCATTAACGATTTCGAAGATGGTGAAGGCACATTAATTTTGGCAAAGGCATTTCATAAAAAGGTATTTATCTCTAGTGCATGGTAATATTTGATATTGCCAAATTTTTGGTGCATTGAAAATCATTTCTATTATAACTAGGGAGTTATAAGGTATTTAGTAAACATAAATAATTGTTGTATGTGCTTAGGGAGTTATAAGGTGTGAAGTTAAATATTTGTGATTGCTGTATGTAAAGTTATAAGGTGTGGAATTAAAAATAAAATCATAGGTGCTTGTTGTATATATTAATAAAATTAGGGAGTCATAAGGTTGAAAAGTTTTGAATTTGTTATATGTTCTAGTGCATGATTTAATTATGAAATTAAACTAGGAACTTGAGACCTAGTTAATTGCTACCTTGAGTTAGAAGACATGCACATGAGTTAGGGTTTGAAGTTGAAGACAAATTGCTTGATTATGTGCCTTGGATATTAAGAAGAAGTGGATGGATTAGAAAATCAATTTTGTGGATAAAATTGATGCTTGAGTTCATTATTGCTTTAGTGGAGTTCATTGAGAGTATTGCCATTATTGAGGAGGTTTTTGCCATTGCTTGAGGAGATTATTGTTGGTTACTTGTTGATTACATTGCCACTATTTGAGACCATTGAGGAGATAATTTGCTAGTCACTTATGGATACATTTATATTTCATTTGAGGAGATCATTGTTGGCTATTTGAGAGATCTTTGCTTGAGGGAGTTGTGCTTGTTTCTTGAGAGCTTATTGACATTGCATGAGGAAGATATTATTGAGAACCTATTGCTATAACTTGTGGAGATTGTCCTTGGTTGGTTAAAGTCCTCATTGTTATTGCTTGGAGAGGTTTTCATTAGAGAGCTCATTTGCCATATATTTGTCATTCATTGTTGAGCATTGTTATCATCCATTTGAGAGAGCTCATTTACCATATATTTGAGAGTTCATTTTTGAGCATTGTTATCATCCATTTGAGAGAGCTCATTTACCATATATTTGAGAGTTCATTGTTGAGCATTGTTATCATCCATTTGAGAGAGTATTTGTCATACATGGTTGAGTTCATTGTTATCATCCATTTGAGAGAGTAGTTGTCATACATTGTTATGATCATTGTGGATCATTGTTGTCATCCTTTGAAGAGTACATTGCCATTCATTGTTGAGTTCATCATTGAGCCTTGCCTTAATTGATTTGTGGATGATATTTGAGTGCTACTTGAGCATGATTGATTGAGACTTTGAGAAGGCTTTTGGGACATAATTTTTGGATAGATTTGAGGTAGCTTTTGTGCATGATTGAGTGAGCCTTTGAGAAGGCTTTTGGGACAGATTTGGGACAACATTTGAGTAGCATTGTTTGAGACTTTTTGTGAAGGCCTTGAGTACAGATTTGGGATAGAATTTGAGCAGGATTGTTTGAGCCTTGTGAGAAGGCATTTAGGCAGATTTATGAGCAGTGAAAGAGAGAAAAAAATAGAAAACATACCAACACCAATTTTTTAGCTAAGTAGATCAATGGATATCCTAGTTGAGAACATAAGTGGAGAGCCCACTTGAGCAGATTAGGATTGCATAGCTGAGTAGATCAGTGGATTGCATAGCTGAGCAGATCAATGGATAGCCTAGCTGAGTAGATCAGTGGATTTCTTAGCTAAGTAGATTAGTGGATAGCCTAGCTGAGCAGATCATTGGATAGCCTAGATGAGCAGATCAATGGAGCCCACCTGAGAAGATCAGGATATCCTAGCTTTGAGCAGATCAAAGTAATCATTTGTATTGGGATGAGGATCCCTATTTCTTTGTGAAATATTATAAGGAGATTATCTTGTGGACTACCCCACATTGGGGGAACCATGTTAAATCTTGTGTCTCAATTGTGTGTGGTGATTTGTGCACTTGATTACTATTGCTATCTATGTCATTAATGCACATTGCTATATTTGGTTATTACAATTAAGGACACTAATTGATATTGGTTTGGAAAGAAAGTAAAAAGTGGGTGCTATACTGTTCACCCCCCCTCTCAGTATAAGCTTGTGTTATTCAAAGCTATGGTATGAAAAAAAAGTCTTAACTCTTATGAATGAAGACAAATGATGTCAAATATTGAATACCATTAATTATATGATTTTTTAAATCATTGAATTTTACAATGGAGGAAGCTAAAACAAACACTTATCAATTTCTTCAAAAGAACTAGTAAGCATATATGAATTCTACTTCACCACAATCTGATCACTACAAGTGTCATTATCCTCATTATCAAGAATTTTAGTGATACTTCTACAATCCGCTAGGGACTTCGAATATGCTAAAACTCTGTCATAGGGATACGTATCAAATTCGTGTCATGACATATATTATCAAACACTTTTCCAAAATTTTGTCTAGTTTGTTATGAACTTTAGATTTCACAAAAGATAGTGCATTAAAAACCATTTTGTCTTCAACAGATTCCAAAATCATTGTCTGACATAATTCATATAAAAGAAAATATTCACTCATCGTTTCTTGTAAGACACTACTTGGATATAATTTTTTCCACAAATGTGTGATGGAACCCGACTCATGTGGGTTACTCAAATGCGCAATTTGATTAACCATTGTCATTCCAAAATCGGTGGATTGTTGTCTCAAAAGTTCTTTGTTGAGAATACCATTGATTTCAATACCATTCACTTCCACACATTTATTGAAATGTTTTGCAAGAGTGCCCATATATTTTACAAACAACTCACTTTTACTATTGGATTCAAGACAAGGATTTTAGAACATGGGGTTAACCACAACCATCGCCTCAAGCAACTCATCTCTTTAAAAACAATCTCTTATTTCCCTTGTTAATGATTATGTAATTTTTATCAATTTAATATTAGTACTGTGTAAAACCACATCAAATTCATTGTGTGTTATGGGCACTTGTTCAACATCCTCTGTAACTATATTTGATCGCTTTTCATAATGATATAAAGGAATCATCTTTCCATAGATAGTAATACAAATATTATCATTGATGTTGAACTTCAAAAAGTTGTTAGGATCATTGACCTTAGTTAAAGTATTCTAACTATCAAACAAAGGATCTGTAAAATTTTATTTGAATAAGTATATCTTCTCAATAAGCATACATATGTGTTTTCTCATCCTAATGAAATTAACAATATAAATGGTTCTTTCCTATGCAAGTTTAATCAAAGTATTCATTTATTTCAACAATGGAAGAATACCACATAATGTGAGAGGTGTTTCCAAGTCAGTCATACGGTAAAGCAAATATTTTACCTTGTCAACATCCCGAGGATGTGCATACATAAACCCAATTAAGGATTGATATTATGAAAAAACCCTTTTTGTAGGAAGAAATAGTAAAATTCACTTGGTGTCCACATCCTTTAACATTTTTCTACCTTTGGTAACACCTAGAGAAAACTATTGAAACTATGTAAACCTTTTTGGACTGCACGAAAAGTAAGTGTGTATTTCACAAATAAGTTCTTCCACTTTGGCAACATTTTCAAATGTGCTCACAATTTTATATGTAAGAGTCATTCTATGCGCCATGCAATGATTGAGAATCGAATATGAGGTAATTGTTGTATGAAGTCTAACACAAAGTTTGCTCCTTTATCCTTGCATTGTAGTTGCACTGTCAGCTCCAACACAAATTCAATTTGTAGCTATTTCTTTTTCATCTATTTCAATAATATCCTTTAAACTGGTTAAAACAACATTGCAAATGTTTTACACATTACAATTTTTCATCATCTTATATAGTGTTAGTAAATGAGGTTTTCTTAAATGATTTATTGGAAAATGTGGATATTACATCATTTGGTTATTTACTAATGTACCTTCATGGGTACATATTTAGGTTAGGATTATATTAGGAGATAGTTTATTAGGGTTAGTTAATAAATGCACAAGTGTTAGAATGTGCAATGATGTAAATGTGCATATAGTCCACATGTACACGAGTCTTAGGGTTGAGTGAGAGGCAATGAATCTATATTTCTATATAAAGGTCTCATTGTGAGTTAATGTGAGTAATTTTTTAGAGTGCAAAGGCGAGAGTAGTAGTAGACACAATATAGCTCCATTTTACTATCATGGAGGAGTTGTAAACTCCATGAGAGGAGCATTGTAATTTTCGTGAGCTTTTTTATATGAGTATTTCTAGAGCATTGTATCAAGTTTTCTATCATATTTTCATGCATGTTAAGTTGCCATTATCATAATTATTTCATTGCATGCTTATTTCAATACTTGTGAATGCATTTCTTTTATGTTTAAGGCTCCAAAATCTAACAAGATTTTAGAATGTGTAAACATGTATGCAAATCCAAGATGTGTTGTCAACAACCGTTACCTCATCAATTGAAAGTAAAATGAATTTGGCATGTTTTAAATTCTCTGTTAGGTCCTCCTCAACCAGTGATCGATATTTTACCATTTCCTAACCACTTCAATCTGACCAGTGAGAACTAGAGAGGTTTTGTACATCAGCTAGTTGAAATAGTTGCTTATAATCAGCAAAGTCATGCATGGGTCTACATTTTTTAGAATACTATATACAACAACAAACTGTAATTTTTTTGAGGCTAATACGGTCTTATGAATTTTTTGAAATTGGGCTTGGATTGTTCCACCCTTATCAAAAAGAGTTTGTTGTTGTTTCATTTATTTTTTGTATTCTAGTGCATATTTGACATGCATACATTTTGATGCATCCTTCCACCTAACTTATTTTGTAATTGTTCCATCACTTTCTTTTACTGTCAAATAAACTTTCCCACAATGTTTTTCTATTGTGTCTAACTTAAGTTGCATCTTATGATCCTTTCCTAGTTTCCAACTACAAATAACACATCTACACTCTGTTGGTGTGTCATTATTGTTCTTTGGTTGAACTGGCTCAATAAAGGGATATGTTGATGATCATTCAAGCTTAAATATCCTTCCAATAGTCCACCTGGTTAACTTTCTATGTTTAGTTTTTTGACTAGAAGATTCCCCAAAAGTTTGCATTTTAATTGTACTCTCATTTTTTTTTTTGGTTGATGTGTCTCTATGAGGAATCTCATCAAGTGGTTGTTGAATGTCATTAGTATAAAAATTATCATGTGGTCCCATCTCATCCCCTAGAATATCTTCAAGTGGAGGCATATTTGGGTCAACAATGTTCACTGCATTCAATGTTTGGTGTTTTATATCATTTTTGGATTTAAAAAGGCACTATATTTAAGAATTAACCGAATCCATTTTTACAAAGCATTAAAAAAGAGGTAGATAAATAAACAAACCATTTATTTATTAATGAAGAAAGGCTTTATATTTAAGAATAACAAAATAGAAAAATTAGTTGATTAGTTGGTAAAAGGTGTTTGTACCTTCAACTTGTGTAGATGTGGATGCCTCATTGCATTTTGATAAATGTGCAAAATATTTTAGGATATTTTTTTAACCAAAATATTGGCCTCCCTTATTTCCATCACCATTAGGTGACATTGTACCTGTAAAGAAAAAAAGCTTTTGATGTTAGGAAATGAATATGAAGTTGAAGAAAAATCTCACACTTTCCTCAATAATAACTTCAATAATAATTTCCATAATTTCTAGTAGGTGACATTGTACATACTTCCCTCAATAATAATATGTATTTATAAGAAACCAAGGTTAAACTATAATTCCATAAAGAATCTATGAGTCTTGAGACAAACCTATGCTACCCTCTACAATGACCTCTGCTTGCATGCTTAGAGAACAATAACAAAACAATGCAACACTAAGAAAATATACTCTAAAAGACAAGAAGGAAGCTTTGAAAATAAGAAATGCTCCTAATACAGTATAAGATGACATGGATACTTGGATCTCACAGTTGCAGATAATGCATCTATGCTGCCTATGAAACTGAGAAAAAAGCTTTGGATAACAAAACAATGGAAGAAGAATATAATCCAAGATAACATTCTAAACCCAACACTAAAAGAATGCCTTGCACTCCAGCAAGTTTAACCTTCACTGAATTCTAAGGAAACCTTGACGTCTCATGTCATTACGACTACCATAATTTGCAAACTAAAAGAATAGTTCTATAGAAATTCTAAAGAAAATATATAGTATTGAACAAAGGTTACAAAACAAGTATTAAGGCTACAACAACAAGTAGATATTAAGTCAAATATGTTGCTAGAGATGATACAAAATGAAATAACCACACTAATATTTTTATAAGCTTTCACTTTACCTATTGTCACAGTCGTCACAACTTTTTGCAACTGTCCATTAGAACTATGCAACCTATAGGTAGACCTCTACAACAAGATTTCTATAACTATTTGTTAGTAATATGTAATCGATCAACAAATCTATAATTGATCAACAAATCTATTACCGATCGATAAATCTGCAACCCATTGGTATGTCTGCAATCAATCAACAAGTATGCAATCGATCGATAAATCTGTAATTGATCAGTAAATTTGTATTCGATCGGTAAAGTTGTAATCGATCAATAAAATTGTAATCGATAGACAAACCTATAACTGATAATCAAATTTATAATTGATAGATAAACCTGTAATCAATCATTAAATTTGTAATCGATCGATAAACCTATAACCTATTATCAAATCTATAATCAATTTACAATTCTATAACCAATCGATAATTCTATAACCGATCGGTAAATCTATAATCGGTTGATTTTACTGATAGATAGTCCTCTATAACCAATATTTACTGTCACACTTCTCTCCAATAGATCAATAAATATTTTGATAAAAAATTATAGTGCTTTCTTTTTTGGTTTGCTGTAGGGTTTTCACTGCTTCAAATCTATTTTCGAGGGGTTCAAGTGTTTTAGATGTATGTTTATTAGTACCATGTTAGGTATTTATACAAGTAGTATAAGTGGTGAATTTGGTAGGAAAAACAAAATTATTTATAATTTGAAGGCGAAATGTCCATGGATTGGTTGGCAAATTAAAATAAAAACAAAAAATTATTATCACCATCGAGCGAGCTGACCCCAAAAAAATTGCATCCCAAAAATTTTGAATGAATGGGTCTTAGTGAAAGATCTTGATATTATCCAATTTCAAAATTTGAAAATCCTAATATTCATGAATTAATGATGATTCACCACTATGCATAACACTAGACTAGACCAACAACTCAATGATGGAAATAAAATTGATTAAAAATAGATTAGATCATTGCTTTCTTTCATAGACTCTCTATGGTGTTGTCAAAATCCCAAGAACTAGCTCGAAGATATGAGAACCCCTCTTATGACCGTTATTTTGAATTGTAGGAAGTTCTCCACAAGTTTAAAGAAATACATGTCCCCTCTCAAAAAGCATGGGATAAAATATGTAGATTATTCTAGTTGATAACAACTCCTTCAACAATTCAAGTAACTAGTCAACAAGATGAGATATTCAGGAAAACCATGGAAGAAGAACAAGGAGAATCTACTGGAACAACTGGGACCTTAGAGATAGGAAGTATGTAGGAAGCTTGCCCTTGTAAAAATAATTTTTGTTTCATTTTGACTTCGTTGCCCAAAAGGATAAGGCCATATGGGTTCTATGCTTCTACAAGAAGAAACACCCTATGAGGTGCTAATAGTGTGGGTAAAATAATTCATTCACATATATAATTTTGTTATTAGTACATATTAAACACATTTAGACTCATAAAATAACCACTGAACCAAGTGAAGAGAAGCTAAAGCTTAGTAAGTTTGTGTAGCATCAAAGTGCAAAAAAATTGCTAAGTATAGAAGGTTGTTGATTTTTTGATATGCTAATGTAAGCAAGGAGCACAAGATTGTTCGACATCTGACATAGTTGAACTACGAATGTGACATAGGCAAGAAAATTTGGATTTTTGCTTCAACGTTGAACTCAAATTTTGACTAAGTATGAGAAATAACCAAAAATTTAAAATGTTGATGTTAGCAAAGACGAGCAAAAAGTCTAGCATCTGATGTGTTATAACAAGATTTTGGCTAAGAGTGGATAAAGATCCAACATCTGACATCATAGCAAGACCTACCAGATGTAGAATTGTTTTGGCTAAGTATCGAAGAGGGCCAAATTATTAAAAGCGTTGATGTCAACATAGGTTGCATAAAAGCTTGACACAACAAAGAATAGAGCAAAAACTAAAAATATTCCAAGGCATTAAGCCTGGCACACAAAGGCAAAGAAATATGAAATAGAAGTTCATATGGAAATCAACATAGTTCTTTGTAAAATATTAGCTAAGTATCAAAGAGCTCCAAATTTTTGAAATGTTGATATCATCATAAGGCACATGAAAGTCTGGCATAGCTATAAGGGAGTGTCAAATGGAAATTTTTATAAGGAATAGAGCTCGAAAGTTAAGTATCTAAAATTCAAAATTTAACACTATGTATAAGTATGCAACTAACAAAAAAGGATGTTTGGATTATAAAAGCAATGATGTCATCAAGACAAGCTAAAAAACTCAACATCTAGCAAGATAAAGCACAAAACTTGGTTAGAGCCAAACGAATAATGAGGCTAATTTCATGTAAGAAAAAGAAAATCCCAATACTTGTAGGATAAAGAGTTGGTCTAATTTTGATTGAGAAGAGGAAAATTTGGTAAAACAATAACGTACAGACCCACTCCAAGTAATCAAAATATGTTGTCAAAAGATCTTAATAGCTAAAAGCTTCTCTGTTGGATACCTATCTTGATGCAGCTAGGCAAATAGTGGGGAAACTTAAAATAAAATAAACCTGTTAGACAATCTTATGGATTTAATAAGACACTTAGGACACCACTATCTTAGATGAAATTAAAGAAAAACACATTAGTGAAGTGGTGCCAATTTAGTTACATCAAGATAAACTAGAAAGGAACACACAAATGCTACACTAACTTGACAAGCCTATAGTTTTTTTGAAAGCAATCATGCTGAGCTAACTAAATGAAAATGTAAATCTATAAATACTTGAATGAAATCCATTCATAGGGTTGACTCTTTAGCTTTTACAATTGCACAAATCATATGATCGAATGATATACACCCCTTAATGAAAGTTAAAATGTTGTTTGACCTTTTTCAAAGACTATTGTAGAATATGTATGTATGTTGGTTTACTTTTAAGCATTTCTATTAAAATAAAATGTGTAGTTTATTTTACTATTTGGATATATCCTTGGATTGTTGTTAACTTTGATTCTTGGAATGCTTGAATGTGTGTGCTTAAGTAGTTAATATTTTGCAATATTTGATGAAAACCAGTATGTTAGGTAGTTTAATCTAATTAAGGGAATGAGACAGTGATGCATTTGTGTCTCTTGATGTATTTGACTCCTAACCAGTTTAAGTCCTAGCTTCTAACATTAAGCATTATATCTCCAATTTGTGACCCTTTTTAGTTGGTTTAGCTAGTGTTATAGGAATCAACCTACTTCAAAGGCTAACTCAGAAGCTATTATGGGTCTTCCAATCTTGATTGAGGTCTTAAGGATCCACTTAGGCAAATTTCAAACCAAGAGATATTTTGTTAGAGAGGGCATGGAGTGGCATCACTCGATATAGAAGAAAAATTTTCAATCAGTAGAGTAATAAGCAAACTAAAGGAAGAAATACACATCCTTGTTTTGAAGGAAAAATTGAAATTTTGAATTTAAAAAGGTTGAGGATAGACAATTGAGGAATCTTTCTTGAGTTTTGCTAGCACTCATGTCTTGGATGGACAATGGGTAACAATGTAGGATTCTCATCTAAGACAATGAAAGTTTCATTCTTAGCAATGATAGTATTTTAGGGTACAATACTCTAAGATGCATTATTCCCATGGTTAGCATAGTATACTCTTCCTAATGCCATGGACAGGCATATTGGCTAGAATATTTTATTTTATTCCTTGTATTGACTCATTGGTCATGAGTACAAGTCCCTTGCATCATTGAGGGATATAATTCTATTTTGAATATATTAAATGAGCATTGTTATATCCCTTCTCATTGACATTGTTGGTGGTGTTGGATAATTGAAGGTTGAATAAGCTCTTTGATTATTCAACTTAAGTGATGATATTTTTTGGGGTATCTCTTAGAATGTCTTTTTTACTACATCCATGGAATTTATTCTTCATCCCTAGATTTATGGTTGGGTATGGTGGCAAAGGTAGGTGTTTGTTCCAATAATTTAAAGGTTTGACTTGAGACAAGAACATTTTTTTAGGAAGGATGTTGTGTGTGCCATGTGCCTCTAATCATCCCAAAGGGTAGGCACAACACTTATGTTCTAAAGACAACATTGGGGTAATTGGCTAGCCCAACAATCCTAACACTCTCCCTACCCTAAGGTTATCAATTCAAATCTCATATTGTTCTAATTGATTCACTTCTCTTCTTATTGGTTGGTTGATGTAGTATTGATATGGCCAATTTACATATTTTTAATATACAACTAAAAATGCTTAGCCAATCAAACCAAGGTATGTTTTTCTCCCTTATCAGATCAATAAATGTAGGAGACACGTGAGTCCTATTAGAGCATAGCAAGTGGCAGACTCTAATTGTCTAATTTGTATTCTAAAGTTTTAAAATTTATAATTTCCTCTATTTTTGATTGCTAATATTCTCAAACTTCCATAGGCCATAACCTTTGCATACATAAGCATTTCGGGCCTTTTCTTATATTGAATAGTTTTCAATATCTATGCATCAATGATATCAATTCATAGACCTATTATAGCATTGTAGAATATTATTGGTTATAAGGGGTATATATCAAATGGTCAACACGAGGTATGCCTTGTTTTATAGGATTTTCTTATATAACAAGGGCTGATTATTTGGATATCTACTTCTATTACTTGATTGTTCAAATTATTTTCTCTATCTATCACTTCCTATGGATGGGAAGTACTTCACATGAGTTTAGAGTGCTCTTCTTATTGGAAAGATTCATGAGAAGATGTATATACGAAAACTATGCACTTTTGAGATTGGTGAACAAATTATGATTACTATATTGTAAGTTAAAGATCTACTCATAGGAAGCTCAACATATTTGAACCAAAATATGGGAACATGACTTCATGACCATGTGAGGGTTGATCTAGTATATGTGCCTTTACTAAAGTAGATAGAAGAATTCATAACCAAAATATTTTGGCCCATTTGAGAATTGATTATAAGGGATGAGATGTTATCATATCTAATATCTTCTCTTCTTGTATCCTAGCTCAAATTATAGTGGAGTGTTAGAATACCGGTGTTATAACCTAATTGGCCAAGGTTGACGATGATGATATAAACCTATGAACAAGTGCAATGTACTTTTTATCCAATATTATGGGTATAATTATATATATTTAGCCTTAATGACATCAGTTAAACTAGCAATATGGTTAACCTTGAAAGGCTATAATTAAACTTATAATTAAATCTTAAAGTCATTATGTTATGTCCGCATGGGTTAATTATTATTGAGAATTGGGTATTTGATATAAGTACCCCCAACTATTAATCAATTACATCAAAGTATAGCATCAATATGACATATTGTTGGGTGCCCATAGGCATTCACCTCTTCTATGTTGTTTATTGTATTCTTCTTTGGCATGTTTGATTTCTTATTTTATCTTTTTAATATTTTGTATTTAATTTTGGTGAATTTTATGCTTTTAAATGTTTCTAGAACTTATTGTGAAATATGACATGATAGGTGACAACCAATAATATTGTGATATTTCTAAAATTTGTTTTCTTATCATTAGATTTTGCTAAAGTTGAAAACTTTATTTAATTGATCACATGGGTTTGAAACATGCCCCACATGTATTACATAATGATCATATAGTGGTATTACAAAAACTTGTAATTATGCATGTATCCATGGGCAATATTCAAACCTAGGTCTCCTTCAAGGTTGAGGATTTTATTGGTTGAGATAATGCCATGTGATAAAAGTCAAAAAATTTTAATTTTATATATTTTTAATTTTATATTAAGATAAGAGTTTAATTTTTCTATAAATTTATAAAGTATTTTTTAGGCAAGTATGGAAGATAATCATGTACTAAATATGAGTGGTTTTAGTTAGATATTTTGGTAAGGGTTTTAGGTTAGTGGTTTATTTTCTCGTAATTTCTAGAACATGGGTTTTAGGATGTGAGTCCTCTATAAAAGAGGAATTAATGTTTTACCTTCCACAACTTCCTTATGCTACTCCATCAATTTGTTCAATTTCTCCTTGCACTACTCACTACACCAAATTCCCTCCTATACTAAAATCCCTATAATTTCATCCCTTAGGGTGGTCCATCGACTTGATCAAAAAAACCTTGACTCCATTTCTTAAAAAACTTGATCAACATCATCACTTATGCCCTCTTCTAGTTCTTTAACCTCTTATTCAAATCATCAGCACATGTGATAATGAGGATGACCTTCATCACCATATCAAGGGCTTCAAGGGTTTTTTTATTATCATTCCAAAATCATTTGCATCAACAAAATCATAGCATTAACAAGTGTATCCCTATAGATGAACTCCTCTACATGCCAACTTTCATCCTTGCTAGATCTAATCCTAAATTTACTACCTTTGCTCCATAGAATCTAACAACTCATGTGTATATTCAATAACTCTATCATTGAGGTGCCTCCTACCTTCATTGACTCACATATCTACCCAAATAATGTAATTAATTATCATTGCCACTCCATCACCTTGTGTGGTCATGCCTTGACCATATTTTTCTTCACCTTATGTGTTTGAGGATTATTTTTTAATTTTTTTGTAATAATATTAGTAATATCTCATTCTAATTATTTTATGGTTGAGGAGGATCAATATAAGGGAGATCAGAGTAGTCATTATTAGTCTAACTGGTTTTATCTCTCTCTTCAACAAGAACCATTAAAATAAAGTTGATATTGATCACTCTACACAACATCGACACTCTAGGAACTCCTATAGTAGGCAAAGTTTTAAGAGTTATAACTTCTACATGAGTGCTTTCCATTGCTAGTGGTTTTCTCCATCCATGCTTTGGTTGGATACATGACTTGAACCTCCAACCAAATAAACCCTCACATCAACATATTTGAGCCTTCTAAGTTTCTACAACCTCTCATCTTCTATGTGCAGTCATTATGTAGTCTCGTTTATGAACAAAAGCCTCTCTATCATTGTGCCATTGACCATCAATTGCCTCTATATGTAGTCTCATTCATAACCAAAAGTCTCTCTATCAAATAAATCAATTACCTTCGTCTCTTCCTCCTTTTTTTCCAACACTAACTATTCTTCTCTTATTTGCACCATGAGGGATTAACCACAATACAAAACTTGTTTGATTATTAAGTTATGGCACAAATTAAAAAAAATTATACATGTTATTAGTTTTTTAGAATATAATTAACTAGAAGAGGCCTTTACAAGAACATGTCTTTGTCAAGTTACCAAAAATTATTAATAAAAATAATTTTTTTTTATCATATATTTTCCAAATGTCTTCTAATTAATTATGGTGCTTACTCTGAATCAAGTGGAATTAGCTCAACCAGTTAGATTCTTCAATATTTAAGAAGGAGACTAAGGTTCAAATCTTGCCAAGCGATACATGGATAATATCTAAGCTTTGTTGTAATACGACTATGTGGTGATGATGTAATATAGGTGGGACCCGTTTCAATTTCATATAACCATTTGAAAAAAATTATAGTTTTTGCTTTGTCAGGTGCATTTTGTTTAATAATATAATAAAAGGTTTAACAATTTTGACAATAACAATAATATGTTGTTGGTTGACAAGTCAAACATGTCATTTAATTGTCAACTCGATGTCATAATATCTTAGAAATATGTCATGTATTAATTGTGCGAGCATCAAGATTATTAATATAAAAATGCTTATGATGGATGCACCTACTTGGGAGTATAAAATAAAAGTGAAGAAAGTGAGAGCTACAAAAATTAAGGAGGAAAGTCATAAGATTTTATATGGGGAAAATGGAATCTAATGCTATAGATGGTCCTAACCTCTCAAGTAATTATACTCATTTATTAAAGTTCACCCCATATTAATTTAATTATATGGAAATAAGAAGTGTTTTGTCTAGAAAAAGAGGTTAAATCCCAATTGCTTTTAATCTTATGACACATACTCTTATTGAAATGTTATATTTTTAGTTAACATATCACAGTGTAGAAAGGTGAGAAAATGGAAAAAATCCTAAGGTAGGAAAAAAGGGTTTTATTAAAGAGGAGTGATAGAAGAATGTTTGGTTGAAGGGAGTTGAAGAAATATGACTAAAGTGTTCTAATAGGAATAATAATAAGAGGAATGTTGAGAGGGATAAAGGCCTACTTATAGAGCTCTATGATTGAATATCTTTCCTCAAAAAAATAAATATGAATAAAAATTAACTTATACTCATAAATACAAATGATAATCACATAAACATTCACACATTAATTAATTACATATAATCTATTCCATACTATACATAAATGAAATCCTACTTAAAAATATAGAGGTAGCTTGTTGTTGTCCCTTGTGAGTGGGCCCTTTGCTAGAGGAAATAAGGTGCATCCTCCTCCACTAGTTAACTTCTCATATTACACTCAAAATGAAAGGAGATACATAAAATTTTATTAGATCAGCTAAAATAGTAAGATATTGGCTATAGTGTTGAAATTATAAAGTAGAAGATGTATATTCAAAATACTATTGGCTAAGCTCCTATTACATTAATCTATGTAGTCCTTATATTGAGCATACATCATGATTCTTGATGGTGCAAGGAATGGACAATGACTAACTAGAGTACATAAAAAATAAATACATCATTAGCATTTTCTCTCAAAAAAAATAAAACAAACATGAATTAAAATAAAATCTTGTCAATATTCTCCAAATTATAAACTACCAATCATAAATAAACTAACTTCTCCTAAAAGTGGCAAATAGAATACACATCAATAAGAAAGGTCAAATGGATCCCTGTTAATACACAACTACTTTTGTTGACTTAGACCAATTTCATTTACCTCATTGGCTATTATGATTAGGAAAAATCCAAAGCAAAAATAATGGTTAGCTCAAATCTAGTCATCGTCCGATTTAGACTAAGGTGATTTTTCATCATAAGGCAAGATGAGTTCATGATACATCAATCAGATAGAAACATCATGGGATTTTTAAACTATAATTGTTGCTTTGTAGAAACTATCACAATTGACAGATTTTTAGCAAAATATGATTTGTTGGCAACTCTATATTAAATATTATGTACAAACTTACATCAAATTTAGAAAATTTCTTCCACAACATAAGGGTTAGCACATACCAAATAGTAAAAGTTTGATAACCCACAAACCTCTTCAAAATAAATTAAGATTGATGCAAACATATGATTACTCATACCATTCACCCATATTTACAACCAAAAGGAAAATGCCATTATATTAACCAATATAAATAAAATAATATTAGTTTTAAATGAGTTCAAACATGAATGAAAACAAGGCATTTTCAACATCCATCATATCCCCTCGTTGAAGATTTTATACATACTTATACAATCATTGAAATTAGGGTTAGTGACATATTTTCCTTTCATAGACCTTCCTAAAGCTATAAGGTTTAGTAAGTATCAAAAATTTGGTAAATAGTATCCTTAAACACATTCTATGCCTTCATAAATAGTCATATCTTTATCTAAATCAAATAAGGTAAGTCCCCTATAATTTGGGAGTAAATACCAAAGTAGGAAAATTTTGGAGTGGAGATCGACCTAATGGAACCATACTCTATAAAGTGCTCATTGTACAAATATTATCTTAGAAATGGATACCTAATTATGATGCAAGGAATATAATTCTTTATGCTTGAGTTAATTTATTACCTCAGTTCATATTTACCTAAAACCAAATGGGGAATACCTCTTTATATGGTTTAGAGTAGCCTCTAATTAACCCAACACCTCATCCATTGGTTCATGCATTTTCTTTACAGTACGAGGATTGTGGGTCATCTTTTGTATATCTCCAATAACCTCACCCAATCATGAGTACTCTCCTTAGACCATTAGGAAATTTGTTTCTTCTACAATTTGATATGCTCATATAAGTTTGCAATCCCTCTAAGACTCATTCTATAGCATAGACATGAAAGCCCTAAAGGAAACCTAATCCAAAAAAGAGTTAGGATTACGTTGATTATTATTGGGAGTCATGTCATTATGTAGATACTAAAGAACATGTGCTTATACTGAGAGGGGGGTGAAAAGTATAAGATAAAACTTTTTGCTTTTCAATCCATATGATAACATCAACAATATTAAAGCAGTAAACATCACACAAAGCATCACACACATGAGAGACATGATTTAACGTGGTTCACCCAATGTGGGCTACTCCACGGAGAAAATATTCCTTATAAAATTTTCTCAAATAAATTCTCTTGGGAATCCTTTCCCTATTACAATGTTTATGGACCTCTATCCAAAGGAGACACCAATCCCCTAATCAAGTTCATGGATCTCTATCCATAGGGGACACCAATCCTCTCTGCTCTAGCTGGTGATCTTCTAGAAGAACTACTGTCTCCACTGCACTGGCTAATGGATCTCTATCCACTAAAGACTCATGTCCTCACTGCCCTGGCTGATGGACCTCTATCCACTAGAGACTATCATCCTCTATACTCTATCACCTCCAAAGCTTACTCTCAGCTCTATCTCAAATCTGCACTAAACTCTGTCCTTCGGTCTAGCACAAATCTACTCAATCTCTATCTCTGGTCTGGCACAAACCTATCCTCAAATCTGCACCAAAATCTATCCTCAAACCTACACTAAACATAGTCCTTCGGTCTAGCACAAATCTCTCTCAATATCTATCCTCAAACCTGTATTGTAAGCTTCCACAAAATCTCACACCAAACTATCCACAAGTCTTCTCAAGACTTACCTCAAATCTGCTCAACAAGTCCTCACTAAAACTTATCCAATCTCATAGAAACATATAGAGAATTGTTAGAGACTCAATATGCTTCATACTCACAAACACTCAATCACTTTCAACCTCTTTCTCAAATCAATCTAGAATATAGAACAATTTGTTTCACATAATTAGAACTATCACTTCAACACTTCCACTTGACTAGGCTTAATCAACTTCACTTAATCAATCACTCAACAAAACATTCCTTGCTTACAAACCCTAGTCCAAGCATATGAACACTTACTCAATAATTTCCAACAATGCTTATCAAACAATCCTTTTCTCTCCAACTTAGCATTCACAACATCCAACAATCACTCACAAGGAAGATGTGCCCATACCTTTTTTTTGATGAAGAATATGACCTCAAAACCTGTCTTAAACACAATTTTCTTCTTTGCCAATTTCAATGGTTAGATGACAAAATATCACACTAACACTCTCTCAAAATATTTCTCAATTACAAAAATAATCAAACTCAAATACACCTTATTACTCCTTTGAAATTAGCAATCATCAAAGCATACATAAAAATTAATTACTCAATTACTCCTTATAATCTCCAATATTTAATTAACAACCTCCAAAAATCAAACCCTCAAAAATAATATTGCCTATCCTTTTATCTCCCTCAAATACTCAATAATCAAATTTAAAAATAAACTTTATAACCCTCCAAAATATTTATTTTTCATTCAACCTTAGCAAATCCGAAATACCTCATGCAACCTTGGCAAATATTAATGCATACCTTTTATCTCAAGCAAAAGGCCTCGACGGGTTTCGAACGTGAGACCACTCCCAACCGAGCGCCTTATCGAGGTGCTAGCCCACCACGTGGGCTACGAGCCTCCACACGAAGGGGAAGGCTCAAGCCTTCCTCTTATCCCTTTTCGATCGATGTGGCACAAAACAAAACATACTCCTTCTCTTGCAAAATCAACTCGATGGGTTTCAAACCCTGCTCTCCTCGCCTACCATACGTCTTAGCGCCACCCACTATTGCCAACTATGCTACACAATGTTGTGCGAAGACAAAGGAGCCCCACTCCTATTTGTCTTATCCTCTACCACTGAAAGCTTTCAAAACATATGAAAACCTTACACTCTTCTTTGCGCACGAATTTTGGAGCTTTGATTAATCGATAATTGCATAGGGATTTTAGACTAAGGTTCTTGCCCTCTTTTATACATGAAGGCCAATGCCTTAGGAATGTCGGTGCCTTATTCAAATTTTGAATTTGAATAAATTAATAACCTTTATAACCCAACCTTAGGGTTATTTTAATTAATATAAATTAATTTTATAATTAAATTATAATTAATCTATAATTAACTTAATAACTTTAGAAGTTAATTAAATTAATTAATAAATTAATTTATAATGAAATTATTTAAATTAATTTATAATTAATTTAAATCTCCCCTTTTAATATTATAATAAAATATTATAATATTATTTTGCTTGGGCCTCTTCATTGCTCTTTGAACCTCATCTGACCACCTAGAACCGGATCTGACCAACTAGAGGCGGACTTTCCTTTTGCACTGATTGCGGAACTGCTTCTTCTTGCACTGCTCACTGAAACTAACTTTTGACATCAATGACAACTCAATTACTCAAAATGTCCAACAATCTCCCCCTTTGTCATTGATGGCAACCCAATTATCTTTTACAATTTCCTTAACCTTTTTATGTTCTGCTCCCCCTGACTCAATGCTCTCCCCTTAAATCAAATATCTCCCCCTTACTCAAATTTCTCCCCTTTGACATCAATGGCAAAGGGTCACCTTTGGGGCTCGGGGCTAAGAATGAGTCTCTTAGCTTAGCCCCTCCCCCACCTCCTCTTGAGGTGGTTAATTCTGGGGTGGGAGTATTACTCCCAGTTTTCCTCGAAGATACTCAAAAGTCTCTTTCAAAAGTGGCTTAGTGAAGATGTCTGCTATCTGCTCCTTTGTAGTAACATATTCCAACTTGACCTATTTATCTATCACCTATTCTCTCAGAAAATGATACTTGATCGAAATGTGCTTTGTCCTGGAGTGCATCACTGGATTCTTTGAGATACTTATAGCACTTGTATTATCACATAATATGGGAATAGGATGATCATGTTTTATCTTGAAGTCTTCTAGAGTTCACTTCATCCATAATACCTATGTACAATTGGCTACTACTACAATATACTCTACTTCTATTGTAGATAAGGATATTGATGCCTGCTTCTTACTCAGCCAAGAGACTAAATAGTCTCCAAGAAAGAATGCTCCTCCACTTGTGCTTTTTCTATCATCAATGCTGCCAGCCCAATCTACATCTGTATACGTTGTGAGTGTGAAACTATCACTTTTGGGATACTAGAGCCCAAAATCCATAGTCCCTTTTAGATACCTAAGAATTCTCTTTACTATTGCCACATGTGTTTCCTTAGGTGCTACCTAAAACCTTACCACTAATCCCACTGACTGCACTATGTCTGGTCTTGTAGTTGTAACATACAACAAGCTACCAATCATAGATCTGTATAATCTCTGATCTACCTCTAGAGATTCATCATCCTTACTTAACTTACATCCTGTAACCATGGGGGTACTTACTGGTTTGCAATCTTCTAACTTGAATTTCTTTAGCATCTCTTTTATATACTTGGTTTGTGAAAGAAATACTCCTTTCTCTGATTGTGAAATCTGAAGTCCAAGAAATAAGGACAACTCACCAAGCATAGACATCTCAAATTCATTCTGCATGTTCTTTGTAAATTATTTACACATCTTATCATTGTTTCCCCCAAAAATGATGTCATCAACATAAACAACCATAATTAGTAGATTATTCCCTTCATTTTTTATGTATAAGTTGTTGTCCACTATTCCTTTTCTGAATCCCTATTCCTGAATATACTTATCCAATCTTGAGTACCATGCTCTAGGAGCCTATTTTAGACCATACAATGCCTTTTTCAATCTGCATACATGATCTAGTTTATCTATTAATATGAATCCCTCTGGTTGTTATTCAATATAGACTTTTCTTCTAGAACACCATTTAGAAATGCTGACTTAACATCCATATGATATACCTTGAAGTTTTTAAAACTTGAGAAGGCTAAGAACATTCTTATGGCTTCAAGTCATGCAACTGGAGAAAATGTCTCATCAAAGTCAATTCCCTCTACCTGTGCATAACCTTTGCACACTAACCTTGCTTTATTCTTGACTACCTGTCCATATTCATTTAACTTATTTTTGAATACCCATTTTGTGTCGATCACATTTTTGTCCTTTGGTCATGGAACAAGTTCCCAAGTCTTGCTTTTCTCTATCTGATCTAATTCCTCATCCATTGCCTTAATCCAGAACTTATCTTCACTTGCCTGATTGAAGTCTTTTGGCTCAATCTTAGATAACAAAGAAAAATTTGCTTGTTGAGATGGTGTTATTATCCTTCTCCTTGTCTATCTTTCATATGGATTCCCAATGATTAGATCTTTTGGATGATGCTTCTGTACATACCTGGATGGAGTTTTAGGAAGAAGTCTTTGTGTTTCTTCTTCTTCTTCATCTGATTCCTCATGAAACTCTTCTTGACAACTTCCATCTTCCTGATACACAATTTGTTGAACTGGTTCTCTTGAATCTATCTTCTCATCAACTCGTTACATTTATACTTTCTACAATAGTGCGTGTTCTCTTGTTGAAGCATCTATAAGCTTTACTCTTAGTGGAATAACCAAGAAAAATTCCCTCATCACATCTTGGATCAAACTTGCCTAAGTTTTGCTCTTCTCGTCTTATGTAGCACTTGCTTCCAAAAACCTTGAAGTGTTTTACAGTGGTCGATCTTCCTTTCCAAAGCTCATATGGAGTCTTGTGATGGTTTACCCTCATTTGAGCCCTAGTGATTATATATACTATTGTGTTGACTACTTCCCTCCAAAATCCATCTAAAATTTTGGACTCATTCAACATAGCTCTAGCCATATTCTCAATAGTCCTATTTTTCCTTTCAACTACTCCATTTTGTTGAGGAGTTCTTGCAGCTGAGTATTCTCTCTTGATTCCATGTTGTTCACAAAAGTCTACAAATTCATTTGAGGTAAATTCTCCTCCTCTATCAGATCTCAAACACTTAATCCTCTTGCTAGTTTCATTTTCAACTCGTTCTTTAAATGCTTTGAATTTTTCAAATGCTTCTGACTTATCTTTTAGGAAAGCTACCCAAACCATTCTTGAGTAGTCATCTATAAACAATATGAAGTAACTCTCACCTTGAATACTCTATGTTCTGGTAGGACCACATAGATCAGTATGTATTAAAATTAATGGCTCAGATGACATATATCCCTTTGATTTAAAGCTTGTTCTAGTTTGCTTTCCATGTTGACAAGGTGCACAAATTGTGTTCTGTGGTCTTTTTAGCTTGGGTAAATCTCTGACAGCCTGCTTGTTGCTTATGTTGACTATGTTTTCAAAGTTCAAGTGACCTAATATTCTATGCCACAACCAACTCTCATCTTCTTGTGATAGAAAGCACTTTTCCCCTTTGATCTCACTAAGCATATATAGATTGTTTGGAGTTCTACTTGCATTTGCAATAACTTTTCTAGTTTTTGATTTTCTTATCTCACATCTATCTGGGTGAAATGTAACCATATGTCCTTGATCACAAAGTTGACTTACACTTAGCAGATTATGTTTTAACCCTTTGACATATAGCACATTTTTTGTTCTTGTTTTCCCATTATCTAGACTCAGAGTTCCTCTTCCACCAATTTTTGTTGATCCATTATCACCAAAACTTATTGATCCTCTATTGGTTTCTTTTAGTACAATAAATTTGTCTTTGTCTCCTATCATGTGTCTAGAGCAACCACTATCAAGATACCATTGTTCTTATTTATCCTGAGCATGAAGGGTTGTTTGAACTAACATTGATCTATCCTTTTCATTCCCCTTTTTCTCTTTCCTAGTTGTTGAAGTTGTGTTTCTTTTCCTAGACTCAGGAAGTATCATTTTACACCATCTAGCCTTGTGCCCAAAATTATTGCATTTGTAACATATAATATCATTATCCATAAGAGGGGCAAAAGAATTGAAATTTCTATTGACATCATTTTTTGCATAACCAATGCAGTGTACAACTCTATGACCATATTTGTTACAAGAAAAGCAATAGCCATGGAAGAAATTATGTAACCTATTTGGATGCCTTTGAGATTGTGTTTGAGTGCTTCTCCCTTTGTGATTAACTCTCGTCCATGGTTCTTCTTTGCTTTCTTCCTTCCTGATATCTTTTCCTTTTGGAGTATACTTTACTTGCTTATCTTTGTTTGAAGTTTCTGCTTCTTGAAGACTTGACTCCTCTTTCTGTTTCCCATACTTTATATCTTGTAGCACCTTGGTCCTTTCAACTTCATTCCTTAGATAAAAAATTTATGCTTCCAATATTTCACATTCTATTTCTCTTGCTCTTAATAGATCTATCATATCCTATTCAATTTTCTTTCCCTCTTCTACCTTTATCTTGAGTTCTGTGAGACTTTGTAGAAGTTCTATTTTTGCTTCTTCATCTTCTTGAATTTGTTCCTTCAAGCTTGAGTTCTTTTCTCTAACCCTTTCCAAATTTTTGAGAGTCATGAAGAATTCCTCTTTTATATCAAACATGGTCTCTTCTTCACTTTTTGAAGTCATGTGTGTCTCTGATGGATCCTCCTCCAAGTTGTTAGTCTTTTCATGGAGAGACCCACTCTGATACCAATTGAAGAACATGTGCTTATACTGAGAGGGGGGTGAATAGTATAAGATAAATTTTTTGCTTTTCAATCCATATGATAACATCAACAATATTAAAGTAGTAAACATCACACAAAGCATCACACACATGAGAGACATGATTTAACATGGTTCACCCAATGTGGGCTACTCCACGGAGAAAATATTCCTTATAAAATTTTCTCAAATAAATTCTCTTGGGAATCCTTTCCCTATTACAATGTTTATGGACCTCTATCCAAAGGAGACACCAATCCCCTGATCAAGTTCATGGATCTCTATCCATAGGGGACACCAATCCCCTCTGCTCTAGCTGGTGATCTTCTAGAAGAACTGTTGTCTCCACTGCACTGGCTAATGGATCTCTATCCACTGAAGACTCCTATCCTCACTACCTTGGCTAATGGACCTCTATCCACTAGAGACTATCATCCTCTATACTCTATCACTTCCAAATATTACTCTCAGCTCTATCTCAAATCTACACTAAACTCTATCCTTCGGTCTAGCACAAATCTGCTCAATCTCTATCTCTAGTCTGGCATAAACCTATCCTCAAATCTACACCAAAATCTATCCTCAAATCTGCACTAAACATAGTCCTTTGGTCTAGCACAAATCTATTCTCAATATCTATCCTCAAACCTGTATTGTAAGCTTCCACAAAATCTCACACCAAACTATCCACAAGTCTTCTCAAGACTTACCTCAAATCTACTCAACAAGTCCTCACTAAAACTTATCCAATATCATAGAAACATATAGAGAATTGTTAGAGACTCAATATGCTTCATACTCACAAACACTCAATCACTTTCAACCTCTTTCTCAAATCAATCTAGAATATAGAACAATTTGTTTCACAGAATTAGAACTATCACTTCAACACTTCCACTTGACTAGGCTTAATCAACTTCACTTAATCAATCACTCAACAAAACATTCCTTGCTTACAAACCCTAGTCCAAGCATATGAACACTTACTCAATAATTTCCAACAATGCTTATCAAACAATCCTTTTCTCTCCAACTTAGCATTCACAACATCCAACAATCACTCACAAGGAAGATGTGCCCATACCTTTTGTTTGATGAAGAAAATGACCTCAAAACCTATCTTAAACACAATTTTCTTCTTTGCCAATTTCAATGGTTAGATGACAAAATATCACACTAACACTCTCTCAGAAATATTTCTCAATTACAAAAATAATCAAACTCAAATACACCTTATTACTCCTTCTTTGAAATTAGCAATCATCAAAGCATACATAAAAATTAATTACTCAATTACTCCTTATAATCTCCAATATTTAATTAACAACCTCCAAAAATCAAACCCTCAAAAATAATGTTGCCTATCCTTTTATCTCCCTCAAATACTCAATAATCAAATTTAAAAATAAACTTTATAACCCTCCAAAATATTTAATTTCCATTCAACCTTAGCAAATCCGAAATACCTCATGCAACCTTGGCAAACATTAATGCATACCTTTTATCTCAAGCAAAAGGCCTCGACAGGTTTCGAACGCGAGACCACTCCCAGCCGAGCGCCTTATCGAGGCGCTAGCCCACCACGTGGGCTACGAGCCTCCACATGAAGGGGAAGGCTCAAGCCTTCCTCTTATCCCTTTTCGATCGATATGGTGCAAAACAAAACACCCTCTTCTCTTGCAAAACCAACTCGATGGGTTTCAAACCCTACTCTCCTCGCCTGCCGAACGTCTTAGCACCACCCATTGTTGCCAACTACGCTACACAATGCTGTGCAAAGACAAAGGAGCCCCACTCCTATTTGTCTTATCCTCTACCACCGAAAGCTTTCAAAACATGCGAAAACCTTACACTCTTCTTTGTGCACAAATTTTGGAGCTTTGATTTCATCGATAATTGCATGGGGATTTTTGACTAAGGTTCTTGCCCTCTTTTATACACGAAGGCCAATGTCTTAGAAACGTCGATGCCTTATTCAAATTTCGAATTCGAATAAATAAATAACCTTTATAACCCAACCTTAGGGTTATTTTAATTAATATAAATTAATTTTATAATTAAATTATAATTAATCTATAATTAACTTAATAACTTTAGAAGTTAATTAAATTAATTAATAAATTAATTTATAATGAAATTATTTAAATTAATTTATAATCTCCCCTTTTAATATTATAATAAAATATTATAATATTATTTTTCTTGGGCCTCTTCATTGCTCTTTGAACCTCATCTGACCACCTGAAACCGGATCTGACCAATTGGAGGTGGACTTTCCTTTTGCACTGATTGCGAAACCGCTTCTTGCACTACTCACTGAAGCTAACTTTTGACATACCCAGGTGTTGTAGGTGAGTTGGAGAGGAGAGGGCAATCCTCCAAGGGAGGTCCTAGGTTCGAATCTCCACCCTACCAAAAAGCTGAATTGGGTACCAAAAATCCAATTTATAATGTTGGTGCGGGTAGGGTTGGGTGCGACCCCGGGTGACTTTGATGGTGTAGAACCCCCTGTTCGTGGTATCTTAGACCAAGGCATCCCCGCAAGGGGTTTTTATCTTAAAAAAAAGCTAAATTTTGACATCAATGACAACTCAATTACTCAAAATGTCCAACAAATACAACTCACTTAACAATGTTCTAGTCGATGGAAAACTAGAGAAGAAGGCTTAACATAACATATTTGGCCTACTAACATTAGTACTATTGGTCAAATGCTTCAATGAAATCTTCATTGATAAGGATTTTTTAAATAAATAAGGTGTTTCCCAATATGGCATAACAACTTGTCATAAGACAACAACTACCTGCAACCACCCATAACTAATAGTTAGCTCATGAATCCTACGTCGAGTGGTTGTAAACACTCAAATTATTATAATCCTAACAAACTATAATGATAATAATTTTCTAACCTTCCCCCCTTATTACATCATACTTTAGAGTTTCTTGGAGAGGAAAATTTGAATTACCTTAAACTTAACATATGCAAGTGACTTAGTGAAGATGTTTGCTTATTGTTCCTAGGTAGGGGAAAATTAGAGCTAAACATTGTGTTGTTGAACATGTTCATATATTAAATGACACTAAACTCCAATGTGTTTAATACACTCATGGAACATTTTATTATGAATAAGCTTCAAAACACATTGATTGTAATAGTACATGGTTGTTGGTTTGGTTTATGGTACTCCCATGCCCGCTAACATACATTTTAACTATATTACCTCATAGACCTCTACTTTGTTGGAATATTGAGTAATTTTTTGTTGTTTCTTACTTCCCCATGATAGGTCTAGACCCTAGAAATAATACACAATCAAAGTGGATTTTTGATCACCAATACATCTTGCATACCCCGCATTGTATATTCAATTAAGAAGAACTAACCACTCTTCTTATATTCTAGACCAAACTCAATGATACCATGTGCATACCTTAATGCTCACTTTGCTACCTTCCAATGAGATACTTTTGGTTTTTGTGTGAATTATAAGAGGTAACTTACTACAAAGTTGATATCTAGCCTAGTTTATGTTAGGTAAATTATACTTCCAATCAATTATTGATAGAGAGTTGCATTCATCAGTGGAGAGTCAAATACAAGAGTTGTAGCCTTGGTCCCATAGGATTTTTCATGGCATTACAATAATTCATATGATATTTCTCAAGAAGTATCTTAATATATTTTATTTGTGAGACAAATATGCAGTGATGTGTCTACCACACCTCCAATCCTAGATAATAGTGCATTAGTCCAAGATTGGTCATGTCAAATAAGTTTTTCAAGTCATCATTTGCTATCATAACTACCTATGATGAAAAAATCATCTACATATACAATGATGATTACAACATGCTCCCTTTATATTTGTGGTACATATTTGGATCATATGGGTTTCTCTTGAAACCATGTATTTTAAAATGTTCATATATTTTCATATACCACACTCTAGGAGCCTGTTTGAGACCATAGACCATAGAAATATTTAATCAATTTATACACCTCTGTTTCTTGTCCTGGTGTAATAAATCCCTCTAGATCATGTAGAATTATTCATTTAGGTCTTCAAAACTTTACTTTTCATTAATAGAAAATCATTTACCAATATGCATATCAAATCATTCATCCACAAATAACTATCCACAATAATAATCTGCTCAATGAGACAAAGATAAATAATACACTATGGGTGGGGAAATACCAATAATGCTCCTTAATGAAGCAAAACTCCAAAATATATCCCAAGATGAAAGTTCCGCTTAGAGAGGGAAAAATATCATAAGCCACTTCATGGGCAAAGACGAATACAAGTAATACTCCATATGAATGATCTCCATGATAATTACAATGACAATATACCTTTTTTATATAAAAATCTTATAAAACCTCACCCCATTCATTATTATCATATAATATATTAATATAATTAACCTTGGGTTATGTGTGGCCCATGCCAACTATCCATAATACATATACATAATATAATATCATATCTTCATATACCTATTTCTAGGTAGCATAGCATTCCATCCTCCTTAAAAATGTTTTATCCTCAAAACATGAGAAGAAATTAACTAATATTATTTTCTAAGAAATTTTGTCAACTTATACTAATCTTGATCATCCATCCATCCAAGTGAAATCTTGATTGGTGGTGGTATTCAAAGATTCCAAGCTGCCATTTTGTCACTTGAATATCCATAACTACTTTGTTGGCTCTATTTTTTTGCTGTTCTACTTTGATATTTTAAATGATTGGCTTTATTATTCCTTGATGTTGTTGCACCACTATGAAATACAATATGGCTATGATTTTTCTACCAAACACTACCATACTTGATTCCTTTTTTGAATCCATGTAGATCTCTAATAATATTTATGTCCTAAGCCATACCTCCAAGATCGTTGTTGATCAGGGTAGTTTGGGTGGTGATATGCTTCAACCTTAGCTAGATGTTTTGTTTCCTTTTATTCTTTAGCATTTTATTTCTTTATTTTAAATTCTTCCTCATGCTTCTCTCTTCTACCCTTCTTTTGGTGTGTCCTTGTGAACTTCTTCCATGGACTCTATTGTTGTTTCTACTATAGATTTATCTTTTGTTTCTTCTGTTAGTTACTTAATTTGCTCCTTTACCATAATTGCTTCTTGATTCTCCTTAGATACTTACTCCTCAATCTGAGAAATATCATGCAATGTTATCTTATTTTTCATGTACCATGACTTCATAAACTTCTTTTGCACATTAATGTTAATGGTAACCAAATAATCCAACTAAAGATAACAAGAACAATATCCACATCATATATCTTAGTAGCATGAAAATATGAATACAAAACATATATATTCATGGTGATCATCAAATATTCAAAAATTTGAACATTCTCATTCTTAGACTGTATGTCCTTGATTTGTTTTGCTTGAACTTACAACCTTTTAGCCAAAGCACTAATAATAAAAATATCTACTACTAGGGTTAATGGAAATAATAACCTTTTCCATTTGAATGCATCAATGAACCTACAAAATAAATTTTGTTATATTTAAACAAATCCTTGTGCCCACTTTTTAGCTTATTATCCACCGAAGGTGTGGTTCCCTCCATATGCATGTCGACATCTTTTTTCTATCTACCTCTTCTTTAAAATTTGCTATCTCTCTTTTTAATTCCTTTTGTTATTTTTGAATCATGTTTATTTATTTTGCATATAATTTGAATGTATCCTTCAAACTAGCTATATTTTTATATGGGTACCATTGACTCAAGAATACTTGCTCTATATTTTCCCAAGTCAATTCATAATTATGAGCACTACACGGACTATAAAACCAAGAGAGATCTTCTCCTTCAAGATAACTATTAAGCACAAGTTTCCAATAAGAACTAGTAGAATACAAGAATTTAAATATTTCCATTAGTTTATCATATCAATATCATCTTCTGTAAAAAAATAATTGTAGCTCCATAAGTTCACACCCCAACAAGAAGATAATGCAAACTAGGATTTTATGAACTAAGGTTTTTAAAATATGTCCCCCAACTAATTTGAAGATAAACTTATAAAATAAAAATAACCTCCTTCAAAAACAACAACAAATTATTTGCTTACTGTTGGACTAAAATCTGCCATACTTGCAAATAGGTGCTACGCCCTATTAGATAAAGTATAGAATTGGATGAAATAAGATTGCTCTCTATTTCAACCTCCAAAGAAGGTTGACTCCTTTAATTGATTGTATTTTGAGGGAAAAGGGTTAGAAAGGAGTAAGGGTAAGAGAAAGATACTAAAATTAGGATGAGATATAGTGTAACAATATTGGATCTTGCTAGATAATAAAATATCAAACCAATTACATGATACTTAAAATACCAGATATTATCAACTACAATTATAAGTTCATTCAGCTTATAACATTCACTTTAATCATTCCAAGGATTCAAACAATTTGCAATCCAATAGGCGATTATTCACTTTAATAGAATAAAATAAGTGTTGAGTGTAATAGAAATGACTTAAAGTAATGAATACAATTGATCTAATCATTCCACAAACTTCCATTATTAGTAATCCAATAGGCAATCCAAATAGTAAAATTTACTTTAAAAAAATAGACGAACAATTAAGTGTAACAAAAATGACTTAAAATAAAGCACACATATAAAACCTACAATAGCACAATAATGGAGGCCAAACAACTATCGCTTCAATGATCAACAACTATATTACAGAGAAATACCAAGAAAGGACTATAGAGATGACCCCTAAAATAGAGGTCTCATTACCCATTTATGGGTTGCATATTAAATCTTGTAGTGTAAGATTTACGACTAGTTACAAAGTTGTTACAAAGACAACTTGGCAGAATATTCTAGAATTTGAGGTGGTCAGTTTAGATCCCATCTTGCATATAAATTTGAATTTTTCCCATTGATCTACAACTATATTTTGCAAGAAACCGCATTATTGGAGCTATCATTTTTACTCCTAGGTGTCATTAACTAGAACTAGCTAGTGAGTATCATGGTTGTTACAGGTCTGGGAGCGATATATTTTGAGTTATTGAACAAAATTGAGCTCTTTATTTTATCTACAAATCTCTGTTGGAATGAAACCATGATTTTGGCTTGATGATGTCATCACTAGATGTGTTCCAGTTTTGTTCACTTTCTCTTCTTTGTTATTTTTGTTGTTTGTGTAATATTGGGCTCTAGCTTGGAGGTGGTGACGTCATTGGATTGAGTGATCCAGATTTAATCATTTACATTTTATTTTGTGTAGTCCTAGGCTATTCTTCTTAGCGCTTGCCTTTGTTGAAGAAATTGTGGTTTTATGCAACCCAATTTTATGCATTGCGCTTTTGGTTTCTTGTTATTGTGATCTTGATTTCATGCAATTTGTGGCTACACAATAGACTTTGTGTGTTACTAAACTTGATGTCATGTTGGTGTTGTTGCTAAGGCCCAATTTTATGAAGTGGTTGCTTTGAATTTTGACTCTTACACAATCCCAATTTAGTGCATTGAGCATGCATGGTCCTATGCTCTGACATGGTTGTACTAACAACACTTCCCGAAGGCACCTGATTTTGAACATCACAACTTTAGGCAATTAACTTTGTGCATTCTTGGGTGGACTAAGATTCATGCTAACATCACTGTTGGTGTCATCCAGTTTTGATCATCTTGATTTCATGTAGCCTTGAAGCTTTTGAAACACTTAGCCTATCTCTTTGCAAAAAGAAGCATGGTGCTTTAAAATTCAAATGAGGTCATGTATTTGACCTACATTCTTGGCACCTCCCAAGATTTTCTACTTACAAAAAAAGAACCTAGGTAGCCTTATTTTTTGATCATAAAGTTGTGAATAAGAGGAGTCAAAGTAGCTAGAAAATAAGCTGACAAGGTAAGGAAGGGCGAAGATGACACAATGTTTAAAAAATATAATGATAAACAAGAAAGTAAAGGATTATAGAAAATGGAAGACATGAGATGATGAAGAGATATATAGGTAGATGGAAGAAGTAGTGACATAGAGGGGAATTACTGAAGAAAAAGAGGGAGAAATAATATTATACATGATATTATTTACAAGAAATGTGAAATACAAAAATGGGAAAAAATGAGGAATTTGGAGTTGATGGAGCAATGTACAAGCAAATGGAAAAGGAATGGGTGATACAAAGGGAAGAAATGGAATAAAAGAGGAAGAGATCATGCAAGGAGATATTGGAAGATGGCATCTCCAAAGAAAAACATACCTCTATGAGCATACTCCATCGTAGCCAAAAGTTTCTTGAAGTGAAGGAAATATGTATTAGACAAATATTCTAGGTACTTGCAGGCTAGAATTTATTGTGCTTTCTCCTCTTCTTCATGCAATTGCATAGGAACCTCCTCTATTTATCACTTGCAATGGTACAATGCTTTAATCCTATCCTTGAACTCATGACTGCACTGAAAAGAAATTCTTTTTAAATTTGGAGGCCAAGATAGCTTTATATAAATATCAAGTGGTAGCTTTTCCAATGAGCCTTTCTATAATGATTGTGCAATTGTATTTTCTAACTTGGTGCTTTTTCCAAAAAATATAGAGCTTGCACAAACTATTTGTTCACATGGTTTATTTAATGTCTTCATGCCAACTACACTCTTTTGGCTCAACTATCTTATGTTTTGCTTATGTCACATATAGGACAAAGTATCTTGTGATGCATATCTTATATCACTTATCACCTTTGCTCATGTCATACCATGATTATGAGTAGTGTTTCTGCCATATGTCCATTTCTTTTGCCTTGTCCATTGGGATATGGAGTTGAGAAAAGGATGGTGGAGGAAAAATGGTGGATTATATTGTGTGAAGGATAATCACGAATATGAATGGGGTGTGTGGAGTAATGGTTATGATATATGAGCATGTGAGTTGTGCTATAGGTAGAAAAATGCTAGAAGGGATTATTTTTGAAGGTAGTGAATCTTTTTGCTTCGGACTTGATTCTTCACTCCCTTATCAGGTTTATGCAACTTTTTTCTTTATCCATGCTTTGATGTGCTTTCCAGTATGATCAAATGTGATGTCTTATTTGTCCAAGATGTAGTTAAATTTTTATTTATTTGTTGACTATTTACACCAAAATGTGGCATGCTTGCCCACACCTAGCGAAGGTGGATTTTTGCAATATATCCTTTGAATCTATAATATCCTAACCATATGATATTAATCTTGATATTATCTTCATGATAGACTCTTAGGGACTCACAAATGTATTCAAGCACTTACAAATACCAATTTGGCTCTGCTATGTTCTTAATTTTTTTTGGTTTAGAACATGTGTGATATCTATGGATAATTATCTTGGACTAATCTCCATCTTATTGAGTTTTTATCTTCCCAATTTTTTCTATAGAGTGTCCAAAAACATATCTATTATCAACTCATATTTTGTTTGATTTGCTCTCCTTAGCCTATGTCTTTTTCTCACAAAGATCAAACGACCAAGATTTTTGAAGCTCATGATATTCCATATTTTGAAAAGAAAAATAAGTTATTATTGATTCTAACTATTCCTTTAAAGAATTGTTTTATGGGCTGTGTTCATCATGCTATGAATTTTTCCATGTTAGGTCTAATTCTAATTTCAGCCAATCACTTATTTTCAACTTTACATCTTGGGCACAATTCCTTGTAAGGGCTAATTTTAGTTCTTGTATTCTTCAATGTAGAAGGGGTGCAAGCCCTGATTAGGTATTTTGACTATCTTTCTACTATATGGAATAATCATGTGACTTTGATCCTGATTCAAACATCCTTCAATTTTTTCCAAATAATTTTTAGACAAACACATGCCAAACATGGTAGGCACATCAACAATCATTATATTTTGTACTACCACAAGATATGGGTATCCTTGTATCAACATTGGAAGATTTTTAAAGAGATCGACTACTTTTATAGATATCTATTTGAATTGAAACCACTTAGGTTCCATTGAACTAATAATTAATCCCATGTCTTTACAAATTTTTAGAGGTATAATTGTAACCTTAGTTTCTGGATCTACTATAGAATTGTGTAGTATGCACATCTCCAAATTAAGAGATAGTCAAAACATAGTGGACTAACTTTTTTACTGTTGGATATTTTGAGTCAAAGTTGTCATTGATGTTAAGGAATAAGATACTGTTGATGTCAAAATGTCAAAAGGAACAATGCAAAGGTTAATGGAAAAATAGATTCATAATATTTTTAATATTATGTGGAAGCATAAGTAGAAGGATTTTTATTAAAACCATGGATGAGCAAAAATAAAATGTTTTTCATAAAAGCCCAAGGAAGTTTTAATATTTATTTTATAAAATATTTAAATTCAAATTGAATTTAAATATTATAAATAAATATTATTTATACATAGTGGTAAACCCAAAAGGATTTAAATATTAATTTATAATATTTAAATTCTAAAGAATTTAAATAATTTATAAATTAATTAGGCACCGACGTCTAAGAAAAAAAGAAATTCACAAATGTTTGAAAGGTTGGTGGCATATTGGTATAACAATCCTATGCCAAATTGGAAAATTCTTCATCCCTTGCTTGATTAATAAAAGGTCTGTGAGTTGTGTGTTTCATGCGATTTTGTGCAAGGAAGAAGACAAAGTTTTGTCTTAAGTGCATCAGTGAAGAAATAAGACGAAAGATGCTCTAACCCTCATAACCATCTAGCGTGGTGGTAGAGTGGAAATTTGGAGTGAGCTAGGGTGCTTGTGAGTGGGAGGACCCGTGTTTGAATCTTGGTAGGCAGCGTTTTGAGTGGACTTGGTCAGCATTTTGAGTGGACTTGGTTAGGCACCAAAGGAAGCAATGCAAATCCTTTTTGGGTAAGGTGCCAAGAGGAAGAAGATAGAACACGTGGTGCTCTTTCCTCCCAAGGCGAGGGCCTAGCTTATGCGGTTATTGGAGCCACGACTAGGGCGTTGGTAAAGGCGGTGTTGTGAGGTTGAAACTCACCAAGGAAAAGGTAATAAGTTTTTAATATATTTTGTGATGCCTAAGGTTTTGACATAAGGTCCTAGGGAGTTAAAAGGAGTAGATAAAAAGTATTTTAATTAATCATTATTTTGGTTAATTGGAGGAATAAGGAGTTAGCTTTATTTTAAAATAAATTATTCATGACATATTGGTTTATTGGAGATTAAAGTGTTGGTTAAATTTTGAGAGGACTTCTTGCCATTGAGTATATTTTGATAAGGTGATTTTATTGACATTATTTTTGGTATTGAATATTATTTTAATTGGGAGATTATAAGGTGTATTTGGGCAATTATTTTTGTATATGTTGATGGATGCTTTCTTCAATATGGAGTAATAAGGTGTATGTATATTTTGATATTTACATTGTATTGTTGAGAGAGTTTATCATCTTATAACTTCTTTGAGCTTGGAAAAGAAGTGTTATGGTTTGTGGTAGATTTGTGAGGTTCTTTCATCATCAAGAAAAAGGTATGGGCACATTCTTCCATAGTTGAGTTGATTTATTATTTTTTGGAAAACAAGTTTGGAGTGAAAATGACTTAATTAGGTTTCCTTATTGAGTGTGTTGAGTTAATGCTTCAAGGTTTTCTGGAATAAAGAGTTTTTAAAACCTTGTTTGATAAGCATTGTTTTTGAAGCCATTGGTTAAGTGAAGAACTTGAACTAGGGTTTGAAAATAACATGAGTATCATTTTTATGTGAGATTGGTTTATAAGCATTGTTGGAAACATTTTGAGTGAGTGTTCATATGCTTGGACTAGGGTTTGTAAGCAATGATTGTTTCATTGAGTGATTGGTTGAGTAGAGTTGGTTGAGCCTAGTCAAGTGGATGTGTGAAGTGATTGTTCAAGTTATATAAAATAAACTATTCTATATTCTGAATTAATTTGAGAAAGTGATTGAGTATTGAAGTGAATGTGAAGCATATTGAGTCTCTAACAATTCTCTATATGTTTTTGAAAGAGTGATTGAAAGTGATTGAGCATTGTGATGAGTATAGAGCATATTGAGTCTCTAATAATTCTCTTTATGTTTCTATGATATTGGACAAGTTGTAGTGTGGATTTTTTGAGAAGATTTGAGGTAAGTATTTGAGAAGACTTGTGGATAGATTTGGGTAAGCTTTTGTGGAAGCTTACAATACAAATTGAGAGCAGATTTGGATAAGTTCTTATAAGGACTTATTGAGCATATTTGGACAAGTTATAGAGAGGACTTGTGGACATATTAGTGTGAGATTTTGTGGTAGCTTGCAAGACATATTTGAGATAAGTCTTTGAGAATATTTGAGAATAGAATTGATTGATTTGTTCAAACCTTGAGTTAAGGTTTGGGGTATATCCAACAAAGTTGATTTGAGATTGAGTCAATATTTGAGTTAAGGCTTGAGAATGGAGATTGAGGATATATTTGTGCTAGACCAAAGGACTATATTTAGTAAATATTCAAGGATAGAGTTTGGTGTATGCCAAGGCAAAAGCTTTAAATAAACCTTGAAACTAGTTTATTGCCTCAATCCTCTATTTTAGAGTCATTTATGGGAAGTACAACTTTTTATATAGTTTGATCCTTTGTTGACTTAATGATTTTACCTCTATAATTTGTACCCAAACATATAGTTGGGCTTCTTTCATTGCACTTTGTACTGCTAGATTCAAGACATGATCAAAATTATATTCCTCTTCTTGTTGGTTGTCAGAAGGAGTCATTCCTTTTGAGTCTAGTTGATCTAGTTTTGTTGTAAAATCCACCACATCTTCCATCAATTGAAGTTTCTATAGGCACATAAAGATGAAAACCTATTTCTTTGGTATGAATATCTCTATGCGATGAAGGTTTGCACATAGTTGAGATTTCAAATACTTATCGTATGTTATCATCAAGACATTGCTATTTCTCTCCCTCTATGGTATGTTCCATGCTAGTATAGTCATCAATTTTGGATTGAGAGAGTGGCTCCTCCATTTTTTTGACATATTTGATCAATTTTTGGATCATTACTTTCAATTCTTGCTCTATTCGGAGTTGATCCTCCTTTATAGTAGGAATACCATTGACTACAAGAATTTGGGATGGATATGACTTATAATATTCATGATATGGTGTGTAAGATATAATTGGGAAAGGGTTGGGTGGGTACATGGTGTTTCTAGGAGGAATTTTTCCTATAGTGATGAGTATATTTTCGACTAGTATGGCTTCTTGAAAAATGTGTGGTAACCCTCTTTCCTTAGATTTCTGAATCAATACATTTAGGTTTGTATGGAAGACATGAATATAATAGAGGTAAGTTTGGGCTAAAATTATTAGAGAATCCTCTTCCAATTTCATTTCAATTGAATATTTAAGTAAAATATAATCTCATGGAAGACTCTTTTGATGGATGAGAAATGAGTGAATAACAAGAATGGGTCTCTAGGATCATCAAATTCAGTAATAAGGGCTTCGGATAATTCAGTCCAAGTACTAATGATCTTATCTTCTAATGGTCTATACCATAATAACACTTTGCCATTGAAAAATTGAACAAGTAATCTAATCATTACATATTCAAAGACAATATTATATATAATAGCTAAATAAGCTACAATTTGACAGTGCTTGTAAGCTATTTTTCCATTGCTGTCATAACTAAGAAGGAATTTTAAGATTACTTTTGGAATTTTATGAAGGATTTAGACATTAAGAGGATTGGTATCATACCAAGTTGTGTAAAATTTTTTGGCCATAAGGTTGAGACCCAACCTATTCCTAGATAATTCTAGATTTGATGTTCAAGGGAGTCTCCATATGAATATACATTCTTCACAAATGAGATCAACACTATTCATCGAATCTTGAATTCTCCAAAAAAGTGGGATGAATCTGATTGCTTTGTCCCGCTAGGCATTCCAAAAACTAATATACTATTGGACTAGAATATGCTATACTTATAGATAGGTGTTGTACCCTAGAATTTAGCCAAAGCATAGAATTGAATGTGTGAAGCTAAAAACACAACACTAAATAACAACAAAAAGCAAACACATCCAATAAGACAAGTGTAATTGCATAAGAAATATTATTTATTAAATAACAGGGGGGAGCTAAAAATATCCTTTGTATAATTAATTCTACCTTGACAAAAATGTTGTGATACAATGAATACAGATTGCTAGGGTTCTCTAAAACCCTAGCTACAATGAAAAAGTGTCTTCAATGTGCTTCACTCCCAACAGAATGAGTGGGCTTCAGGTATCCAATTTCGGGCCACTCTAGCTTCAGCAGTTGTCTAACAATAGATAGAACCTGTAGATCTACATATACACAAACAAAAAGAGAGATTAGTAATACCTATGAGGGCTCCACAACATGAGACCCTCAGATATAAGTAAACCACACCTATTAATAAATCAAATGACATATGAAAGTCTATGGATCATGCAATAAAATAACAACAAAGAGGATTTACCTTGCTTACAATGATGATGCTTCATTGCAAATCCGTTGGTGTGATATCTTGACTGTAGCAGTAGATGTGATGCAGCAAGTCAGTAGTGCGTTGACAATGATGGCAGGCTCTAGGGTGAGCTTGGTAGCTCTAGGGTGAGCCTGTAGAATACGATAGGCTCTGATGTGCACCTGGAAGGCTCGACAATGAGCTTGGTAGGCTCTGTAGTGAGCTTGGCAGGCTTTGGAGAGCGCATGTGGGTGAGGGTTAAATCTGTAGAAGCAGATCATGGGGATGTGAAGGATACAATAGATGGGGGATAATGATGATAATGGGGGATGGATGTGGAGGTGGCTGGAATGGTGAAGTCCTATGACAAGCTAGGGTTTTGGATCTTCAGGGCTCTATAACCTTATGCTTCATAGGGGCTTCTTTCACTGATCTCTCTATGTGTGAATATCTTCCAGGGTATTCCAGGGTTTGGGCATTTGCACATGCCTTTACTTATAATCCAACCTTAGGGTTTCTTAGGGTTTTAGTTCAACACTTTAGATTGTGTGGCTAAGATTAAATCACATCCTAGGGCTGAGATTTTACTTTAAGTGTGGCATGGGTTAATGAATATGGACGATGGAGATTAGATTGGATCAGATAGTTGTGGTTAATTGGGTTTATCAATACATATTTTATAATAAATATATTATAATATAATATAAGATATTATATTAAATATAAAATAATATAAATTAATATTAAAATAAGCCCCAATTGGGTCAGGAAATGGCGGGAAAGGGCTAAAGTGGGCCTTTTGAAGGCGGTAAGGACTAAAATTGGCTAAATGGATGGTGGGAAAGGTGTATGGTGGACAAGTGGGTGGTGGGATGGTTAGTATGGAGGATTACTGGTTGTAATTTGGTGTCTACGGATGCCCCTTTTTGTACCATATTGCGTGAAACACAATATGGTGCAAAAATACGAGACACCTGCTTGAGCTATGGGCACAAAATCAACTTCTCTCTGTTTTTGGATTTGAGCACTGATGTTGAAGAAAAAAGAATTTTTTGGAATTTTCATAGCTTACCCCCTCAATTGGCAAATGAGAAAATTCTCACAAGCCAATTGAAAATGAATTTGTGCAAGTGATGAAAGATGTGGTGAATATGTGCAATTGATGAATGAATGGTGTGAAATGCAATGTGATTGTGGATGATATAAATGATGTAAAATGTGATACCATTTTCCCCCAACGATCGAAAGGGGGTTGGTGTACAATACCATGTGATTGTGGATGATATGAATGATGTGAAATGTGATACCGTTTTTGCCCTAACGGTGGAAAGGGGGTTTTATCCAATATCATGATCATGTGAGATGTATTCCATTGTGGGAAATCATGATCAAATTGTGTTTGCCTTGAATTTTGGCATGATTCGATGTTGTTGAATAAGATGTCGTAGTGGCATCATTAAGTATGCAAGGTATGAAGATGCATGATGACTAAGTCAGTGTAGGGGTGGGGTAGTGACTGTGGAAAATCCTTTGCCAATTCCACAATGGAACCAATCAACCTACCAATATAGCCTGTATTGTGACTGTTGTCGAATGAGTGTTTGTTATTTTGATTATCCATGTTTTTGTACCCCATAGAAAATGGCATCAATGACTGCCTTTGAGCAAGTTGTTCTTGGCAAGGTTGCACTCAAAATGTGAGGTGCCAAATATGATTGTGATTTCGATCAAGGAGATAAGTGAGGATGATCATGGTGAAGTTTCCTTATGGTGGTTTTTTCATCTTACCGAATTACATGGATGCAAATCACTGCAATCACCAAGGAGATAGAATAGACCACTAGATACGAGGTTCACTTGAATGAACTAGACAAATGGTGGATGAAATGATTGATGGATTGAAAGATGGTGACATGAAGACATGGTGGTGAAAAATGTTTTTATGGATGTAATGTATGTGGATTCAAATATTGATTCTATTTTTGCCCCAATAGATGAAGGGATTTTTGCAATTTAGAAATGTGATGAAATGTATATCTTCTTGCCCTAATAGATGAAGGGATTTTGAAATGAAATGACTTGTGTCTGTTCATTGCCCTTAACAGATAAAGGGGTTTTTTATGATGTAAGTGTCCTTATGGTGATCTATCCATCCTACCAGATTACATGGATAACCAGTTGCTGCAACCGCCAGGTTTCTAGGATAAACCACTAAATACAAGGTTCACTTATGAATGTTGCATAATGATAAATTAATGGATGATGAGTTATGATTTTATCCGTGTTTCTAGCCCCACGAACAAGGACATTATGATTTTTTTTTCTGTGTTTCTAGCCCCACAAACAAGGACATTAATGATGATGAGTTATAATTTTGCCCGTGTTTCTAGCCCCACAAACAAGGACATTATGATTTTGTTTGTGTTTCTAGCCCCACAAACAAGGACATTAATGATGATGAGTTATGATTTTGCCCATGTTTCTAGCCCCACGAACAAGGACATTAATGATGATGAGTTATGATTTTTCCCGTGTTTCTAGCCCCACAAACAAGGACATTAATGATGATAAGTTATGATTTTATCCGTGTTTCTAGCCCCACGAACAAGGACATTATGATTTTGTTGTCTATGTTTCTAGCCCCACAAACAAGGACATTAATGATGATAAGTTATGATTTTGCCCATGTTTCTAGCCCCACGAACAAGGACATTAATGATGATGAGTTATGATTTTGCTCGTGTTTCTAGCCCCATGAACAAGACATTATGATGATAAGTTATGCTTTTATCTGTGTTTTTAGCCCCATGAACAAGGACATTATGATTTTGTCTATGTTTCTAGCCCCACAAAGAAGGACATTAATGATGATGAGTTATGATTTTATCCATGTTTCTAGCCCCATGAACAAGGACATTATGATTTTGTTTGTGTTTCTAGCCCCACAAACAAGGACATTAATGATGATGAGTTATGATTTTATCCATGTTTCTAGCCCCACAAACAAGGACATTATGATTTTTCTATCTGTGTTTCTAGCCCCACAAACAAGGACGTTAATGATGATTAATTATGATTTTGTTCATGTTTTTAAATAAAACCTTTCAAATATGCCATCCATGGTTTTAAATAAAACCTTTTGCTAAGCTTCCCTTGAATATCCTTTTGGAACCAAAAGCCATGCATCCCTTCTTGAACCTTTGATCAAAACCTTTGCTTCTCATGAAGCTCTTTTTGAAACACAAACATAGTGCTTACTTACATAGATCCTTTTGACATCAATGACAACTATTCGCTTAGGGACTCAAAATTTCCAACAATCTCCCCCTTTGTCATTGATGGCAACCCATATCCTTTTACTAAAATCTGACCTTCTTTTCTGCTCTCCCTGGCTATGCTCTCTGAAATATCAAATCTCTCCCCATATCAAAAACTCTCCCTAATATACACAAATCTCTCCCCCTTTGACATCAATGGAAAAGGGTCACATTTTGGGTTCGAGGCTAAGAATGAGCCTCTTAGCTTAACCCCTCCCCCACATCCATATGAGGTGGTTAATTCTGGGGTGGGAGTATTTCTTCTCCCCAAAAGCACTGCTCTTTACCTCTATCTTTCTCTCTTCTTTTCTGAACTTTCTAAATCCTCTCACTATTTCTTTCCAAGTCATCATCCATGTTCCTGTCATCACTTATATTCTTATTCTTGTTCTTGTTCTCATCCATGTTCTTGTTCTTGTTCTCATCCATGTTCCTATTTCTTTTCCTATTCCTATTCTCATCCATGTTCCTATTCCTATTCCTATTTTCATCCATGTTCCTGTTCCTGTTCATATTTTTATTCTTGTTCATGCCTGATTTTGGAATATTTCTCTATGCCATATTGCTATGTGACCATCATTATTGCACTTATAACACTTAATGTTATTATTCGTTGGAGGTGCAAATGTCTTAGGATATATCCTAGTGAAGCCATATCCTCTTTTGCCATGAACCCTACAATTAATTGCCTTGTGACCAAACTCATTGTATGAGTAGCAATACCCATGGAAAAGCTATCCTTTCCCATATTCCTATATTTCATGTGTACTTCACTGTGAAGCCATGTGTCCAAACCTGTGATATGAGAAGCATATCCCATTGAAAAACCTTGCCTAGACCCCATTGGTCTCTTAGTCTCTTCTACGTGTTTCCTATTCCATTTGTTTCTTACTTGTGTATTGTTCCTTTCCTTGTTGAAATTTCTATTGTCCAACTTCTCCTTAGAAGTATCACTCTCCCTTTTACTTTCTTCTTTTGACTCTTCTTCTTTTTTGGTGTTTGAGCTTGACTCTATTTCTTGTTTCTCTTGTTCTTCTCTAGAACTAAGCCCTGTCATGGTGACTGATGACCTTTGTGCATTGATAATCCTATCCAAAGTCTTTGATTTTTCCTCAAACTTGTGTAGCTTGTCCTTGGAACCTTTTACTTACATCCTTAGTGAAACTATCTCATGCTCTAATCTTTCACACTTTAGATATTTTGTCTTTAATTTTTTGGCCATACCTTCTTCAATCCTTCTTGCTTCTTCAACCATAGTTTTGAAGTTGGTGAGTTCCTGTAGAAACCTTGCTTGTGCTTTCTCATCTTCTTGAGCTTGAACCCTTAATCCCGAGTTCTCCCTTTTTAATTATTTAAGAGTAATCATAAGCCTTTCACATTCTATCTCTTTTACCTTTGACTATTTAATCATACCTTATTCAACTCTTCTTGCTTTTTCAACCTTATCTCTCAATTCATATATATCCTATAGAAGCTTTATCTTATATTTCTCATCATCTTGTATTTGATACTTCAATTCTAAATTCTCTCTTTTCAATTCACTAGGTTCCTTAAGAGTGGCTTCCTCGTTTTCTTTGTTTGAATCTTCCTCTTCTTTAATTTCATCTATTTTCCAAAGTGGATTTTCTTCTTGATACCTTCTTCGACTATTCCTGTTACCCTTTTCCAACTCATTCTTTAGAACTTCAAATCTGAGAGAATCATCTTCATCTTCACTACTATTAAACCCATTGAAATATCTTGCATCATGGCCAAGTTGACCACAAATAAAACATTCTTATGGAAAATAAGCTGCATGGTGACCTGTGTTCCCACATCTAGTACAAAACTTTATCAATCTAGAAGTTTCTTCATTACTAAAATTTTCTCAATCAATCTCTTTGGGAATCCTTCCCAATTACAATTTTTATGGACCTCTGTCCAAAAGATATGTTGATACCCTAATCTCAAGTTCATGGATCTCTTCCACAGGAGAACTATTTCCCCTTCTACTCTAGCTAGTGATATTCTATAAGACTGTCTCTCTACTACACTGACTGGTGGATCTCTCTCCACTTGAAGACTCCTCACTCAGATTTATCTTCAATTTTCCTAGCTACTAGATATCTATCCACTAAGACTCTATCCTCTGTACTGTATCACCTCCAAAGCTCTATCAATAGGTTCACTCAAAACCCTCTCAATATCTACTCAATAGGCTTATTCAGAACCTGCTCAAATTTTCTCAATAGGATCACTCAGAACATGCTAAAATATGCTCAACAAGCTCACTCAAAACTTGTATAAATATGCTCAATAGGTCCACATAAAACCTGCTCAAATATTCTCAACAAGCTCACTCAGAACTTGTCCAAATATGATCAATAAGTCCTCTCTAGGACTTTCTCAAATCTGTTCAATAAGTCATCTCTAGGACTTGCTCAAAATTGCTCAATAAGTCCTCTCTAAGACTTGCTCAAATCTGCTCAATAAGTCTTCTCTAGAACTTGCTCAAATATTCTTAATAAGTCCTCTCTAGGACTTGCTCAAATCTACATAGCAACCTTCCACAAAATCTTACTAAAAATCAGTCCACAAGCCTTCTCAAAGACTTGTCTCAAATATGCTTAACAAGCTCACACAAAACTTGTTCAATCACGTAGAATCATAAAGAGAATTTTTAGAGACTCAATATGTTCTAAGCTTAATGCTCAATCAATATGTCAACTCAATCTCATACAAGCATAAAGAGAATTGTTAGAGACTCAATATGTTCTATACTCAAATCCCAATCTCAATCTTAAATCAATCTCATAGAAGCATAAAGAGAATTGTTAGAGACTCTATATATTCTATTCTCAAACCCCAATATCAACTCAAATCATTCTTATAGATGCATAAAGAGAATTTTTAGAGACTCTATATGTTCTATTCTCAATTCTCAATCTCAACTCAAATAAGAATATAGAATAATTTGTTTCATGGAACTTGAACAACCACTTCACACAATCACTTGACTAGGCTCAATCAACTCAACTCGACCAATCACCTCAAGGATCAATCCTTTCTCACAAACTAAGAATGTATCAACCAACTCAAAATATTTCCAACAATGCTCAACCACAAATCTCACATAACAATGATACTCATGTTCTTCTCTAACTCAAGTTCAAGTTCTTTGCACAACCAATGGGCTTCAACAACAATGCTTATAAAACAAGGTTAATCACAACTCTCAAGCTAGAAAACCTTGAAGCATTAAACCAACCCCTTTCGAAAAGGAAACCACAATAAATCCTTTTCTCTCCAATGATATTTTAGAAATCAACCACCATAATCAATCTATAAGAGAATGTGCCCATACCTTTTATGAAGATGAATAAGCCTCTTTGGAAATCTGCCACAATCACAATATTCTTTTTCCAATCTTCACAAGGGTTAGAAGATCACAAAATACTCAACATTACTCCACTTCACAATAATATTCACCAAGGCTTTTAATTAGAAAACCTTCTAAAGAATTAATGCACAACTTCCTTATCACTCCTAAAACCACTTATACCATAAAATAAAATAAGTCAAAATATTGCATAACCTTGTCACTCCAAAAACCACTTATACCATAAAAAGTAAAATAAAATATTTTATATCCTTCTTTAACACTTTTGCACTTCAAAAATAATATCCCACACTCAATAAACTTCAAAGCATTGCCACTAAACACTTCAAAACAATCTCTGCAAAAATTGGTGCATAGGAACCTTAGGTAAAATAAAATATTTACCTTTCAAAAAAAATGCAGCACCCACAAATATTACACGATTTCCATACCTTGGTAAAAGTGGTGTTTAGGTGGTTCGAACCCCCCAACCTAGCAGTTGCGAGCCTTAGTGCTCTCTCCGCCCACCATGTGGGCTAGACCTCCCACATGGAGGTAAAACCGCATTCTCTCCCTTGAAGCACCCAAATCACTTTGACCCTTTTGACCAGCACTTCCTCCAATCACGTGGCATGCGAATCCTCGAATTCGGAAGGGCAAATATTAAAGGATTTTATTGATATTCAAATTTGGAACTTGGACTTAGCTTAGCATTAATGACACCTTTTATATACGAAACGGATGGGGGAAGAAATAATGTCGACGTCGACGAAAAAGGGAGGGAAAACAATTTTAATTAATTTTAAATTTAAATTTTAATTTTAAATAAATTAAAATTTAAACTTAAACCTTTAAAATTAATTTTCTCCATCACTAGGGCACATTTTTCGATGAAATGAAAATCCAACTTGGGTTTTAAGAAAAACCCATTTCAAATATGCCATCCATGGTTTTAAATAAAACCTTTTGCTAAGCTTCCCTTGAAGCTCCTTTTGGAACCAAAAGCCATGCATCCCTTCTTGAACCTTTGATCAAAACCTTTGCTTCTCATGAAGCTCTTTGTGAAACACAAACATAGTGCTTACTTACATAGATCCTTTTGACATCAATGACAACTCTTAGCTTAGGGACTCAAAATGTCCAAAAGGTGCTATGCAACTTGACTTATGGATGCTAACATGGAAGAAGATATGGATGTTGATGTGGAAAAAAATATGGATGTTGATATGGAATGAATACTGTAGGATTTTCAAAGACTCAAACATACTAGTGTCCTCAACCAAACTCACTAAGGTTGTCTAACTTTCTTTAGGACCAAATGTGTGTGCGAGGACCAAATGTGTGTGCGATTGAGGTTTAATTACCAAATATTTAGTATGTACATGTGAGGTTTGTTAACCCATTATGAGTAAATTAGGAGTGACCTATTATGGGGATGACCCGAGGCTAGCCTGTCCTTATGTGCGATCAAAGGTATCTCTTTTTGCGACAGACATGTCACCTCGTATGAGCTTACTCCACTTCCAATCAAGCATTTATATCCTCGATGAATATTCACTCCATAGTCCAATAGGATTTATACTTTAGGCCTTGGGGATGACTACCCATCCTTTTCAAGTATGTGTAGTATGAATCCTTACGACTTTAGGGATCAAGGGTGTTTGGGATTTTATTTGTTAATTTTGTATAGAGCTTTGGGGAATCGGATTCTCAACTGAAGTATGATGAGAATTTGACCCTATTCTTACTACTCTATGTTTTTATGCTTATGTTTGGAGAGTAATTGTGGTAGTGGTGAAAAATGCTATTTTTAATTTGGACTATGTTGCATGATAGGACAAGCGAGGAATATCCCTTTTCACCTCAAGGTACTACCCAAGTATGGTACTAACCCTCCTTGGCTCATAATGTTTTTAAGATGTGATGGAATGTGATTGGTTCAAGATTGTATTCGGGATCAATCGACAATGCTCAAGACTTTCTTAATGTGTAAAGTTTGTTATTGGTCCCAAAGAAAAATCAGACATCCGTTTGGAGATTGCTTGCTATACTAGTAATGGTTGAGTGACTTAAAATCTAGGCCTTGTGATTTTGGCATATGGTATTGTTGGCTTATGTATTTTGTTAGAGTTGCATGATTATTTCAAACTAGGTACCCGAAATTGTTATAACTTGACTTTTTTTTTATGGCCATATCATCATATAAATGATCTTTGAACATGGGATGGGATGGATGCAAATGTATATGCCTAATGCAATGGAGTGTTGATATGCAAATGGAAATTGTACAATGCAATGGAATATGTATTATTTAATGTATGCAAATGAAACAATGCATGAATGCAAAAGTGAAAATGTATGTCAAATGCCTAAATGTAAATACAAATGGAATGTATGCAATATGGGAATGCCTATGTGAATGATTTTTTTTTTTTTTTTTTTTGTAAAAGCCATGTATATACACATATATCAATCACATTAAGCATGCAATGCTTTTCAAGTATATGATGCTTAGTGGTTCAGGGTGTTTTACTCCCCCTAGCCTGATAAGTTGATGACCAAAGGGGTTAAATGCCTTGGGAGATTTTTGGAATGAAATGTGACCAAAGGGATTGAGTACCTTTGGAGCTTTTTTATTTTGAATTTTGATGTGACCAAAGGGATTGAGTACCTTTGGGGCTTTTTGATTTTGGAATTTGATGTGACCAAATATATTGAGTACCTTTGGGGATTTTTGTAAATGAAATGAAATTGGAATGTGACCAAAGGGATTGAGTTCCCTTTGAGGGTTTTTTTTTTTTTAATTTTGAACTTTTACCAAAGGGGTTGAGTACCCTTCCAATTCTATCCAACCTAGCTTGTCTAGCCAACCTTACCCATCTCTATTAATGATGAAATGTCTAAGGATTGAGCCATGTTAGTGATGAATATGGCTAACGTTGAGCCATGTTAGTGATAAAATGGCTAATTTTGAGCCATGTTAATGATGAAATGGCTTAACCTTAGCCATTTCATAATTAACATGGCTTAACCTTAGCCATTTAATCATTAACATGGATCAACCTTAGCCATTTCATCATTTAACATGGCTTAACCTTAGTCATTTCATCATTAACATGGCTTAACCAATAGCCACTTCATCATTAACATGGCTCAAACTTAGCCATCTCATCATTAACATGGCTCAACCTTAGCCATTTCATAATTAACATGGCTTAATCAATAGCTATTTCATCATTAACATGGCTTAACCTTAGCCATTTCATCATTCACATGGCTCAACCTTAGCCATTTCATCATTAACATGGCTCAACCTTAACCATTTCATCACTAACATGGCTCAAACTTAGCCATATTCATCACTAACATGGCTCGATACTTAGCCATTTCATCATTTATAGAGATGGGTAAGGTTGGCTAGACAAGCTAGGTTGGACAGAAATGGAATGGTACTCAACCCCTTTGGTAAAAGTTCAAAATAAAACAAAAAAAAAACCCTCAAAGGGAACTTAATCCCTTTGGTCACATTCCAATTTCATTTCATTTCCAAAAAGCCCGAAAGGTACTCAATCCCTTTGGTCACATAAAATTCCAAAATAAAAAAGCCCCAAAGGTACTCAATCCCTTTGGTCACATCAAATTCCAAAATTAAAAATCCCCAATGGTCACATAAAATTCCAAAATCAAAAAGCCCCAAAGGTACTCAATCCCTTTGGTCACATAAAAATTCAAAATCAAAAAGCTCCAAAGGTACTCAATCCCTTTGGTCACATTCCAATTTCAAAAATTTCCAAAGGTACCTAATACCTTTGGTCACATTTCATTTCCAAAAATCTCCAAAGGCATTTAACCCCTTTGGTCATCAACTTATTAGGCTAGGGGGAGTAAAACACCCTGAACCACTCAAAGCATCATACACTTGAAAAGCATTCCATGCTTAATGTGATTGATATATGTGTATATATACATGGCTTTTACAAAAAAAAAGAAAACAAATCATTCACATAGGTATTCCCACATTGCATACATTCCATTTGCATTTACATTTAGGCATTTGACATGCATTTTCATTTTTGCATTCATGAATTGTTTCATTCGCATACATTAAATCATACATATTCCATTGTATTGTACAATTTCCATTTTCATATCAACACTCCATTGCATTAGGCATATACATTTGCATCCATCTCATCCCATTTTCAAAGATCATTTATAGTAATGATGATATGGCCATAAAAAAAAAGTCAAGCTATAACAATTGGGGGTACCTAGTTTGAAATAATCATGCAAATCTAACAAAAGACATAAGCCAACAACATCATGTGTCAAAAATCATAAGGCCTAGATTTTAAATCACTCAACCATTACTAGTGTAACAAGAAACCTCCAAACAGATGTCCAATTTTCTTTAGGACAAAAAAAACACATTAATAAAGTCTTGAGCATTGTTGATTGATTCCAAATACAATCCTGAACCAACCACACACACTTCCTCACATATTAAGAACATTTTGAGGTAAATAGGGTTAGTACCATACTTGGGTAGCACCTTGAGGCAAAAAGAAGATATCCCTTGCTTGTCCTATCATGCAACATAGTCCAAAAATAGTGGTTTTCACCACTACCACAATTGTTCTCCATATAAACATAAAAACATAGAGTAGTAAGGATAGGTTCAACATTCTCATCACATTTTGGTTGAGAATCTGATTTCCCAAAGCTCTATAAAAAATTAACAAATAAAATCCCAAACAACCCTGATCCCTAAAGTTGTAAGGATCATACTACATGTCCCTAACAAGGATGGGTAGTTATACCCAAAGCCTAAAAGATCAATTCCATTGGACTATGGAGTGAATCGCCACCGGGGCTATAGACGCTTGACTAGCAGTGGAGTAAGCTAATGCGAGGCAACATGTCTCTATTGCAAAAAGAGAGACCTATGACCGCACATAAGGACATGATAGCCTTGGGTCATCCCCATAATAGGTCATGCCTAATTTACTCATAATGGGTTAATGAACCTCACATGCACACAAACTGGTGCTTGATTGGATAGGGTTATTGACATACTTAAGATTTGGTAATTGAACCTCACTCGCACACACATTTGGTTCTAAAGAAATTTAGACAACCTTAGCGAGTTTGGTTGAGGACACTAGTATGTATGAGTCTTTGAAAATATTGTAGTATTCATTCCATATCAACATCCATATATTTTTCCACATCAACATCCATATCTTCTTCTGTGTCAGCATCCAAAGGTCAAGTTGCATAAAGCCACTAAATTGGGTATCCCCAACTGACAAACGATGGACAAAGAAAAATAGCCAACAAAATTCTGAACTATAGAAGATAATTCGAACACCATGCATTCCTCTCATATATTTTAGATTCATTATACATTTTTTTGCATTAATCATCCATAACACATGTCATTTAGCTTGCATTAGTCATCCATATAAACACCATTTATATACATGGCATTTCTCCTGCATTAATCATCCATATAAGCATTATGTATATACATCATGATTAGCGTGCATAAATAATCAATAAGACATGCATGCATTCCACAAACACATTCACTTAAAAGCACAAAAATTAAAAGCCATGTATGTATATATATATAACTTGCATATGAAGAGATCGCTAGAAAGTGTAAACATCATCACAAACTTGGGGGTGTTCAAGGTTTCACACCTTTCCCCAAACCAAGCAAATAACATCAAAACTTGGGGGTGCTCAAGATATCACACCTTCCCCCCAATTCAATATACAATTCAATCATTCAATCACATCACATCATCAACAAATTCAATGGCCAGGTTCAAAAGGTTGTGTCCTTTTGTCAAAGGTTGCACCCTTTGCCTTGCATTCACATCATCCACATCAATTGCTAGGTTCAAAAGACTACATTCTTTTATCAAAGGTTGTGCCCTTTACCTTGCATTTACATCATCTTCAATGACTCTGTAATATCCTTAACATGGCTTAACTGATAGCCATTTCATCATTTACATGGCCCAACCTTAGCCATTTCATCATTAACATGGCTTGACCAATAGCCATTTCATCATTAACATGGCTTAACCTTAGCAATTTCATCATTAACATGGCTTAACCTTAGCCATTTCATCATTAACATGGCTTAAACTTAGTCATTTTATCATTAACATGGCTTAACGTAGCCATTTCATCATTAACATGGCTTAACCTTAGCCATTTCATCATTCACATGGCTTAACCAATAGCCATTTCATCATTAACATGGCTTAACCTTAGTCATTTTGTCATTAACATGGCTTAACCAATAGCCATTTCATAATTAACATGAATTAACCAATAGCCATTTCATCATTAACATGGCTCAACCTCAATTATCTCATCATTAATATGGCTCAACCTTAGCCATTTCATCATTAACATGGCTTAACCTTAGCCATTTCATCATTCACATGGCTCAAACTTAGCCATTTCATCATTCACATGGCTTAAACTTAGCCATTTCATCATTTACATGGCTCAACCTTAGCCATCTCATCATTAACATGGCTCAACCTTAGCCATTTCATCATTAACATGGCTTAACCAATAGCCATTTCATCATTAATATGGCTTAACCTTAGCCATTTCATCATTAACATGGCTTAACCAATAGCCATTTCATAATTAACATGTCTTAACCTTAGACATTTCATCATTCACATGGTTCAACCTTAGTAATTTCATCATTCACATGGATCAACCTTAGCCATTTCATCACTAACATGGCTCAACCTTAGCCATTTCATCATTAACATGGCTTAACCAATTGCCATTTCATCATTAACATGGATTAACCACCATAAGGACACTTCACCATGATCATCCTCACTTATCTCCTTGATCGAAATCACAATCACATTTGGCACCTCATATTTTGAGTGCAACCTTGCCAAGAACAATTTGCTCAAAGGCAGTCATTGATGCCCTTTCCGTGGGGCACAAAAACATGGATAATCAAAATCACAAAAACTCATTTGACAATAGTCACAATACAGGCTAGATTACTAGGTTGATTGGTTCTATTGTGGAATTGGCAAAGAATTTTGCATAGTCACTATCCCACCCCTATGTTGACTTAGTCATCATGCATCTTCATACCTTGCATACTCAATGACGCCACTGTGGCATCTTATTCAACAATGAATCATCCCAAAATTTGAGGTAAACACAATTTGATTATGATTTCCCACAATGGGATACATCTCACATGATCGTGATATTAGAAAAAACCCCCTTTCCATCGTTAGGGCAAAAATGGTATCACATTTCACATCATTCATTTCATCCACAATCACATGGTATTGTACACCTTAGCCCTTTCAACCGTTGGGGAAAAAATGGTATCACATTTTACATCATTCATATCATCCACAATCAGATTGCATTTCACACCATTCATTCATCAATTACACATATTCACCACATCTTTCATCACTTGCACAAATTCATTTTCAATTGGCTTGTGAGAATTTTCTCATTCACCAATTGAGGGGGTAAGCTACGAAAATTCCAAAAAAATATTTTGTCTTCAACATCAGTGCTCAAATCCAACAATAGAGAAAAGTTGCTTCTGTGACCATAGCCCAAGCAGGTGTCTCGTATTTTTGCACCATATTGTGTTTCACGCAACATGATACAAAAATGGGCATCTATAAACACCAAATTACAGCCAATAATCCTCCATCCTAACCATCCCACCACCCACTTGTCCACCATACACCTTTCCCACCATCCATTTAGCTACTTTTAGTCCTTCCCACCTTCAAAATGCCCACTTTAGCCCTTTCCTTCCATTTCCTGACCCAATTGGGGCTTATTTTAATATTATTTTATATTTAATATAATATCTTATATTATATTATAATATACTTATTATAAAATATGTATTGATGAACCCAATTAACCACAACCGTCCAATCCAATCTAATCTCCATCGTCCATCTTCATTAATCCATGCCACACTTAAAGTACAATATCAACCCTAGGATGTGATTTAATCTTAGCCACATGATCTAAAGTGTTGAACTAAAACCCTAAGAAACCCTAAGGTTGGATTATAAGTAAAGGCATGTGCAAATGCCCAAACCTTGGAATGCCCTGGAAGATATTCGCCCATAGAGAGATCAATAAAAGAAGCCCCTGTGAAGCATAAGGTTATAGATCCCTAAAGATCCAAAACCCTAGCTTGCCATAGGACTTCACCATTCTAGCCACCTCCACATCCATCCCCCATTTTTGTATTTATCCCCCATCTATCGTATCCTTAACTTCCCTATGATTTGCTTTTGTAGATTTAACCCTCACCCGCAAGCGCTCTCAAAAGCCTACCAAGCTTGCTATAGAGCCTATCAGGCACACACCAGAGACTGTCGTATTCTGTAGGCTCATCCCAGAGCCTTTCGAGCTCACCCTAAAGCCTGCAAATCACCTGATGGAGCCTACCATCATCGTCAACACACTACTAACTTGTTGTGTCATATCTACTGCTACGGTCAAGACATCACACCAATGGATCTGCAATGAAGCATCATCATTGTAAGCAAAGTAAATCCTCTTAGTTGTTATTTTATTGCGTGATCCATATACTTTCATATGTCATTTGATTTATTAATAGTTAGGGTTTACTGATATCTAAGGGTCTCATGTTGTGGATCCTTCACATGTATTACTAATCTCTCTTTTTTTTTGTGTATATGCAGATCTACAGGTTCTATCTATTGTTAGACAATTGTTGAAGCTGGAGTGGCCTAAAATCGGATACCTGAAGCCCACTCATTATGTTGGGAGTGAAGCACGTTGAAGAAACTTTTTCATTATAGGTAGGGTTTCAATAAACCTAGAAATCTATATTCATTGTATCACAACATTTTTGTCAAGGTAGAATTAATTGTAAAAAGAAGTTTTTCAGCTCCCTCCGTTATTTAATAAATAATATTTCTTATGCAATTACACTTGTATTATCGGATTTGTTTGCTTTCTGTTGTTATTTAGTATTGTGCTTTTAGCTTCACAAATGGCGATCACAGTGGGGACCCATAAGGGTTTCATTATTTAAATTGATTTACTTTGCTAACTTGATTTTATTTCTAGTTGTTGCAAGGATTTTTAGAAGCGCATAAGTCGTCAATATCGTCGCTAGAGTTTCTACAGCATTCTAAAGCACTTTCATAGGTTACCCAGGCATTATGCAATGACTATTTACCATAACAGATGCTATTTTGTGCCTACACAGGTGCCCTACTACACCTGGAAGATGCCCTGTTGTGCCTGGTGTTGACTAGAGGCGTTCGGCTGCATTTTCCTGCACAAACCACATTCACAATTTTGGCCATATATAACTATTTCGGAGTATTATTGGGCTGAAATTTTGAGGGTAGGTTCCTGATACACCATAGCATTTCTCCACAAATTTTTAGGTCAATGAGAGTAGCAGAGATCCCAGAATGACTTCACAGGCTTTCCTGGTAAGCCCTACATCCATTCAGCTTAAATTTATGTGTTATTTATTTACTTACTTATTTGGTTTTCTATGTATAATTTCTATTTTTGGGATAAAAATTGACCGCATTAAATAAATATGGAAAAACAATCATCATAAGTTGCATTTTCAAGTTACATCTTGCATGTTAAAACATTTAGTTTTAGGTTTCTTGTTTAATGGTGTGACTGTTTGCATCCTTGTTTGCATTGAAATCAAAAAGATCATACCTAGTTGCATTCTTAGGGTTAAAATTTGTTTGCTTTCTTTGTTTAAGCTGGAATAACATGAACATACAAAAAGTAGTCCTACTCTAGGGTGGCACCTTTAGCGGGGAAGTGGACGAACCCTTCGGTGCTCTTTTGATATCATTTGGTATCATTTGTAGGCAGGGGTTTCAAGTGGTGTACTTCACTTCCATTGATGAAATTTGTATCTTTATGTTAGCTTCTAGTTTAAACTTAGGAATATTGTTGCTTTTAATATTTCTTGGAACACAATAAACAATAATAAATATAAAATTAACATCACACACTGCAGGTTGCACTTTTAAACAGTAATAGTTGGATTTCATCACCAACTATTGCTTGAGGTTTGGTGACGGTGGCATTCATATCCATCCACAAAATATCTGCCCTAGAAACCATAGTATTACCCCTGAGTAAACTTGTTGGTGGTCATTACCAACACGAATCTCATTGCCCCAACCAACCATAGCTTTTTACCTTTGTTTTTTGTAAGCAATATTAAGTTACATCAAAACACACAAGCCTACAATTCTAAAAAATAGATCTCACATTAATAAAGAAAAATAACAAAACTTGAGGTAAGCCACATGGTTCAAACTTATGACTGTTTGTTTATTTTCTTTTAGTAATTTAAATTATGCACAAGTGTTAAGTTTTGTGTTTACTTTGGCATATCTTTGGTAGTTTTGATTTTCATTAGATCAGAACAGTTTAATGGAAAAATAAAACAAACCCACTTGCTACCTCAGTAGCCAACCCTTTCATTTCTGTCCAACCTAGCTTGCCTAGACAATCCTTAGCCATTTCATCATTAACATGGCTTAACCTTAGCCATCTCATCATTAACATAGGTTAACCTTAGCCATTTCATCATTAACATGGCTTAACCAATTACCATTTCATCATTAATATGGCTTAACCTTAGCCATCTCATCATCAACATGGCTCAATCTTAGCCATATCATCATTCACATGGCTCAACCTTAGTCATTTCATCATTAACATGGCTTAACCTTAGCCATTTAATTATTAACATGGCTTAATCTTAGCCATTTCATCTTTCACATGGCTCAACCTTAGCCATTTCATCATTTACATGGCTCAACCTTAGCCATTTCATTATTTACATACTTCAACCTTAACCATTTCATCATTAACATGGCTCAACCTTAGCCATTTCATCATTAACATGGATTAACCAATAGCCATTTCATCATTAACATGGTTTAACCTTAGCCATTTCATTATTAACATGGCTTAACCTTAGCCATTTCATCATTCACATGGCTCAACCTTAGCCATTTCATCATTTACATGGCTCAACCTTAGCCATTTCATCATTAACATGGCTTAACCAATAGCCATTTCATCATTAACATGGCTTAACCTAAGCTATTTTATTATTAACATGGCTTAACCTTAGCCATTTCATCATTCACATGGCTCAACCTTAGCCATTTCATCATTTACATGGCTCAACCTTAGCCATTTCATAATTTGCATGGCTCAAACTTAGCCATTTCATCATTTACATGGCTCAAACTTAGCCATTTCATCATTAACATGGCTTAACCAATAGCCATTTCATCAGTTACATGGCTCAACCTTAGCCATTTCATCATTAACATGGCTTAACCAATATCCATTTCATCATTAACATGGCTTAACCTGGGCCATTTCATTATTAACATGGCTTAACCTTAGCCATTTCATCATTCACATGGCTCAACCTTAGCCATTTCATCATTTACATGGCCCAACCTTAGCCATATCATCATTAACATGGCTTAACCTTAGCCATTTCATCATTAACATGGCTTAACCAATAGCCATTTCATCATTAACATGGCTTAACCAATAGCCATTTCATCATTAACATGGCTTAACCTTAGCCATTTCATCATTAACATGGCTTAACCTTAGCCATTTCATCATTAACATGTCTTAACCAATAGCCATTTCATCATTAACATGGCTTAACCTTAGCCATATCATCATTAATATGGCTTAACCTTAGTCATTTCATAATTAACATGGCTTAACCTTAGCCATTTCATCATTAACATGGCTTAACCAATAATCATTTCATCATTAACATGGCTTAACCTTAGCCATTTTATCATTTACATGGATTAACCAATAGCCATTTCATCATTAACATGGCTCAACCTCAACCATATCATCATTACCATGGCTTAAACTTAGCCATTTCATCATTAACATGGCTTAACCTTAGTCATTTCATCATTCACATGGCTCAAACTTAGCCATTTCATCATTTACATGGCTCAACCTTAGCCATATCATCATTAACATAGCTCAACCTTAGCCATATCATCATTAACATAGCTCAAACTTAGCCATTTCATCATTTACATGGCTCAACATTAGCCATATCATCATTAACATGGCTCAACCTTAGCCATTTCATCATTAACATGGCTTAACCAACAGCCATTTCATCATTAATATGGCTTAACCTTAGCCATTTCATCATTAACATGGCTTAACCTTAGCCATTTCATCATTCACATGGCTCAACCTTAGCCATTTCATCACTAACATGGCTCAACCTTAGCCATCTTCATCACTAACATGGCTCAATCCCTATCCATGTTAATCATGAGATGGCTAGGGTTAAGCCATGTTAATGATGAAATGGCTAAGGATTGTCTAGGCAAGCTAGATTGGACAGAATTGGAAGGGTTGGGTACTGAGGTAGCAAGTGGGTTTGTTTTATTTTTCCATTAAAATGTTCTTTCATCAAAACTACTAGAGATATTCCAAAGTAAACACAAAATTTAACACTTGTGCAGAATTTAAATTACTAAAAGAAAATAAACAAACAGTCCTAAGTTTGAACCATGCGGCTTACCTCAAGTTTTGTTATTTTTCTTTATTAATGTGAGATTCTTTTTTTAGAATTGTAGGCTTGTGTGTTTTGATGTAACTTAATATTGCTTAAAGAAAACAAAGGTAAAAAGCTATGGTTGGTTGGGGCAACGAGATTCTTGTTGGTAATGACCTCCAACAAGTTTGCTCGGGGGTAATCCTATGGTTTCTAGGGTAGAGATTTGGTGGATGGATATGAATGCCATCGTCACCAAACCTCAAGCAATAGTTGGTGATGAAATCCAACTATTACTTTTTAAAAGTGCAACGTGCAGTGTGTGATGTTAATTTTATATTTCTTGTTGTTTATTATGTTCCAAGCAATATTAAAAGCAACAAGATTCCTAAGTTTAAACTAGAAGCTAACATAAAAATTCAAATTTTGTCAATGTAAGTGAAGTACACTGCTTAAAACCCCTACCTACAAATGATACCAAATGATATCAAAAGGGAACCGGAGGGTTCATCCACTTCCCCGCTAAAGGTGCCACCCTAGAGTAGGACTACTTTTTGTATATTCACGTTATTCCAACTTAAACAAAGAAAGCAAGCAGCTTTTAACCCTAAGAATACAACTAGGTATGATATTTTTGATTTCAATGCAAACAAGGATGCAAACAGTCACACCATTAAACAAGAAACCTAAAACTAAATGTTTTAACATGCAATATGTAACTTGAAAATGCAACTTATGATGATTGTTTTTCTAGATTTCTTTAATATGGTTAATTTTTAGTCCAAAACTGGAAATTACACACAAAAAACCAAATAAGTAAATAAATAAATAAATAAATAACACAAAAATTTAAGTTGAATGGATGTAGGGCTTACCAGGAAAGCCTGAATTTTGGTGAAGTCATTTTGAGATCTTTGCTCCTCCTATTTATCATAAAATTTATGGATACGTGCTATGGCATGTCAAGAACCTACCCTCAAAATTTCAGCCCAATATAACTCCGGATGAGTGAGATATGGCCAAAACTGTGAGGGTATTTTGTGCAGGAAAACGCAATCAAACGCCTCTAGTCAACACCAGGCGCAGCAGGGCACTTGCAAGGTATATTAGGGCACCTGTGTTGGCATATAAGGCTGCATATGATGCTCAATAGTCACCGTAGAATGCCAACGTAACCTTTGAAAGTGCTGCAGAATGCTACAGAAACCCTAGCGACAAGATCGACGACTTCTATGCTTCTGAAAATCCCTACAATAGCAAGAAATAAAATCAAGTTAGAAAAGTAAATCAATTTAAAAAATGAAACCCTTGTGGTGTCCCACCGTGATCGCAATTTGTGACGCTAAAATTACAACACTAAATAACATCAGAAAGCAAACAAATCCGATAAGACAAGTGTAATTGCACAAGAAATATTATTTATTAAATAACGAGGGGAGCTGAAAAACTCCTTTGTATAATTAATTCTGCCTTGACAAAAATGTTGCGATACAATGAATATAGATTGCTAGGGTTCTCTGAAACCCTAGCTACAATGAAAAAGTATCTTCAACATGCTTCACTCCCAATAGAATGAGTGGGCTTTAGGTATCCAATTTTGGGCCACTCCAGCTTCAGCAATTGTCTAACAATAGATAGAACCTGTAGATCTGCATATACACAAACAGAAAGAGATATTAGTAATACCTATGAGGGCTCCATAGCGTGAGTCCCTTAGATATTAGTAAACCCTAGCTATCAATAAATCAAATGCATATGAAATTCTAAGGATCATGCAATAAAATAACAACTAAGAGGATTTACCTTGCTTATAATAATGATGCTTCGTTGTAGATCTGTTGGTGTGATGTCTTAATCGTAGCAGTATATGTGATGTAGTAAGTTAGTAGTATGTTGACGATGATGACAGGCTTCGATGGGTGCTTTGCAGGCTCTGGGCAAGCCTATAGAATATGGTAGGCTCTGGTGTGCGCCTGGCAGGCTCTGCTGCAAGATTGGTAGGCTCTAGAGAGTATCTGCGAGTGAGGGTTAAATCTGCAAAAGTAGATCACGAGGATGTGAAGGATATGATAGATGGGAGATAAAAACGGCAATGGGAGATGGATGTAGAGGTGTCTAGAATGGTGGTCTTATGGCAAGCTAGGGTTTTGGATCTTTAGGCCTCTATAACCTTAAGCTTCACAAGGGCTTCTTTCACTGATCTCTCTATGTGCAAATATATTCCAGGGCATTCCAGGCTTTGGGTATTTGCACATTCCTTTACTTATAATCCAACCTTAGGATTTCTTAGGGTTTTATTTCAACACTTTAGATCGTGTGGCTAAGATTAAATCACATCCTAGGGCTGAGATTGTACTTTAAGTGTGGCATGGATTAATGAATATGGACGATGGAGATTATATTGGATCGGACGGATGTGGTTAATTGGGTTTATCAATACATATTTTATAATAAATATATTATAATATAATATATTATATTATATTAAATATAAAATAATATTAAAATAAGCTCCAATTGGGTCAAGAAATGGCGAGAAAGGGCTAAAGTGGGCCTTTTGAATACGAGAAGGACTAAAAGTGGCTAAATGGATGGTGGGAAAGGTGTATGGTGGACAAGTGGGTGGTGGGATGGTTAGGATAGAGGATTACTAGATGTAATTTGGTGTCTATAGGATGAAACAAGATTGCTTTCTACTTCAACCTCTAGAGAAGGATAGCTCTTTTGATTGAATGTATTTTGAGGAAAAATGGTTAGAATGGAGTATGGGTAAGAGAAATATATTGAAAAATGGATGGGATATAGTGTAACAACATTGGATCTTGCTAGATAATATAATATCAAACCAATTACATGATACTTAACATACCAACCATTATCAACTATAATTACAAGTTCATTCAACTTCTAACATTCACTTTAATCATTCCAAGGATTCAAACAATTAGCAATCCAATAGATGATTCTTTGCTTTAATAGAATAGACTAAGGGTTTAATTTTACAAAAATAACTTAAATTAATGAATACAATTGCTCTAATCATTCCAAGGACTTCAAATTTTAGTAATCCAATAGATAATCCAAATAACAAAATTTGCTTTAACATAATAGACTAAAAACTAAGTGTAACAAAAATGAATTAAAGTAAAGCACACATATAAAACCTACAATTGCATAATAATGGAGGCCAATTAGCTATCACTTCATTGATCAATAGTAATATTACAAATAAATACCAAGAAAGGACTATAGATTTGACCCCTATAATGGAGGTCTCGTTGCCCATTTATAGGTTGTGTATTGAATCTTGCAACGTAAGATTTACAATTAGTTACAAAATTATTATGATGGCAAAATGTTCTAGAAGTTAAGGTGATCAACTTAGATCCCATCCTACATGTAATTTTAAATTTGGCCCATTGATCTGCAACTACCTTCTGCAAGTAACCACATCATTGGAGCTATCATTTTAATGATCAAGTGTCATTAACTAAAACCAATTGGTGAGAATCATGGCCATGAGAGGTCTGAGAGTGATGTCTCTTGAGTCATTGAACAAAATTGGGCTCTTTATTTTATCTCCAAATCTCTTTTGGAATGAAACTGCTATTTTGGCTTGATGACATAATCACTAGATGCATTTTGATTTTGTTCACTTTCTCTTCTTTGTTATTTTCTTTGCTATGCAATACCAAGCTCTAGCTTGGAGGTGGTGACATCATCAACTTGAGTAGCCTGGATTTAAGCACTTTTACTTTATTTTGTGCAATCCCAGGCTCTTCTTCTTAGTGCTTACCTTTGTTGAAGAATTCATGGTTTTATGCAGCCCAATTTTATGAATTGTATCTTTGGATTCTTGTCGTTGTGATATCAATTTCATGCAATTCGTGGTTCCACGCAATGGAATTTGTACGTTACCAAAACTTAATGATGTCATGCTAGCATTGTTGCTAAGAAAGGCCCAATTTTATGTAATAGTTGCTTTGACTTTTGACTCTGGTGCAATCTCAGTTTCATGCATTGAGCATGAGTGGCCCATACTTTGATGTGGCTATGCTAACATCACTTCCCAAAGGTGCTTGATTTTTAACATTATGTATTTAAGTGATTAGGGTAATGACCTACCCCAAAATAGTATTTTGGTTGCAATTATAATTACCTTTAATTTAAATTGTTATTATATACTTCTAGGATGAGTTATTTTTGATGGCTTGTGTTTTGCAAGTACAAGTCCTCAAAAGAGTTAAAAGAGAAATGATGGTGGGTTAAAAATTTTACCTGTGGCGGTGTATTCACATTGGTAGGGATGAAATAAGCCCTACCAATGAAACATTCACCAGTGGCTCATAAGTACATGGAAACTCATATAATTGCATTTATATAGGTGCATTACAAATGTATGTCTTGCATTATGTGTGTATGCCTTGTTTTCTGAATGTATGCTTGGTTAATATTAATGTTTTATATTTCTAAGAGAACAAATAATTACCTGTAAACCTCCATTGGATAGGAAAGTGCCACAAGGGCATGGGATCTATTCTTATTTTGTATATGACAACCACCTGTTACCATCAAATTTTCTAGATAAGAAAGATGTTGGAGGGATATATTTGTTTATATGTTCAATTCAATCATATATTTTTTCTTTGATTAAATAATTTTGATATGAAAAGGATAAATGCATATATTTTTTTGATGGATAATAAGGGGTTGTACTCAAGTCCCCCACCCTTGACAAATTACAACTCTCTTCAGAGCTTGAGAGTTTATAAATAAATACACTTCTCATATCAATTGAAATGCTATAGCTAGAAACATACATCATTTTACATAAAATGTGTGAATTATTGATTTTTATTTTTTGGATATTTTCAATTTTCTGTATGAATACAATTATTCTAGAATTTAACATATTTCTTGACATTTTCCTATAGCATCCTTCACAATGCCAAAACTTCACCTCTACTATCTATGCCTTGCATCTTAGTAGAGTAATATTTCCAAAATATTGCACTATCATAGTCCACTTTACCAAATCTAGATTGCTAGTTTCCTTCCTCACTAAAGTCCTAGCCCTTCATTGTTCTTCCTATCATTTGAACCCTAGTTGACAAATATTTGCAATTTCATTTTTCACTACGTAAAAATTGTCACTGCCCTTGTTTTGAATGGTTGACTTCACAGGGTTGAATATCCCTCAATATTTGCTCGAATTCTTGCATATGACCACTCATTTTAAAGCTATTCAAATTTTGTACAAGTTGGTCCAAGAATCAACTAGTTTAGATAATTTTTTATGAACACATATCTCCTAAAAGATGATACATTTAAAGAAATCCCTAATACTTCGCACATTTTTTTGTTGTAAAGAGGGGGGAAAAACACCCCAATATTCATGGGTTCCAAACCCACAAGCACACCAAAGACAAAAATAGGGGATTTTAGTTGATCCAACCTTCCACCCAACAACTCGACCTATTGTTGCACTACACTCAACAACCCAACCTATTTTTGTGGTTCCCTCAACTGATCTGATCTCAAACAAGCCTTCCACCCAACAAATACCAACATTCCATGCTCCTTCAACCTAAGAAACCTTCCATGCTTCTTCAACCTTATCATCCTTTTACATTCCTTCAACCATCCTAGCCTTTCGTCCAACATCCCAACCTTTCATTGTAGCTCCTTCAGCCATCCCAACCTTCCATGCTCCTTCAACCAACCTAGTCTTCCACACTCCTTTAGCATTGACACTCCAAATATCAACTCATAATTTAACCTTCCATGCTCCTTCAGCCTCCAGCTTTCCACACTCCTTCAACCTCAAGCCTTCCACGCTCCTTCAACCTCTAGCCTTCCACGCTCCCTCAACCTTCAGATTTTTTGATCGTTAAAGCACCAGACCATCTTCCAGGCCCCTTAGGGGGTAACCCCTAGGAGAAATACATATTTATATAATATAAAGAATAAAAATGATAAAATGGTGTGAATATTATTATTATTTTAAAATGGTGCCATCCTCACACTTTAGAATGATCAAAACCATACTATTCTAACCAAATGTCACCTTTGATATCCGCTCTATTGTTAATTTGATGTCTACATTTCTTGAATCAATTATTTTAGCTATAGAATTTATAGTTTTCAGGAAACCTTAATTCCACAGCATAATTTTTAAAATTCCCTTCTAGTTTAAATGGCTAACCTTCATAATTATTTAAGAACAACTATGTCGATGCTCAATATAAATATATCTTATTAAAAACCTTCAATCACCTTGTATGGTTGATATTCATCCCTTTGTATATTTATTGCATCCATTATGTAATATTTGTAGACACCAAATTTGGTCACTCGCAACACCACATTTGCCACCCCACCATAAAATCCTGTATAATAAAGTTATATGCCTAATTTTAAACTTAGGGATATAAGATCCTGCACACTACCCTATTTTTTTAGATTTATAAAATTTGGAAAATTAGCCTTGGATACCTTGCCTACCCATTAGACATGTGTCCTAGAAACCTCACCCAACATCCTTGCCACATCTCATCCACTCTTGTCCCCTTTGTCCCTTCACATGGGGCCAAATCCCACACACCACTCCACTTGCAGCCACATAACCCTAGTTAAGTGAGGCACACTAGGTGACTCACTGTAATTATCTCCTCCATTTGATAGCCCAAAATTACCACTTGGTAATCCAAGCTTACCACCTCTCATTTCCCTCCAAAACCCTAAGGGGACTATAAAGGCACCCTCACCCTACCAAAAAAAGAGAGCTAAATATTGACACCGCTAGGCTACCAGAATAGGATTAGATTTATACATGCATCCCAAGGAGAAGCCAAATTTTGAGCGTGAAGATCCCATTTTGAGGTATTTTTGCCATTCAGCCCATTATGTTAGTCTGTGGTTTCACAGTCGAAACCGCACATCTGTGATTTAACCATCGCCCGTCCGTGGTTACCAATATATCACTGTGCTCCTATAGTTTCACAGAACCGAGAACATAGATCAAATTCAACTCGTGAGATTTATTTTGCAAGGCTTTCTAGTTTATCTACTTTTATTTTCTATATTGCATGATTACTCAGTTAAGGTTTTATAGCATCATTTATTTATCTTTATTTGCAGGTGCTACTAACCCTCTTTGGTTTTTATGTGTATAGGAGACAGGTATTTTGGAGAAGCTACTGTTGACAATTTTCTCACATTGTGCAAGGGGTAGAAAAAAATCAAAATTTTGTATAGTCTTTCCTTTTGCAAAAGTATTTCTTTTTGTTGCTTTGAAAGTATTTGTAAGTGTTGCAGCAATTTTGGCTTTCAATGCCACCCCCTTGTACACAAGATGAAGAAGGAAAAGCTTCGCTACCAAACGGTCCAAAGAAGATAGCTTCGTCGCAAGAAAGAAAAAGTGATGCGATATCGCGACATGTTGCATTTTTGCGGCTCAGAGTGACAAGAGGGAGCAAGAAAGAAAAGTGTTGCGATATCGCGACATGTTGCATTTTCACGGTTTAGAGTGAAAAGAGGGAGCAAGAAAGAAAAGTATTGTGATATCATGACATGTCGCATTTTTGTGGCTCAAAGCGACAAGAGGGACCAAGAAAGAAAAGTGTCACGATATCGCGACATGTTGCGTTTTCACGGCTCAGAGCGACAAGAGGGAGCAAGAAAGAAAAGTGTTGGGATATCGTGACATCTTGTGTTTTCATGGCCGACAGCAAGGAGAAAGAGCAAGAGAGGAAAAGTGTCGTGATATCGTGACATGTTGCATTTTCACGGCCGAAAGCAAGGAGGAAGCACATAAGGGAAAAGTGTCAAGTTATCGTGACATGTCGCATTTTCGTGGCCGACAGCAAGGAGAAAGTGCAGAAGGAAAAAGTGTCACGATATCGTGACATGTCACATTTTCATGGCCAAAAGTGAGGAGAAAGCGCAGAAGGAAAAAGTGTCGCGATATCACGACATGTTGCATTTTCATGGCTCAAAGCGATAAGGAAGAGCAAGAAGGGAAAAGTGTCGTGATATCGCGACATGTCACATTTTTACAGTCGACACCAAGAACCAAGCTGAAGGCATAGAAATTTCACGATATCGTGACATGTTGCTTTTTCATGATTCAAAAGGGGGCACACACTCCAATCCGAGTATTTTCTCGAGACCATAAAAGTTCCTCATAAGTGCATTTTTACTTGCCTAGTAAGCTCGCTGCTCATTTTTGGCAATTGGAAGCGAAGTATCAGTCCCTGAAGGAGATCTCAGTAAGCATGGCAGCCACTCGAGCATTACACCCAAAAACCAAGGACACTCAGATGGCTCATCATTGCATATTTCCATGGTTGACTCGATCATAGTTGCCAATTTTGGTAATGGATTTGAAAGCTCAGTCACAAGGGCCGTGAGGAGTCAAATTCTTAGATCTCAAGAATATACTTTGTCATTCAATGTAATAATGACTTCGAGGATCGGGTCCTCTATAAAAACCTGGGCATTATAATGTAAGAAAATGGGGAACTATCTGCTAGAAAGTTGTTGTAACTTGATGTCCTGCGATTAATACTAAAGAGATTTGGGCTCAATTTCTTTCTTTTATGTTGCCTTCTGTGTTTGATTCTTTTGTCTTTCTTCATTTGCATACTGTGACTCTGAATCCTAAATTCGGTGTGCGATTGGGGACCGTACCCTAAAACTTACCTAAAGGATATATAGGAGATGAAAATTGCTATATTGGTTTTCTTTTATGCTGCCTGGTGGGTTGTGGTTTTTGTTACATTCGCTTGTCCTAATCGTCATTACTCTGAACCCTAAATTTTGATGAAATGGAGAAGGAGAATCTTCGAACTCTCTCAAAGGATACATAGGAGAGTTAATGTGGCATTTCTTTTGTTTATTCTTGGTGTTACTTGCTACTATTCAAGTTGTTAATTAGTGATCATGATTCCTATTCTCTCTCACCTTAAATCACTGATCTCTCTTCCCTTACCCCATTTTTATTTCTTTCTCTAACTCTAACTCCTTTTATCTCTTTCCTACATCCCTTATCTCAAAACACCAAAGTAGTTTAGCATAGGATCCAACATTTCTCTGGAGATTGGCATGAGGGGCATCTCTTCCCTTCAGCCTTTCAATGTTGGTCTAGGTCTAGGGCACATACACTCACCCAAATTCTTTCCTAGGCAGATTTGATGACTAATAGTTTTTGCATGCCCGGTGGGACACTGGTCCCATGTTTTAAGGAAGCCCGAGTTTGGTGAATCTCTGGCTTACCTCCATCTGGTAAAATCACCTAGTGACTTTGACTGAGCTGAAGATCTAGATTTCTTGATCGTAGGTGCCTTTTAAAGCTGAAAGAAGACACCCCAAAGGAATCAAGGTTTGGTGAGTAGCCTTGACCTTACAAGCAGAGAAAATAATGTTCACCTGGTGACTCTGACTTAGTGGCGAGAACCGTGATATCTACAGACCACTGCTCTAATGGAGAGGGTATGTTATCCCAGCTAGGATGATCGTGGCCCTCTGAATCTTCAAAGTTACCATGAAATTCTTGAAAACACCTTGGATACATTGAAAAAATACAATGGCACTAAGGGAATGGCCCGAGAGCACCTTGAAGATGTTGCTACTTTAGCGGCCCTCCATGACATTATCCATGAAGATGTCATGATCAGACTCCTAGTTGTATCTTTGTAAGGAAGGGTGCTACAATGGTACAGACTTCTCAGGAATAAAAGCATTTTCTTATGGGATGACTTAGTGGGAGCACTATTTAGAACATTTTATGGCTCTCAAGACCCCTTCCAAATTTTGATGTACCTCTCCACCATCAGGAGAGCACCTTTGGAGAGCATTACCGACTTCAATAGTTGATTCTATAGAATTTGGAAGAGAATTCTAGGGGATATCCAACCAACGCCCGCCCAAGCCCACCTCTTCTATGTTCAGGCTTTTCACCCTAACATGGGCCTCATCTTACTGCGATCAGGTGAGCGAAGATTCCCTCAAATATTTGAGGAATCAATACAAGCAGAATAGCTTCTGCTCTTATCGAGAAAGTGGCAGTGGGGAGCAGCCCCATCACCCTACCCGGTAATTACTGCTCCTATTTATCCAACGTAGTATTCATCATGGCAGACTCCTCATACTGAGTAGAGGCCTGAGATGCAGTCGTTTGAAGCTCAAGAGGTGGGTTTCATCCAAGTCCAACAATGGGAATATACAAGCAATGATCCAGCAATGAACAATATGGTTGCTTGCAGTTCCCATCAGAATATGGGCCGAGGAGAAGAACAGGCTCAAGTGGTAGAGCCTGAGAACGAAAAGGGCACATTTCTACACCCTTTTTGTATCCCAAAGGATGGCACACAAGTACTCAGCCAAAATCCATTAAACATGTCTCATCAAGCTGAACCTGAAGAGATACTGGAAGATTACTCTTTGCCATAGGAACCCTGTTACCGCATCAGGAGGATGGAAGAACCTATACCCAGCCCATGGTTAATAGATTCTTTGATATTCCAGTATTGGTTCTAGTCCCCACTATGACTAGTAGCCCAAGAGGCCCCTCATACGATGAACTTCTTTGCCACATCTTTTATCAACATTACGGGTATTGGCAGGAGTGACAATTCACCGCGTTGCTCCCTGTTCGCAACATGGACAACTTTGGGAAGAAGCCAGCTAGACTTCAAATATCAACTGAAGTTCAATCAGATCTGGTTCGGTCGGACATTGCAGGTTCACCGAATAAGCACTTGAAGCTGGGTTTATGGTGGCGGCATACTGATCATGTAGCAAAATTTTATGTAAATACTGTAAATAGATAGGCTAGTAAATAAGTGCCGAAAGTGCTAAGTGTTGCTTAGGAGCTCAGGCACAAACAAAAAAAAACAAAAAAACAAAAAAAAAATGTTGTCAATGGATAGTCAGAGAAGAGGACAATGGGAATGACTCTGTTACCCAATGGATAAAGGCCTGGGATCTCTGCATTTAGACAAGCTAAATGCCCCGTGAGCCACAAAGAATGTTGACAATTTTATCACATTGCACAAGGGGTAGAAAAAAATCAAAAAAATCAAAATTTTGTATAGTCTTTCCTTTTGCAAAAGTATTTCTTTTTGTTGCTTCGAAAGTATTTGTAAGTGTTGCAGCAATTTTGGCTTTCAATGCCACCCCCTTGTACACAAGATGAAGAAGGAAAAGCTTCGCTGCCAAACGGGCCAAAGAAGATAGCTTCGTCGCAAGAAATAAAAAGTGTCGCGATATCGCGACATGTTGCATTTTCGTGGCTCAGAGCGACAAGAGGGAGCAAGAAAGAAAAGTGTCGTGATATCATGACATGTCGCATTTTTATGGCTCATAGCGACAAGAGGGAGCAAGAAAGAAAAGTGTCGCGATATCATGACATGTCATATTTTTGCGACTCAGAGCGACAAGAGGGAGCAAGAAAGAAAAGTGACGCGATATCACGACATGTTGCATTTTTGCGGCTCAGAGCGACAATAGGGAGCAAGAAAGAAAAGTGTTGTGATATCGTGACATGTTGCATTTTTGCGATCGACAGCGAGGAGAAAGAGCAAGAGAGGAAGAGTTTTGCGATATCGCGACATGTTGCATTTTTGCATCCAAAAGCAAGGAGGAAGCGCAGAAGGGAAAAGTGTCACGATATCGTGACATGTCGCATTTTTGTGGCTGACAGCGAAGAAGGAAAAAATGTCACGATATCACGACATGTCACATTTTCACAGCCGAAAGTGAGGAGAAAGCGCAGAAGGAAAAAGTGTCGCGATATCGTGACATGTTGCATTTTCGCAGCTCAAAGCGATAAGGAAGAGCAAGAAGGGAAAAGTGTCGCGATATCATGACATGTCACATTTTCATGGCCGACACCAAGAACCAAGCTGAAGGCATAGAAATTTTGGGATATCGTGACATGTTGCTTTTTCATGACTCAAAAGGGGGCACACACTCTAAGCTAGGTATTTTCTCGAGACCATCAAAGTGCCTCATAAGTGTATTTTTACTTGCCCGATAAGCTCACTGCTCATTTTTGGCAATTGGAAGTGAAGTTTCAGTCCTTGAAGGAGATCTTGACAAGCATGGCAGCCACTCAAGCATTGCACCCAAAAACCAAGGACACTCAGATGGCTCATCATTGCATATTTCTACGGTTGACTCGGTCATAGTTACCAGTTCTGGTAATGGATTTGAAAGCTCAGTCACGAGGGCCACGAGGAGCCGACTTCTCAGATCTCAAGAATATACTTTGCCATTCTGTGTAATAATGACTTAGAGGATTGGGTCCTCTAATAAAAACCTAGGCATTATAATGTAAGAAAGGGGGGAACTATCTGCTAGAAAGTTGTTGTAACTTGATGGCCTGCAATTAATACTAAAGATCTTTGGGCTCAATTTCTCTCTTTTATGCTGCCTTCTATGTTTGATTCTTTTGTCTTTCTTCATTTGCATACTGTGACTCTGAATCCTAAATTCGGTGTGCGATTGGGGACTGTACCCTGAAACTTGCTTGAAGGATACATAGGAGAGGAAAAATGCTATATTAGTTTTCTTTTATGTTGCCTGGTGGGTTGTGGTTTTTGTTACATTCGCTTGTCCTAATCGTCATTACTTTGAACCCTGAATTTTGATGAAAGGGAGAAGGAGAATCTTGGAACTCTCTCATAGGATACATAGGAAATTTAATGTGGCATTTCTTTCATTTATTCTTGGTGTTCCTTGTTGTTATTCAAGTTGTTAGTTAGTGATCATGCTTCCTGTTCTCTCCCACCTTAAATCACTAATCTCTCTTCCCTTACCCGCTTTTTATTTCTTTCTCTAACTCTAACTCCTTTTATCTCTTTCCTGCATCCCTTATCTCAAAACACCAAAGTAGTTAGCATAGGATTCGGCATTTCTCCAGAGATTGGCATGAGGGGCATCTCTTCCCTTTGGCTTTTCAATGTTGGTCTAGGTCTAGGGCGCATACACTCACCCAAATTATTTCCTAGGTAGATTTGATGACCAACAGCTACTATAGTTGGAGTGGTCCCGCATTCGTTGGATACCAAAGTCCACTCAACCTTGGACTATAGCAAAAAGGACGAAGGACACCCTCTTACTTGTTTGGAGAAGCACCATCATTGTTGTCATCTGGAACACTTGTATTTCTATATCATACATTGTAATATTGCACCCAAAATTTGGGGCAATCAAAAACTATTGTAATATTGGGAGATTCAAGCTCCCCTGTTAATACAAAAAGAGATATTTTGCAATCACAAGTGTTCATTTGCTTTATATTGTTGGGTGTTGTTATTTTGGTTACAAAAATGGTGATCACGGTGGGACCCCCTAAGGGTTCCATTTTATTTAGCCTTGCTTTTTATTAGTTATTGATCTATGTTTTTTGTATCTATAGGTTTTGGGAGTTCGAAGCATACGAGGATTCGATCTCGAGTTAGTAGATCCAAGAACTATTGCATTCGGCCATGTTACTGTGAAATTGTGCACCTACAATTTTAGGTCTGGGAAACCATGCACCTATGGTGGAGGAGTTGGATAAATGTGAGCCTGTGGTTGAGAAGATAGAACCATGTATTTATGGTTTAATATCTAGAGAAATGCTTGCGCATGGTAACTGCACTGTGGAATCATGGATCTACGGTTTACAATTGGATGGAGCAACAAAAGGAACATAGGTCTGTACCCCTATGCCATTTTTTCTTTTCTCTCTATTTTTAGTTTTAGCATGCATTTAGGTAGATTAAAGGTCTTGGTCCTATATGCCATTGTTTGCATTTAGGTCTTAGGGTAAATTTACTTATTTTTGCATCCATCCAAACAATAAAACAAAAAAAATCAAGAGGATATGCATTTATCATACTAGGAACAGATCATGTTGCATTGCCCTAGTTAGCAATAACTTGGGCATATTTTTCAGGGATTAGGCTTGAGTTGTCCATTTCTGTTGCATAGTCGAACCCACGGACCCACGGTTGGGATCTCCCAAATGCGTGCCTATGGTTGGCAAACTGCACATCCGTGGTTTACCAGAACCAACCGCTAACCTACGGTTGGCCCTTGACAATAGAATCGACCAAAAATCTTACCTAAAATCAGCTTTTAGCCCTTGATCTATTTTGTTTGCTATTCTCTATTTCCTGCATTTTTGCATTAGGCATAAAAACATAATCGCATGTTAATTTGCATTTCACAATAAATCAAACAAGCCTCACACACTCACATTAAACATTGGCAAATGACTGGATTTCATCACCGCTAGGTTTGGACTTCATCACCAAACCACCAATATTATTACCCTATTTTTGGCCAAGATCAGCTCCAAGAACCATCGTAGCTTGGAAAATTTGCATGTATTTCTCTTTGGAGGGTATAACATTGACCAAGTGAGACTGGGTGAGGACTGGTAGGACCTGTGCTCCCTGACCAGGTATGGGCTTCATCTCCATACTTTGGTGGGTTTACACGATCGAACTTCATCATCAGGTTGTCGAGCTATGAGTATACAGGTGAAATCCTAGATTCATTTAGGGCAAAACATTTTGCACATGTATTTTTCTTTTTTAAAACTCCAAAAACTCAAAAAAAAAAATCAAAATAAAAACTTGCATGAACTTAGGACCAAAAACCTTGCTTGTTTATTTTCTTTGAGTGTTGTATTGCATTGTACTTTCATTCCACCTACATAGACTTGCATTTGCATTTTACATATCATTGCATATTAGCGTATGGTAACGACCCATGGTCAAGCCAAAAAGTTAGCACTAATCCAGAGTCAGTTGTCTTCCCCCATGGCATCTCAGTCTAGTCAGGTCCCTAACACTTTGGTGGTAGGGCAAGGTAGTATGCCTCCTCCTATGTCCCAAAGCCTAAATGTAGGGCCCTCTAGTAGTGCCTCCCATTTCAGACATAGATGTTATGCATAGGGCTACCCATACTGCTATTCCTGAGACTCCTAGGAGTGAGCCACCCACACCAATAGATGGTCGTGTCACACTTGTAGATATGGATACCATTAGGATGTACCTGAGTGTAGCTAGAATGGTTTTTCTATTGTTAGCACCGCTTACCATCCCATATCGCACCATACCATCATTGCATCAAGAATCCACCTTCACACACCCGTAGTAGTCTGGACAAGTCTTTACAAATCCACTTTTTGAGTTGACTTATGCTACCCCAGATAGCCACCCATCATCCTCTAGCCAACCACCCCTCACATTGCCTCAACAGAACATCACTTGCACCAACCCCCTTTATGAAGTGACAACTTAGGTTGCTTCATAGATCCCCACATCCATTCTACCTACCGACCCTATAGGCTCCATACATCATATCATCCCTCATTCAGTGGCAATACCTTTTGCTACCTATCCTCCACTCACATCCACTACCATGGTTGTCTCACAACCAACCCAACCAACCACTTCATATGTGGTTGTGCCCACATCATCTGTGATTGCTATGCAACAAGATTTCTTGCAGCTACAATAAATGATTTTGGATAATGTTAATCACAATGTTAACCCTAAACCTAATCAGCATTTATAGAGGATTGAGCATAACCTACCATCTACCTCTCACCAAACCCATACCTTTATCCAAGATCCATCTTGGGTATTGTGTCCCCCAACCACTACCATAGCAACTAATCCACCACATCACATGTATGCTAACTCATCGGGTCAGCATGCCGTCATGCCTCCATCACCTCATCCATATCATAACTTTCATCAGCCATCATATCATCATACATTTTAGCCTAACATCCCCCATCATCCACAATCCACATACAATGCACCTTAGTACCAACAATATCAAGCAAACCAGGGTTTTAACCCTATGGATGATCCTAAGTTCCAGTTCTTGCAAAACCAGATTGATAGCCTTGCCATGTAGACCCCAGGTTTGCAATATCAAAATCCAACATTAAGGTAGCTACTCAATCACCCGATTCATGCCTCGGTACCTGTATCACCTTATCCGATGGATTTTTAGATGCCAAAGCTTGATACATTTAAGGGGGATGAGGACCCCCGAGAGCATGTGATAAGGTTTGTAAATGCGTGTTTTAGGATCAAAAACAATGACGCACTCATGCTACACACCTTTCCTCAAACACTTGGGGGAGAAGCCCAGGATTGGTACAACCACTTACCGCATCAGAGTGTCTACACTTTTGAGTAGCTTGTAGACCAATTCTTGGAGAGATTCACCCTGAATGTCTGGAAGAAAACCACATTGACCAATCTACTTAGTCTAAAGCAATATGATGATGAATTGGTCCATGATTTTGGCAACCGTTGGAGGGCAATTATGATCAAGTTGCCATTCTCCCTCCCCATGTCAAAAATAACAAGAATGTTCATGAAGAGTTGTGCCAAGCCCATCTCTTTATTACTATAGTTGTAGTAGTATAGGACATTCGATGAGGCACTCACCCAAGCCAGAGTGATAGAAGAGATAAAAATCCAAGAGGGCGAGATCAAGCCTAAGAAAAAGGAGTGGTAGAACAAGAACCAAAAGGGGAATAACCACGGCCAGTCCAAGGCCGCTCAGGTTAATCAGATAGTCTTGGGTCAACCTTCACAGTCAAATCAACAAGCCCAAGTTCAGATCCAACAACCCCAACAACAACAGTAGCAACCACAACAATTGAATTATCAAGTGGTTCCACCCCCACAATAGGTGCAAAATCAAATGCAACCTATAGAGAGGTAGCAACGTCACTTTAGGCCTAGGTGAAATTACACACCATTACAAGAGCCCTACTCATTTGTGTTTCAGAAGTTGTATGTGGCACAACTTTTCACATTGTTGGAGATTAAACCCAAGGACCCTAGCAAGCCAAAATAAAAGGGCTATAGAGAGCACTTATACTGCATCTATCATCGATAAAAAGGACATGATGTCAAAACTTACCATGGGTTTAAGGGTATTATGCAAGACTTATTGGAAGTAGGAAAGATCAAAGTCGAAAACCCACTAGCCCAATCCAATCACAACCTTGGTATATATCAGACACCTTTGCCTCACCATGAGGCAAATCAACAAGCGACAAGAGCATCAACTTCTACAGTTCCTCCCAACCAAGTCAATTATGTGTCTCAACTACACCAAGGTTTTGTAGGGGCTATTAGTGTGGTCACCCATGGGAAAAGATAAGAAAATCACACAACCCAAGCTCCCACAACACAACCAAGTATCCCCATACAACTAGGACCATCAATTCCACCTCCACCATTTCATAATCCAAGCAATCCATCTCGCCCAACTATCACCCTAGGCAACCGGTTAACCCAAAGTTTGAAAATGGTATCGATAAAACTATCAATCTATGAGTTGATACAACAATAACCCCCACTTCGAGAAGCATTGATGGAAATCCTAAAATCCATCCAAGTACAATAAACTCCTTTGTGGGGAGTGTACAAAAATGCATGGAGCCCTCGATAACATTTTATGATTTCGAGGAGAAGAAAGTTTCATCAGATTTATCGAATCCTCCATTGCACATAGTAGCTCATATTGATAGGAAGTCATTCAAGAGAGTACTTATTAACATCGGCTCCTCCATCAACCTCATTACCACTCCCACCATAAAAACCTTAACATACCACCATCCCACATTACATCATCCACCTTCACCTTAAGAGCCTTTAATGATGCCTTATGCTCAACTATGGGGAATGTGGTTCTTCCTATCATCGTGGGGGTGAAAACTATACATGTCCTCTTCCACATCTTGGAGGGGGTGATGCAGTACAACATACTTCTTGGATACCCCTGGATTAGGGAGATGAAGTGTGTGCCTTCAACATTGCACCAATGCCTAAAATATGTACATGAGGGCAAAGTACATTGCATCCCAGCATACATAGAGCCTTTTAAATACTGCAACTTGATCTCAAATCCTTATGAGTCACTACTTCCATCAACCCACCTATCCATCCAACCACTCATTATCCGAACCACTCCCACTAATATCACTTCATAAAAAGCCCCCATCCCAGAGGAATTGTTGATAGTTGACCCTACTTTTGCATCTAAAAGTATCAACTCTAGTCAGCCCTCAACCACCACATTCCATTTTTCCACCATGCTTGGTCATCTTGCTAACCAATCATCAACTCCATCAATCACACCACTCACTTCACAAACACCATTCATATTCACAACTCAACCCACCCCATCAACTAACAACCCCATCCAATATCATACATCCCAAAATTCACTACCCATAGTCTCACAGATAGGGTCACCTATCCGAGAGGAGCCATCACCTCCACCTAAGCCATAAACTGCCCTAGAAGCACCCTCCTCATCCACTAAGCCATCATCATCCCAGCCATCCCAAGTTGTAGTACATCTCGCTAATCCAAGCATTGGTGAGTACATCATTGAGAGTGTCATAGTTACACCACCTATTGAGTCATTCAAAGACTATGGTCGCCCACATGATCCACCTTTAGCCATAGGTGCAGTGTACATAATGGATTCCCAATTAGATGAGATTAATTTCATATATGGGGGAGTGGATTCTTCATTCGATCCACCTCCTCCTAATGAGGAACCCTTGCAAGAATTTAATGAAAATTTAGATTATCTATCCAACCTGGATTTCCCTTTGCGATATTTTTGTAGGGTCAACTGGTAGGGATATGGACTTGGATGACATGAGCAGGGTCCACGTCACATTGTTGAGCCTGAATACAAAGAAGCACATGACCGCTCTGGTCTAGGGTACATACCTTCTACCTTAGACTCTTCCTTCAACCAAACCTTCCAATGACTCACTCTTGAGTATGAAGAAGAGGAGGAGGAGAGTGAGGAGTGTGACGATTGTGATGATACTGATGATGAGTACCTGGACCCTGACTTTGCACCTCATCTACATGAGGCCTTTTCAGAGATTGTATTGCATACATTCATGATTAATCACATGCTAGATGATTACATCTTCGATGAATATTTTGGGGATTATATCTCCGATGAATATTTTGGGGAATTTTGACAAATGGAAGCAAATTTAGACTGGATCATTCGAATATTTGATGGTCCCCAAGATGATGTGGTTCCTGCTGAACCCATCGAGAGAGATGAGTGGTATACAAATATGTTTTCCATAGATCACACCATATTTCACTTCAACAAAGAGCGTGAGCACCCTGAGCCAGATCCTCCACCACCACCTTGGCCGCTCTTGTAGCACCACCATTTTCCCACCTTAGGTCAGTTGCAACCTAGAGAGAGTGAGTCATCACCTCTTGAATCATAGCCACCTCATTTACACCAAGTCAATATGATTTTTATTGACTTGTTCACCCCACTTCGTATATCATACAATTTGGCGAAGTTGATTTAGGTCAATGCTAGCCTTATCACCATGGATATGATTTCATCCCCGCCATCCATCATCGAGTTCATCCTATCCGAAGAGTTGCTGTGAGCTTCAAATGCTTACATTCCACAACAACCTTCACCCTCCTCTACCTCAATTTTTCAAACCAAAGTAGATGGGGAGACCTCTGAGACATTTGAGCATGTGGAGGATGATATCCATCTCATCCCAACTCCACATCAACTAGAGGAAGGTTCTCACATGCTGATCAAAGAGTCTATCGATGTGAACCTTAGCCTAGATGCGGACAATCCTCAAATCATCAAAATCACAAAATATTTATCCATAGAGGAGAAAGAGCGTATGATCAATGTCTTGACAAGAAAGAAGGACATTTTTGCGTGGTCATACAAAGACATGCCTGGCCTTGACCCCAACTTGGTGGTCCACAACCTTACTTTGGTGCCAAATGCTAAACCTTTCAAGAAAAATCTCAGGAAACTTCATCCAACTATTGCATTAATTGTCAAATAAGAGCTACAAAAACTACTGGACATGAATTTCATAGTCCCAATTGATTATCCAGAGTGGCTCTCTAACATGGTACCCATTCGTAAGCTGAATGGGGGGTACACATATGCATTGATTTTTGTGATCTAAATAAAGCATGCCCCAAGGATGATTTTTCTCTACCTAACATCGATCAATTAGTAGACTCCTATGTAGGCCATGAAATGCTTTTGCTAATGGATGGTTTCTCGGGATACAATCAAATTCAAATTAATCTTGAGGACCAACACAAGATGACATTTACAACACCTTGGGGGACATTTTGTTACAGGGTGATGCCTTTCAACCTTAAAAATATAGGAGCTACGTATCAACGTGCCATGACGTACATATTCCATGATTATATGCATAAAATCATTGAGGATTATGTGGATGATCTGATTGCCAAATCAAAAACACATCTTGAGCACATTGAAGTCCTAGAGAAAGTATTTGATTGATTGCTTGAACACAAGGTAAGGTTGAATTCTAAGAAGTACGTATTTGGCATCACATCAAGAAAAATTCTAGGATTCATTATCTCCAAGTGAGGCATTGAAGTGGACCCTGATAAGGTCAAGGCCATTATCGAGATGCCACCTCCAACAAACTTGAGAGAGTTGCGTAGTTTACAAGGAAAGATTCAATCTATCCGATGATTCATTGCACAACTCTCAGACAAATGCAGGCCTTTCAATCGCTTGCTACAGAAGGGGTTGACATTCTCTTGGACAACTGAATGTCAAGAGGTATTTGATGACATAAAGAAGTATCTGGCTTCACCACCAGTTCTTATGCCACCTCGTTTAGGAGTCCCTTTTCACCTTTATGTCTCTGCAACAAATTTTGTGCTAGGGACAATGCTTGCTCAGAAAAATGAGAATCATAAGGAGCAAGCCATTTATTACATTAGTCAAACATTGGTAAGTTATGAGACAAGATATGCTTATGTCAAAAAGTTGTGCTTAGCAATGGTTTTTACCACTAAGAAACTCAGATATTACATGCTAAGTAACACTACCTATGTCATAGCTAGAGAGAATCCTCTATGATACATGATGAATTGCACATACAACAACACCCATACTATAAAATGGATAATGCTTTTAACAAAATTTGATCTCGAGTTCATCAGTAAAAAATCCATCAAAGGTTAGGTGATAGCCGATCAACTTGTAGAAGCTCCATTGCCAAATGATAAACCACTTATCATTGAGCTTCCAGATGATTCGGTATTTTCTATTAATGAACAAGAAGAGCTAGTCCCTCTCGAGGATGATGCCGACATGACAATGTTCTTTGATGGATCAAAGTGCGAAAGAGGACAAGGTGTTGGAGTTGTGTTTTACACACCCGAAGGAATCCTGATTCCTTTATCATTCAAACTCGACTTCCCATGCATGAACAATAATGTAGAGTACGAAGCCCTAATATTGGGGCTTCAATCAGCTATAGCTATGGGTATTAAATGACTAAGCATATTTGGTGATTCTCAACTTGTCATTTATCAAGTGAAAGGAGAGTACCAATGCAAGGAACTAGTCTTGAAGTAATATCATGAAGTAGCAATGAAGTTGCTAGAGAAATTTGACTGGTATGAAATTAGTAACTTGCCTCGTTTGACTAATAGATTTGTGGATGCAATGGCCTCTTTGGGATCCTTGATCCCTAAGAATGAACATGGAGAAGTCCAACCGCTAATCATAACAACAATGTCCAAGCCAACAATTAAGTGAGTAGAGTCTAAAGGTGAGAAGAGTGTTTGTTTGGTCCATGTTGACACCTACAATTCTTACCTTGATGAGATTAGAGACTTTCTCAAGTTTGGGACCCTCCCAATAGAAATGATGTGAACTATAAAAAGGATGTTCAAACAAAAAGCAACTCGCTTTACTCTCTTGGGGGACGTGTTGTATAGACGTGGCTATGATGGAATTCTACTTTGATGTCTAGATCTCATTGAGGCACAACGAGCTATAATGGAAGCCCATGATGGTACTTGTGGTGGCCACTTTAGTGGAATGGCCATTGCAAAGCACATTTTGTGCATGGGTTATTATTGGCCCACCATGGAAAGTGATTGTTGTCAATATGTTAAGAAATGTCAAAAATACCAACATCACGCCAATTTAACTCATGTACCATTGCAAGATTTACAGCCCATTCAAAGCCTTTGGCCCTTTTCACAATGGGGCCTTGATTTGATTGGAAATATTTCACTTGCCTCATCAGGACAACATAAATTCATCATAACTACCATGGAATACTTCACCAAATGGGTCGAAGCAATTCCAATGACCACTACGACTGGACCTCGAATAACGAAGTTTATACTCCAACATATTATCTATCATTTAGGGATTCCTTCCAAGATCATTTTTGACAATGGCAAGTCATTTAATAACAAGGATGTTCAAGCCTTATGCAGCAAGTACAATATTCACCATAGCTTCTCGACTCCTTATTACCCACAAGAAAATGGATAAGCCGAAGCAACCAACAAGACAGTGATAGCCATTCTCAAGAAACTCATCAAGAAAAATCATAGAGATTGGCACACTCAACTCCCCTTGGCACTATGGGCTTACCGAACAAGCATAAAAATACCAATGGGAGCAACACATTTTTCACTAGTCTATGATGTTGAAGCAATTATACCTCTTGAGCTAGATATTCCTTCTTTATAAATCACATTGCAGGAATTCATGGATGATGACACAGCTAGACAAGCACGTCTTGACCAATTAACGCTCCTTGATGAAAGGCATATCAATGCCTTGGAACATCTATGAGTATACCAAGACCGAATCAAACATGCTTACAATGCAAAAGTCCATCCTCACGAGTTTCAAGTAGGAGATCTCATGCTTAAGGAGAACCAATAAAATACCAATGCATTACCGCACTTGAGAGATAAATTCATGGCTAATTGGTTAGGTCCATACATTTTCAAACAAAAGTTGGGTCCAAGAACGTATAGACTTGCCAGATTGGAAGGAGTATTGGAACTTGAGCCATTGAACATAATACATCTAAAGGTATTTTATGCATAATGCAATTTATAAATATGTACATATACATGGCTAAAAAAGAAAAAGAAAAAGGAAAGCAAAAATATAAAAAATATTTCATTTCATGCATTCCATATAGGCATTTTGTTTATACCATTCATTACATTAGATCATGTGGTAAAATTGGATGACTCCTGGTCCACCATGTCTTGTTGCCTTAATCAGGGGCATCCAACATCACTTAGCAATCCAAAATCACAATAATATGTAACTTTCCCTATAATATTTTCCTAATTAAGGGACTCACATAAAGTAGGATAGATACCGTATAGTTGTTAGCAATAACAATTACGCAACCACTGACTATTTTCTATGTGTCTTTTAATTTTCAAAATATTGAATCAAAAGTATCACAAAACATCACAACCACATCAATCATTAAGCAATTTCCAATGTTTTCAATCACTCAGCCAGCAATAGTGTTTTGAATAAACTTGATCCAAAGTTAAGCAATCTCTACATGCAACAGGTCATTCCTGGTCGATCAAGTTTTCTCTTGGACCACACACAACAAAATACATTAAAAACATTGTGAATTTTGGGAATAACAAAGTCAAAAGTTGCTATTACCATAAGTAAAAGGTTTCCCCTGCTCATCCAATTATGCACATGGTCTAGAGTACTATAGAGTTGGAAAAAGGACAAGCTCCTCCTTCACTCCAAAAAAAAAAAATCCCTTGCTCTTCACCAAATCGAGCAAGTATCCCAAAAAAAAAATCAAAATCCCTTGCTCCCCCTCAAAGTGAGCAAGTATCCCTCCCTGAGCAAGTATCCCGAAAAGTGTCTTAAAGCAATAAGTCCCCCTATTTGTCCTTCCTCAAAGTGGGCAAAATCCTAAAAAAAAAAGTATCAAAGCAATAAAAATCCCCTTTGCTCTTCCTCAAAATGAGCAAGTGTAAGCAATAAAATCCATTGCTCCATCACAAAATGAGCAATCCCCCAAAATCCAAAGTAATAAAAGAAGAGAAGGAGCTTGAATTCCTAGAACTCTTAGTGTCTCGAAAACCATGGGGTGATCCTCATTACAACAATGGGTTGAATGAATCCCACCTGGAAATGAGGTATCCTTACGCGTGGTGCCATATATATCATATTAGAGACCAGACCTATGGCTTCTCTCGGATGAGCTAGCTTATTGGCATAAGTTACAATTGATTAGTTTGACCTAGCTCATAATGGGAAATGAATAATTATTTCACACATAGTTGGTCCTTGAAGAAATTTGAAAATGCTAGGATAACCCTTGCATAAAGAAGATATGTAAAATACATAGATGAGTTTGTTTGAATCACTAGACTGTCTGAGTCTTTGTAAAAATATCCTACAAAATCCATTGAATCATGCCATATCATTCACATTATTACACATCATAATATCCATACCATACCATCTATCTATGCCCCTGATTAAGAAATAAAAACAATGGTGATCAAGCTAAGTCTAAAGCTACCAAATCATCATTAGAGCATAAGCATTAAACATCATTCCATATGCATCCATAAATAAACAAAAGTGCACAACACAAAACATAATAAAAGCCATGTATGTATGTATATATATATATATTTATTTTTTTGAATCACATAGTACAAAATATCCCGTAGGTTGTATACATCAAAGCACTGAGGCTCATAAGAAAAAATACAAAATACAAAAAGATGTAATAAGGTGCTACTAGCTAGCACCACCGTGACCCCTATGAGGTCCCTGCATTGATGAAGCACCATGAGAGCTGGATGGCCGATGAGTCCTGGCACTCAACTCGATCTACCTACTGGAACCCACAACTGATGATGAAGGAGGAATGGGAAGAGGGATCTCACACTCATGCAAGGCACTCTCCAACATCACAATGTACTCACCCTACCTATGGATAGTCCTCAAGTCAACTCCTTGGTGAGCCACTCATTGAGATAACTATGCCCTAAGGGAAGCAATAGTAGCAGCAACATCACCCTCAATCGGTGCATGTTGTGCCCTATCCAACTCACCCTACAAGTGAGTCACCTCACCCTACAACCTCATGATCTCTACATCTTAGGTCGCAATAGCATCCACACTCAACCTACCATGTAGACCATCCACCTCAACCCGTAGACCATCCACCTCACCCTATAGATGGGTCACCTCACCCTGATGCCAAGCTAGCTCATCCTTCACCCGACTCACCTCCAAATCTAAACTATCTTGCTTTACCTGGAGTATATCCCACTCCTCCTCCGTATGGTGAGGAGGAGCATCCTGCTCCACCTCACCATCATTACCACCACCTCCCTCATCTCCTTGGCCTCAATCACCCCCATCTCCATCATCCCCATCACTCCCATCATGGCCAACATACACCTCTAGTTGTTGTACATCTACTGCAGACTACCTCTTGCCACCACTACCCTAGTGGCGCATAACTCACCTAGAAGCCTGATCACCAGTATCTTGATCATCACCACTAACTATGTCATCCACTACTTGGCTTGGTATCCAAGTAGGCTGAGCTGATAACCTAGGATAATAAATTGAACCACATACCAATGATTTAATAAAAAATAAAAATAAACAAAAACAAATTACATCAATCACATCAGGCATTTTCACAAACATCATCATCATCATCACATCATTTATTAAATCTTGTATCTAGTGGATTACCCTATACACCTGGCGGTTGTAGTGACTAGTAATCCATGCAATCCAGTAGGATGGGTAACCCATAATAAGGACACTCATTCAAACATTCAACATAAAATGACTATGGAATTAAATCTCCTAGGTCCCTAAATATTTAAGCTTGGTTGTGTTCAAAACATATGTGCACAAGGTTATCCTTCAACCCCTTCTGTTGGATCAAAAGAGAAAAATAGTCAAATTAATTTTGGACATAACCAAAAATCACTCGAGTATCGAGGTCTTAATGTGTTGGCTCCGATGCACAGGAGTGACTAACAGTAGCAAGGTTCATGAGCTCATAAACTTGGTTAATGATTATACAATATTTTGTGCATCCATGAACCAAAAGCAAATTTGTAAAAACATAAACAATCCCAAACTTGGGGTATCAAGTTGATCAAAATGCCATACATTTGCATCATATCCACATCATTCAATAAACCGTCTCTTTTAATCATCCATATTTGATCAATTGTATTGTGGATTTCATTCTTTACCCATTCGTAAATTGAGGGGGTAAGCTAAAATTAAAATTTCAAGTCATTCATTCTTTGTTTCGAGAAGATCATAGCCGATTTCTCCATTCCAATAAAACCATGTGTCATTGGTTTTTACACTGCATCATGTTGCACACAATGCAACACAAAATGGGCATCTATAGACACCAAAATTAGGTCACTCGCAACACCACATTTGCCACCTCACCAAAAAATCCTACATAATAAAGTTATATGCCTAAGTTTAAACTTAGGGATATAAGATCCTGCACACTACCCTATTTTTTAGATTTATCAAATCTAGAAAATTAGCCTAGGATACCTTGCCTACCCACTAGACATGTGTCCTAGTCACCTCACCCAACATCCTTACCACATCTCATCCACGCTTGTCTCCTTTGTACCTTCATATGGGGTAAAATCCCACACACCACTCCACTTGCATCCACATCACCCTAGTTAAGTGAGGTACACTAGGTGACTCACTGTAATTATCCCCTCCATTTGGTAGCCCAAAATTACCACTTGGTAATCCAAGCTTGCCACCTCCCATTTCCCTCCAAAACCCTAAGGGGCCTATAAAGGCACCCTCACCCCGCCAAACAAAGAGAGCTGAACATTGACGTCGCCAAGCTACCAAAATAGGATCAAATTTTTGGACGTATCCTAAGGAGAAGCTAGATTTCGAGCTTGGAGGTCCTGTTTTGAGGTATTTCTACCATTGAGCCTAAACTGTTGGTCCATGGTTTCATAATTGCAACCGCCCCATGCATCCACAGTTACCAATCCACCATCGCACTCCCACAGTTTCACAGATCTGAGAACATAGATCAAATTCAACCCATGAGATTTATTTTGCAAGGTTTTCTAGTTTATCTACTTTTGTTTTCTATATTGCATGATTACTCAATTAGGGTTTTACAACATCATTTCTTTATCTTGATTGGTAGGTGCTACTAACCCTCTTTGGTTTTTATGTGTGTAGAAGATAGGTATTTTGGAGAAGCTATTGTAGCTGGAGTGGTCCCGCATTCATTGTATACCAAAGTCCACTCAACATTGGACTGTAGCAGAAAGGATGAAGGACACCCTCTTACTTGTTTGGAGAAGCGCCATCATTGTTGTCATCTTGAACACTTGTATTTCTGTATCATACATTGTAATATTGCACCCGATATTCGGGGCAATCAAAAACTATTGTAATATTGGGAGATTCAGGCTCCCCTGTTAATACAAAAAGAGATATTTTGCAATCACAAGTGTTCATTTACTTTATCTTGTTGGGTGTTGTTCTTTTGGTTACAATATTTATAAATAAATAAATAAAATAAAATATACCTTAATTTAAGTTGTCTGGGTGTGTTTTCATTATAATTTTAAGCATAATGCTCGATCATGGTTCAATTGTATAAAAAGTAGAGGTTATTAAATTGGACTAAGCTTTTAATAAGCAACTCGATGAACTTACCTGTGGTTATAATCTTTGTCTGCCTTCTTTAAAGTTTATGAGACCTTGCCTATATTTATTGCCATTTATAAATATGTGTTGGATGAATTAAAGGAGGCTTAAATAGATTCAATGTGTCTTGTTATTAATGAAATTTTAAATTTGGTATTCGTAGGGTTTTTATTAACTAAAAACCCTACACTCTAATCCTGTCTTCAATCTGACTTCCACCATAATGGCGCAGTCTAAGGTTCTATTGAAAATTTAGTTTTAGATCCTTTAATATTTTCTTATATTTATAAGAATTGGTTTAATTTAAAATTAGACATCTCCTTTAATATTGTATTATGTCTTTGTTGATTAATATATAGTAAAGAACTTTATGTCAGGTTGCTATGCTCTTTCCAGCCCTAAAATAGAAGCACAATAGTAGTTTAAGAAGAAGAAGCTTTCTTCATATGTATTAAAATTTATTAAAATGCTTACTTTAGAAAGTTAAGCATTAATTTGAAGTTTATTTAAAAACACGAACATTTTAAGGTTATGAGTGATATTCTTATGCCAGACTAATTATGATTTTCACCTTTCGGATTGAAAGCTTAATAGAAGATTAAGAGAGAAAGAAAGTTTCTTCTCTTTTAATATAAAGGGATTTTTACTTTGTATGTAATTAAATCTATTAGTTGTTTTATTGGAAAGAGTTTTGGGCTATAAAAATATTTTTACTTGAATGTATTTGAATTAAATTAATAACTTTATAGTTTTAAATTATAGCTCTTTATTTAGAAGGAGTTCATTTATTGGAATGATATCCTCTTGATGGTTGTGTATTAAACTGTTTCCTTGGGATGATATCCTCTTGATGGTTGTGTATTAAACTGTTACCTTTGAATGGTATCCTCTTGATTGTTGTGTATTAAATTGTTGTCTTGGAATGATATCATATTGATGGTTGTGTATTGAACTATTGCCTTGGAATGAAATCCTCTTGATTGTTGTGTATTAAACTATTGCCTTGGAATGATATTCTCTTGATTGATGTGTATTTAAAATTGTTGTCTTGGAATGATATTTATCTCCTTGTGCATTGTAGTATGTCTGATAATCTGTTGTAGTCAGTATTTTGGTATGTTTTTTATCTGTTTGTGTGCGGTGTTTCCTTGGAACAGTATTGTGTGGAAATTCTACCCCTTTTGCTCGTGTTTGAGCAACTCAATAAAAACTCTATTTTGAAATCATTAGTTGAATTTGATTATAGTTGCTTTGGAATGTGGTTATTGAAATATAAATTTTATAATAAGATAAAGTGAAACTTGAATGCCATCCTTTTTGTAATATTCTCTTAAACAATAACCTTCAATCACATAAAATTGTGACAAAAAATAAATAAAGCAAAAACAAAATTCCCAATCGCATAAAAAATTACAATAGATGGAAATAATCTAACTCATTCCTGGATTTTTCATCCCTTTACAATGTGATACCAAAGGAATATATATCCCAAAAGAAACCCTAAATCTTAAGCCCTAAAAATAAGAAATTACATTTTTTTCTTAGGTTATTTCGTCTTTAGTGCCAAAACCTAAATCACCCAAAAAAGCTCGGATAGCCTCCTAAATTGATACACACCATCGTATCATCTATATTAAGCCTCCAAGAAAATATCAACATCTACCCTACCTAAATAAGAATTTATTCCAAATATATTTTTTTCCATATTTACAAAAAAACACTAAATCCTATTTTTAGGCACTAGATGAAGGAATTAGTTCTCAAAAATAACCTAAAAAAACACCTAAGCAATTAGAATGGTTTAGCCATACCATGTCCACCTCTATATCTAGCCCCCCATAAAATTTCAAACCGATCCAACCATTGGATCAAAAGTTATACCCTTTGAAAGATAGGCTCCTACATCAAATTATTTTATTTCGAATAAAGCTTTGGAAAGTGCAATATTCCATGAGCTCTATTTTCTTTTACATCATTGTTTTTCTTTAGTGATGCCCTTTATTTTATTTTGAGTAAGAACTTTGATTATGTAAATAGGGTTTATTTTACTTGTTTAATATACATATTCTTTTAGATATTAGATACCCTTCTTATCATTGCTTTTTAACGTCCTTTCAAATAATTTCAAATAAAAGCCTTAATGTTGTGTAAAGTTCATTTTACTTGTTTAATATACATGTATATCTTTTATATAGGAATATTAAACATTCCTTCATGTTTAGTAAGAATGAAAATGTCTTAAAGAATATTTTAATATTAGATATTTTATTTATCTTAAGAAAATTGTAGTAAGACTAGAGACCTTACCTATGAGAATGAAAATCTTACCTTAGGAGGTAATGTCTTGTTTACCCTAAAATTGAACCTATATGTTTATTGGTTGAATCATCGAGGAGTAGGATATTATAACTTTGAACTTACCTATTAACTTGAACCATCGAGAAGGATGAACAACTATTCAAACCATCAAGAAGGATGAACAACTATTGAAACCATCGAGAAGGATGAACAACTATTAAAACCATCAAGAAGGATGAGCAACTATTGAAAACATCGAGGAGGATGAACAACTATTGAAACAAGTACTAACCCAATACTATTTGTTCCATGAAGGTAACAACCGTGATTCGAGAATGATTACTTTCTGATAAAATAGGTCAGAACAAGTGATGAGGGATGGTATGAGATGTCATATCTAGGTCGTTGTGCGAGTGGTACGGTGATGGATTCTTATCCATGTTATGAATAGGAGTAGCCTAGCATGGTTAAATGAGATAGACCAATCTACAATAGTTGTTATGGGGCAACTTGTCATTATTCATAACTAGGCAAGTAGAACCAAATCCAGATTTAGAGAAATGGCATGTCCCTAGTTAACTCCAATAAAATGGATGATCAGCTAGGTACAAGGCATATACGCTAAACACCCTTACATGTTATTATATATTTTTAGAACAAATGAGTATAATTAAACTCAAGCATTTCACATGTAAGGGAGGAGAATTATGTGTCCACCCTCTAGGATTTATGGGCCCTAGACGATAACCCTAGCCATGGGTTTGTGCTCTCATACCAAAATAAAAGGATGGGAAGACAGATCCACTAAATGGCACTATCTACATGATTTGGTCAATCTCATCCACTTGGGAGGTTTTTTTTAACGGTCTTAATTCCCAAAAGTGGTATACTTTACCTCGTATTCATTAAACATTGGGTGATCAATAATACCATTCTAAATTAAAAAAGAATTAGATCAAGTCTAGTCATTGAAACCATCAATTTTTTTATTTTAGCAAACCAGTGAGCTAGATTGGATTGTACAATTAGGTGATTTAGATCTGGGTTGTTACAATTAGCTTTGTGTGTTCTTGGATAAAGTGAGCTTTGTGCTGACATCACTATTTGCATCATCCTATTTTTAGTCATCCTTGTTTCATGCAACCTTGAAGCTTTTGAAACACTTAGCATGTCTCTTTGGAAAAAGAATCCCAATGCCTTAAAATTCAAATGAGATCATGAATTTGACCTACACTTACCCACAATTGAAAGATATATCAAATAATATTTTTTTTAAATACAATATTTAAAAAATTATCATAACCCCTTGTTTTAGATAGCTGACTTCATAGGGTCGTATCTCCCTCAATACTAATATTCCTTCATATAACCACTCATTTTAAATCTCTTCAAATTTTAAATTAAATAACACAAGAATCATCTAAACCAAACACTTTACACAAAGATATGGATCCCAAAAAATTAGAGATTTTCTCAAAAATAATTCCTAATATTGCCCTTGTTCTAGATATTTAACTTCACATGGATGTATCTCTCTCACACTCCTTATATTCCTTCATATGACCACTCACTTTAAAGATATTTAAATTCCAAATAAAATGGCACATGATTCATTTGAATCAAATAACTTTACACAAAGATACAGATTTAAAAAATGAGATGTTTTCTAGAAAAAAATTGCCCTAATTATGTAATCCACAAAAAACAATCCCCACTTTGCCAAAATTGTTGCTCTAATACCACTTGTTATGAAACTTTATTTTCATTAATAGAAATCATTCACCAATATGCAAAAATATCAAATTATTCATCCACAAATAATTATCCATAATAACAATCAATATAATGAGACAAAGATAGATAATCCCCTTAGGGTAGGGAAGCACCAATACTATTGCTTATAGAAAACTCCACAAGATCTCCTGCTATGAGAGCACCACTTAGAGAGGGCAAAGTCTCATAAACCACTTTGTGGGAAAATATAATTACAAGTAATACTCCATATGAATGATCTTCATGATAATTACAATGACAATATCCTTTCTTTATATACCCATCTTATAAACCCTCATCCCACTCATTATTATAATATAATATAATCTTGGATTATGTGTGGCCCATGCCAACTATCAATAATACTCATACACAATATAATATCATATCCCCATGTACCTATTTCTCGGTACCATAGCATGCTCCATCTAAATTGTGCAGCTAGAGTAAATATCATCCTGATGATATTTATCTCAGTTGTAAATGCATATATTTCTTCATAGTCAATGCCCTTATTTTATGCATAGTCCTTAACTACAAGTTACACCTTGTATTTACCAATACTACCATATGCTTTATATTTGGTCTTGAATATCCATTTGTATCCAATGACCTTCTTCCTTGGTGGAAAATCAACAAGTTATCAAGCGTTGTTCTTCATTAATTCTTGATCATTGTCCATAGCATCCTGTTAGAACTTATATTGAAGAGCTTCCTAAATTATAGATGGTTCAAAATATTGTACAATAGTGCTCATCAAGGCCATATTTACCTTATCACAAGTCATTTTGCATATCCTTGGTCCTGTGGTATATGTGTTTGGAACTCTGTCTATCCTTGAAGCTCTTTATGTGCTAGTGTACTACTTGGGTACTCTTTGTAGATGATGTGGTGGAGTAGATTGGTCTACATCACTATCATTATTATCCCCAAAAAATTCATCATTAGCATATTCTTCATCACTATGAAGTACTATTAGACCAAAATTGGATGAAAATTCATATTGAGAAGATGAGAGTGACTCATTCTTCTCATAAAAAATAACAACATGGCTAATATACAATTTCTTGGTAACTAGATAAAATAATATATAGGATTTTGATTCATAATTGTATCCTAATTGAATGCATTGATGATAATTCTCATCTATTTTTTGTCTCTTCTTCTTTGGGATGCACATATATGTTGTACAACTAAATACATGAAGATTGGAGATTGATGGCTTTTATATGGTCCATGCTTCTTTAATAGTGATATGATCAAGTGCTACAGTGGAGGCACAATTGAGCAAGTAAACCATAGTATGTACTGCTTCTACCCAAAAAGAAGATGCAAGTTGATAATCTTTCAACATGCAACAAATTATTTTCATGATGCTTCTATTTTTACATTCAACAATACCATTCTACTATGGTGTATAAGATCTTGTCAATTATCAAAAAATGACATGTTTCTTTAAGAAAGAAGAAAACTCCATGTTGGTAAACCCCCCCTCAATCCAAGTAGAGTACATGGATTTGATGACCTGTGAATGTATCAACTTGAGACTTAAACTATTTGAAGTAGTAAATTGTTGTATTCTTGTTATTTAAGAAATATACTCATATTTTACTAGTACGATCATCAACAAAGAGAAAAATATTGAAAGTTGTTATAATATTGGAGCCATGGGTCTAAAAATATTGGTATGAACCAAGTCTAGAGGCCCTTTGGCTCAAGATTCTAGAAAACCAAATGAATCTCAATGATTATTTTTAGCTAAGCAAAAAGAAAAAAAAATTATTATACTTCTTCAAGGAAAGAAGACCTCAAACCATTTGCTTCTTTTGAAGTGCAATAAGATGGCCAAAATTGACCATATCATAAATGCTAGAGTGATGCAAAAATATCATATTTGGTAATTAGTGCTTGATTTTTATGATGTGTTGCTATATTTGTAACAATCATAGAATTTCTAGCATTATCACAAATGATACATAACTTGGAGTCCTATTGTTTGTCAAACTCAGTCTTCAAATTATGGTCGAGTAATTGGCTCATAAATATCATATTCTTAGTGAGTCCTAGAGCATACAAGACTTTTATTATCTTGCATATGTGTAACCCAAGTCACAAATTGACATCACCTATCCCTTTGATGTCATAGAATATGGTATCACCTAGGGAGACATGTCTTGTAAAACTGGAACAATCTAAAGTCTAGAATCAGTCTTGTTGACCAATCATATGTTTGGTTGCTCTAGAATCAACATATTGAACATCATTAGGATGACTTTGTTGATCATGAGAAATATATACATACTCTTATTTTATTATGTGGTCATACTCTTCTTCTCTTGATTGGTCATATTTGACAATATTACCATGTTGTTGATATGATTTCCTCATTTTCTAATTTGAATTTCTCTTGTTATTTTATGACTTCTTCTATTATAGATGCTTTGCTTTAGGAGAGGATCCATTTGTGAAAGTATCTTGTCAACATTTTTCAATGCATAACCATTTTTCCATGAAGTGCACACATATTTTGCATGTGAGAATTATTTCCTTGATGCTAGAAGTGTTGTTGAGAACCTATACCCCATTTTATTGGTTACTTTCCCTTTTTATTTGAAAGGAGAACATGATCATATCTTGTAATGTATGAAAAACTTCCATTTTTTGAAGTAGATTCACCAATTTTTCAAAATTGTGTGTTTACTCAATGATATTTAGGATTTTTACAACCACATTATATTTTGAAGGAACATATCTCAAAACAATGTGAATGAATGTTTCATCAGACACTATTTCTCCCAAGGCTTGTAGTGATGCATACAGCTCTACAACTCATCTTAGAAATTACTTGAGTTGTATGCCCTACTTCATTTTTAGACAATTAAATTGACCTTTAAGGAACAAGATTTTGTTCTTGTTCTTTTATTAAAGTACTAAATGGATCTTAGCCCATGCATATTTGGATGTGGTTGAATCATGAATGAATGGTTGAACTTCATCAGAGATGTTGAACATGATGATCAACCAAGCCTTCCTATCTGCTTTGTCAAACTTTTGTTGTTCATTATCATATATTTTAGGATGGGTAGTAGATCCATATACAAGCTTCCACACTTCCTCAAACTTAAGTTGAGTTTTTATTTTAGTTTTATAAGTAGAATAAATAATTTCTTGAAATAGCTAGGAATTGGATAATAGAAAATTTGGTGCACTACTAGCCATGTTCAATCTTTAAAAAACTAAAAAAAAATAATTTCACTAGATTAGACTCAAAAAGAAATTTCCAACAAGTACATATAAGCCTATACTCATAAATTGATCAATGCCTTGAACTATGAGCAAAAAAATAGGTGTAGGGGATTGAGGTCTTTTCCTCCAACCAAAGTCTCCAAGAATATTCTTAGAATATTCCTTCAATTTTCTAGTGCTTTAAAATATTAAGTGATTCTCCTTGTTTTCAACCTACAGTCAATGAAAACAAAAGAGTATTTATAGTCTTTAATGACCCCTCCCATGGTCCATGTGGGATAATTGCTTATATCTTTAAACAAAGAATATGTTTGTGCATCTTGTTGGGAAAATTCAAATAAGCTATCATGCTCAGATGGAAAGAGGGTACCTTCATGCTTCTTTACTAAGTAATCCAAGTATTTTAAACAACTTTATGGTTCACCTACTATCACTTCGGAGTGGGACTCAACAATTAGGTACCCAATTTCACATAGCATATCACAACAATTTTAGTGTTGAGAAATGTAGCTCGGATAGGAACTTCTTGCACAGGCTTTAGTATGAACATGCTAGAAATGGTTCAAGATATTTCAAATTCTATTTTTAAATTTACTTAAGTGATTTGCTATTTTTAATTTCAATTAAGTGATTCTATTTTGTAATTCACTTAAGTGATTCTATTTTGAAATTCACTTAAGTGATTTTCTATTTTTAAATTCACTTAAGTAATTCTATTTTGTAATTCACTTAAGTGATTTTCTATTTTTAATTTCACTTAAGTAATTCTATTTTGTAATTCACTTAAGTGATTCTATTTTGAAATTCACTTAAGTGATTTTTTATTTTTAACCATACATCTCAAGATGAGATGAGATGTAATCTTAGGGTTAGAGATATTAGGGTTACCTTTTTCAAGGATAAAAGGAGAAGGTCAAGCGTGTGTTATACACATTCAACCATTCTTAGTACCCCACTCAACCTTTATCAAACTTCGTCATATCCTAAGGTAATTTTGGCCTCTCCTAGCTAACTAGAGTTCTCTCTTGGACCATGCACATCTCAATATATGAATCAAATATTTAGTCTAGGGAAGAAAATTCCATGAGTGGTCTTGCCATAAAGTGAACGGTTTCCCCTACTCATCCTATCATGTGTATAATTTGAACCTAAGGATCCAAATCACATGTTTAAAAAAAATAGATCCACAAATTGGTTCTTAAGGTATTTTATATATCTCCACTAGGGTTATAGACTCTCGATTGATAGTAAAGCTATAACAAAGGATTATGGGGATAACCTCCTTTGAGACTATAGATGCTCTATTGGCAGTGGGGTATACCCTTTGCATGGTGACATGTCTATCATATTAATGAATTTATTTTGTATATACCTCTAAGTTCTCATAGATGAGCTAGCTTATATCAGCTTGTACTACAATTGGTTATTCCAACCCCATGCAAAATTAAGAAATGAATCTTATTGTACACACATTGGTCCATGAGTGGCTTGAACTTTTCCATGATGGTCTTGATCGTTAAGGGATACTAATTAACTAGTAGATGAGCCTAACTGGTATTACTATGGTGTTTGAGTTTCATGAAACACTTCTAGGATGTGATAACCCTAAGGTATTGGGACAACAAGCATCTTGATGCATCACCATTTATTGTACATGTTAAATCACTCTCATTTATATCATAATTCATTTTTCATCATCTATCGGTTTATATGTCCTTATCCATGTTCTATGTCTTATATCCATTGTGAATACCATGTTGAATGTTATATTACCATATCCATATGATTGTCAATGTGTCATTACTTAAATATAATAATTATGATTGAGAATATACATATACACACACCCAAGTTGTAATCAAACAAGCATCTATAAGTATATGCAACATCATATCTAGCTAGTCAAATACATTACATCACATAGTATATACATCTAATCAACTACCATCAAGAATAAATACATGAAAATCCTTAATCATGCATCACATACATCCAACTGCATATATATACCAAAAATATGTCATAATACATCATAAACTATGCTTGTAGGCTACATCAAAGTCGCTTGTAGGCATAAAACATCATACACTTTTCCTAGTATCCAAAATGGTGGCTCCTCTAGACATGATCAAAATTTGTCATCCCTACTACTACCTCTCAGTTATCTCACCCCTCCCCTCCTAACCACCAAAACTATCACCTCCACTCCTTTATTGCCTATCACCAACCTATGACAAAGTTATTCTTAACACCTGTGTTATTGTTGGATCTGTAATTTATAACATTTTTGGGCCAACTGCTATTATGCTCATATGCCTACACTAAGATCCTTCACCTCCAGGCATATCACCTTGACTCCTCTAAGATGCCTCACCATCCTATATTGGAACTAATCCCCTTGCCTATGAAGTTGCTAGATCTATAACTTGTATTATTGTTAGACCCACTAATATTGTGCTCCTATAGATCTACCAAGGTTTGGAAATCCAATGTGATGGAATAACCACACCATGGCTCATTAGCACATTTATGTAGACTAACACTTTTTCCTACTATAAAAAAATTTCCTTGTACTCCTCATTGGCATGATGCAACCAAGTAATCTCAACTTGTGTAGATGTCGTGTCTCCCCTCAACTATGCTACCTCTTGTTGGAACCTATCTTGCTCTAAAATAACAACATCTCTCTCAGCATGTAGCTTCATCTTCTCCAATGACCATGCAACTTATTGCTATACTCGGTGATGTATTTACCACCTAAGTGGTTCCTCTTCTTCCTCTTTCTCTCTCCCTCTAATCCAGTTTTCTCTCCACCCTCCTCATTGACATCCTCCTCCATAACCCATCCCACCTACCATAATTATGTCACCCACCACCTGTTATACTCTGGTGTAGTAACAACATCTTCTACATCAAGTACTACTATAACCTCACCCATCCCCATGTCTAGTGGGTCTATTCCTGGTGTCATCTTAGCATTACCCTTCACCATTTGATATACTATTTATGGATTTAGTATACCTTATCATAGTCTAAACTATCACAAGACTCGAGTAAACTAAAATAAATCAATATCTTTACCCCTACGACCGATCACCCATATTGATTGTATAATATGATATAGCTCCCTTACCTCCTCCATTTATACTAATTCTCCCCTCCATTATCACCATATAATATTGTGAGCCCTCAAGCTCATAAATACATTACAATAGTGGTAATCATCCCTCTCAGGAGGTCTCCTAACCTCTCTCTATTTCATTATACCACATCAAGGTATATGACACCTCCTCTCCTATCAACTTGTGTGCCTCATAGGGGAAAACCCTTGGTTGCTTCACTTATATGTGCTCTCATACCCACACTTGTATAAGTAGGTTGAAGCTCAATATTTTTTTACTTTGACACACCCTCCACACCTCGTACAACTCCTTGTATGTCTATGCTAGTAGTGCTAGCACCCATGCATATCTCATCGATCTCTCCACCAATTCATCCACCATACCTAATAGGTTCCATGGGAACCTTTGCTCCTAATGAATAAGGTATCACAAAGCCAACAATAATGGATATGGCTAGTACATATCTTCATCTCAATACACCATCATCATAATAAAGCTCATAGACCATGTCGTTGTTCTCAATAATAAAATTACCCCATTTCTATTCAAAAATTATTTCCATAATCATAACCTTCTCCTACACTCCTATAGTTATAATAAAGTGACACTCCACTAGAAACCATAATATCTTTTGTAATTTTTCTAATGTGATGGTCATTTCCCTTTTCGAGAAGTGAAAGGTACCCCTATCATGGTCTCATCTCTTGCATGGTGTAAAAATGTATGTCTGGTTGCAGTGGACTGTCGCCATCCACATCACTCTCTCCAGTTATATAACCCTCAGCAACTCCTTTTCAACCTCATCTAAACTATTCCTAAAGTGAAAGAATATTGATCGAACTCTATGCCATGACTGAAGCATCCTCACTTGCAACCATTATACCCCATAAATTCCCATTTTTCTCAAACCCCATATTTAAAAAGAACACAAAATCCAAAAAAAAAGCAAAAAAATAAAACCCTAAACTTGCACATGCAGAAAAAAACACACAATATAATTTTCATTTTCTTAGCTAGCCTAGTTTTGTCTTCGATTTAATTTTTCTAAAAAAAAGAGAAACAAAAAAAATCTCAAAACCTATGATTCATTTTACTAATAAATGTAATCAAGAAGGATAGAGATAGAAATGTACTAATTGGTCCTGCACTTCCTACACTGCTCAATTCAACATCTCCACTAGCCATCTTGCCTAATCATATCTCCAATTTGACAATGCTTCATATCCACTTCTAGCCTACACCTCTCTCTTTCTCTCTTCTCCCACGTAACATGATGTAAATGAGGATTTACATCCCATGACTTCCTTTTTATACCTACATGCACCCCATCCTCTCCCTCTCACTTCTCTTGTGATGCATGATGCAAATGAGCCCTTGAATTATGCACCCCCTATTTCATGAGCCCTTGTGCTACACACCCTACCTTTATGACCCCTCATGTTGTGCACCCCTTTTTAATGACCCCTTGTGTTGCATGCCCCACCCCCTATACAAAAAAACAAAAAAATATTTCAATTGTTTTCCCCTTGGATCTTGCCAATTGCATTTTTTGTCTAGTGCATTTCACATCTCTCAATTGTGCAATGACTTTTTTTCAAGCACTTTGTTGTTGTATTACATTTCTTCACCCATAAACTCATCACTTGAGGGGGCAGATATTACCCATTAATGTTACCTTGCACATGATAAATATCAAACACTCAATATTAGAATCATGTCTACCCAAGAACTTTTCCTGAGACTATCAAAAGCTTCCTTTGCTATGGTAAATAAAATCATAATTTATCTCCTCAATCGAACTCTAATCCAATCAAATTTGATACACCCCATGTCTGTGACTATACAGTTACTCATAAATTCCCTTCATCAAGGTGGTAAGTTAACACCACTTGTAATCGACCGAAGCATCATGAGAATACCTACAAACATGGTCAACTTAATAAATCAAGCTCAACAATCTATCAAAGAAAAAGTTTCTACGATATTCATCCCTTCCACAATTGGGGCATCATACATTATTCATGACTAAAGAAAAACTTGCACCTCCTCCCTAAAAATTATTGCAATGCATCAAAAATCATGGTCAACCATGATCATCCACCAACAAATCATTCCCACCAATCAGTAACTTAGTCAGTGTCATAATTTTTTGCACTACATCGTGTTTTCACACAATGCAATACAAAAAGAGGTAAATGTAAACACGTAAAAATTTTACATTATCCTTTGTGTGATGCTAATGGTTAGGTAATTTAAAAAACCCTTCAAAATTTGCATAATTTTTCTAAAATCACTATTCATCCACTTTTCACAAATCACTATTCATTCACTATTCACTATTCACTATTCACTATTCACTATTCACTAAGCCCCCTCCTACATCTAGTCCCTTGTCACCATCCCTCTAGTCTATGTACACCCTTAACCATAGTCAACAAATATTATTTGATTGGTTTAAAAGGGGGTTTTGAAAGTAACCCCAAAACTTTTACAAAAGAACCTCCCAAAAGAAGAAGAGAGATAATATTTACAAGGAGATTATCTTCGAAAGACAATCACATAAATCAACACCAATCTCAAAAAACTAGATACAAAAATACAATCCCGCCCAAAAAGGTCTAGGGAACAACATACTTGAAAAGCACAATCCTACCTAGAAAGGGTCTAGGAAACACTTCAAAACACGTGATCCCAACCAAGAAGGTCTGGGAAAACAAATTCAAAAAGCAAAATCTCACCTAGGAGGGGCTTGGGAAACTAGAAACTAGAAACTAGAAATGGACACCTATCACGCTCTAATTGAAATTGGAAAACCTATCAAAAATGGCACCTGTCCCACTCATATTTGAAACTGGATTCATCATCGAAAAGAGCATTCATCCTACTCAAAATTAAAACTGGATTTCCTACCAAAAAGAGTATTATTCATCGAGGAAATGGTGCCTAGGGAAATCACACCATCAAAAAAATCTAAAGAAAATAACTACAACAAAAGGATTTGAAGCTAGATTTCTTGCCCAGGGGAACCATCGCCAATAGCTAGAATTAGAAAATCCTAAAAAGTGGATTTGCACCAATCAGAGACCTCGATAGGCCATGAGATCTTCCTATGAATGAGACTAAAAATGTAAGCTAAAAGTGGAACAATCCAAAGAAGTTGGCCACCAGGGTGACCCATGATTGAAGAAAGAACTGGACACAAGGATTTTTATTAGGGTCCAACATCTGTAGCAAGTGTGAAAGCATGAGGTCCCCTTCCAAGACCTAAAAAAACTACAAAGATAGTCCACCAAAAAACCACCAGTATCAAATCCATGCTCAATCCCACTAGAGTCTGCTTAGGGATAAAACCTTGGAAACCAACACGAAAGTTGCATGAGAAAGCATAGGGTCCTAACCCAAGATCAAAAAAATAGACTATAGAAATAGGTTTCATCAAAAAACCCTAAAGCGAACAAACATTGGATATATCAAGAGAACCCGGAGGCACCATTAAAAACTCGATCAAAAGCCAAGATGGATACCCATCTATAGATACTAAACATGTGGTCCCCCTAAAATCCAATAAAAACATGGATAGGGATATCGAGCTACTAAAATAGGTACATAGGGTACCAACCCCTCTTTTGAAATCCATAGCCCTCCCCAAGTTGAACCAACTAAAATCCAACCAACACCAATAGGCACCAAGGATAGAATATCCAAGACAATCCAAATATCTATAAAAATCCAATTTGAGGTAGGAAAACCTTTCCTAGAAGGCTTCCAGGAAGATCCTGTGGGGCCTGAAAAAGGATCTGGCCCGTAGTAAAAAAATATTGGTATTACTAGGTTGTTTGAGTTTCCTAAAACACTCCTAAAGTCTAATAAATTCTAAGACATCTGGGGTAATAAATATTTTTTCTCCATTAACCATTGTATTGTTATCTTTTGATAATGTATGACATGGGAGAAAGCAATCACAAGATGTAAAATATGCAGAAAAGTAATTTAATGGAATTCTAAAAGAATGTTGAAATATGCTATTATTGGAAAGTTATGAAAATAGTACAATGCAATGTAATGGATGACACAAACACTCCATAACTCTAATGAGAACTACATTGTACCTACTCACAACTTACTTAATAGGTTTATTACTCCATAACTCTAATGAGAACTACATTGTTACTTGAGGAAGAAGTAATTTAATGGAATTCTAAGTGTTTTATGAATTCTTAATAGGTTTGGTAAATGCATGTTGATGAATGAAAAAATTGAAGAATGATTAAAGTAATGGTAAAACACTTTTATAAGTGAGGTGTTATAAACAATCTAGGATCTATGAAAAGATACAATCTAGAATACATATCGTCAAGTCATCAAATAAAATTATGATGTTGGGTACAAGAGAAACAAAGGGATGGCAAATAATATAAATTGGAAACCATCGAAAGTGGAGTTGGTCAAATTGAATTTTGATGGAGCATCTTAACGAAAATCTAGGAGAAACATGTTTAAGAGGAATAATTAGAAATAATAGGAGTAAGATTTTGTCACATTACATTTTCAATGATGGATATAAGACAAATAATGAAATTGAAGCTTGGGCAACTTTGGAAGGGTTAAAAACATGAAGACAAATGAAATGGAGAAAAGTATGGATGGAAGACGATTCACTAATAGTTATAAATACAATTTTAAAGAAAGCAAAGGTTTCATGAAACTTACAAGAGATCATTATGGAAATATAAGAGCTTGCTACATAGTTTTGAAGAAATTAAATTTACACCCAGGTGTTGTAGGTGAGTTGGAGAGGAGAGGGCAATCCTCCAAGGGAGATCCCAGGTTCAAATCTCCACCCTACCAAAAATCTGAATTGGGTATCCAAAATCCAATTGATAATTTTGGTGCGGGTAGGGGTCGATTGCGACTCCCGGGTGACTTTGACGGTGTAGAACCCCCTGTTCGTGGTCTCTTAGACCAAGGCGACCCCACAAGGGGTTTTTGCTTTAAAAATGTATATATCTAATACTACTAAAATTCGGTATAGGACCTTGTTAGTCCTTATTTAATCTCTTCCAAAACTAGAAGTTCTTCAATGGGATCTCTTGTAGATATCTTCAACTTCTCAAGATGATTTCGTATATTCGTTTAGGTTTAAGTCTTCAATCTTCAATGGAGATCACCAATCTCCTATCTTCACCAGGACTCTTCTCTGGAGTCTCTTCAATCTGCTACTTGCAGTTTTTCAATGGAGATCACCAACCTCCAATCTTCTCTTGGACTCTTCTCTGGAGTCTCTTCAATCTACTACTTGCATTTTTTCTATAGAGATCACCAACCTCCAATCTTCTCCTGTACTTCTCTTTGGAGTCTCTTCCTTGAATATCGAACAAGGCTCCTATGGCCTTTTTTTCTTTTGCATTGTGCAAGTCTACAACATGACTTCCCTCAGGTTCCTAAAATCTCCTCTTCTTTCATTTGTTTATTCTGGTGCTGGATTGATTTTGAAGATATTCTTCCTAGATTTCTATAGGAATCTTCCCAACTTTCTTTGAATCTCCTTTTTCCTGCAACAAAGTATAAGGACTATATTGGAAGAAATTCTTAATGAAAAATCTTTACTAGTTGATATATCAATCTAGTGGAATGAATTTTGAGTCCTAGTATTCATAAGTTTTTTTGCAACTCTGTGGAAATACTCTAGCCAAATGCAATCTCAAAAATTTTGGAACTGATATTTTTCTCTCTCCTCTCAATCTCTCTTATGGCTCTCCCTATTCTTACTTGATCTACCGTGGCTCTGATACCACTGTTAGATTTTGATAATGTATGATATGGGAGAAAGCAATCACAAGATGTAAAATATGAAAAAAGTAAGATAATGGAATTCTACAAGAATGCTAAAATATGTTATTAATGGAAAGTTACAAAAATAGCACAATGTAATGTAATGGAGGACATGAACACTCCATAAATCTAATGAAAACTACATTGTACCTACTCACAACTCCATAGTAATCCCTCCTATATCTATTTCTCTATCTCTATATCTATATGGGCCTATATATAATAAGATAAGTTACTTGGCCCTTACTCTTCCTAACTACCTTTTCTATGAATCATGTACAAGTGGATTCCTTGTACATTTACATCATTGCACATTAACACTTGTGCATTTATTACTTCTTCATCAAGTAACTACTTAACCTTAGATAAACCCCTAATCTAATAATGTACCCAAGGCGATACATTGACATGTACCCTAATAATATTATATACTCCAACACGTATACATGTCATGTCTTTTTTTTTGTAATGTATCATAAGCCATTATCGATTATTTCTAAGCACCATATGTTTTTCCTTGTATTTTTAGTCATGTATCCATTGTGATCATCGTGTTTCATGTTATGTTGTGTTTGTGTTATTGTGCAATTATTGTTGGTTAATTAAAATAATTGTGATTAGGCAATACATATACACATATACAAATTTCAATCAAACAAGAATATATGTATCATCATACATCATTATTATCCAATCAAATCCATCACATAATCTACCATGTCTATTTAATCAAAGAATATCACATACACACATCATCATAATAATACACACAGGCATCATCAGGTTATAATGTATATATATATCACAAGTAAATAATAACATATCAACATTTATACCCATAGGCTACATCATGATTGTCTTCAAGTATACAACCATATACATCACCGTAAAATATACAAAATGGTAGCCTCTCAGGCCTCCACCCAAAAAATAGCATCTCTACTATGGTCTCCTAGTCATCTCATCACTCCACTCCTGACTTCCCTAACCATCACCTTCACTCATCTATTTCCTATCACCAACCTATGATAGAGCTGCTCTTGATAGTTGTGCTCCTGCTAGATCTCTATTCTATGACATTACTGGACCCACTATTGATGTGCTCCTATACCAACACTAATATTCCTCACCTCTAGGCATCTCACCTCCACTCCTCTAAGATCCCTTACCACCTTGTTCTAGAATTGATCTTCCTGCCTATGAAGTTGTTGGATCTATAACCCATGATATTGTTAGACCTATTGATTCCAATGTATCCACCAAGGTATAGAAATCTAGCGTGATGGAATAACTATACCATGGATTATTAACACATATGTCCAAGTTAACACTTTGTCCTGACTCTACAAATATTTTGCCCTGTACTCCTAATTGGTATGACATAGCCAAGCAATCTTGACCTATGCAACTATCATGTCTCCACTCAATTGTGCTACCTCTTATGAGAGCCTATCCTACTCTGCAAGGGCATCATCTCTCTTATATTGCAACTCCATCCTTTTTGGTGACCATGCAAACTCTTGTTTTGACTGCTATGACTCTAGCTACCAGACCCATACTCTTATCTCTTGAGCCTCCTCAACTACATTCTTCACATCACCAATCTCCATGTTGTCATAAAAATTTCCTCTATCTCCTTCTCAACACCCCACTCTTGGTCTCTCCTATATTATCACCCTTGATGGGTTTACTTCCTCCTCTACCAGATGATATACTTGTGGCCTTAATGGATCCTCTACCTCTCCACCCTCCACATCCTCCACAACCTACTCTACCTCCCATCATTGTATCGTCCATCACTTATACTTTGATGTAGTACCAACATCATCTACATCAGGTACTATTATCACTTCATCCATCCCCATGTCTAGTGGATCTATTTGTGGTGTCGACTCAACATCACCCCTCACTCTCTTATACATTACTAATGGGCTCGATACACCTTCTCTAATCCTAAACTACCTTAAAACCCATGTATACTAAAAGTACTCACACTGAGTACTCCAACTTCCAACCAACCATCTTGCTCATTGTACACAAGCTAAATGTTCTCTATCCTCATCCTACATCGGTACTCCCTCCATGGCCTCCAAATCATGACCTCTAGCCTCAAACCTACCCGCATCACCTGATAATTTTCACCATCCTTTAAAAATGGTCAGTTAGTTCTTCCCTTCTTATCCTTGCACCATCTCAGCACATATGGAACATCTCGCTCCACATTTGTATGTGCATAAAAGGGTAAAATTCAAGTTCTACCCACTCAAAAGTGCTCCCATGACCATACATATAATAGCAAGTTGCACCCCAACCCTAAATTCCCTCATTTTTGTACCTCATAAAGCTCCTTGTACATCTGGTCCAATGACATTAGAGCCCATGTGTACACTATAGGTCTCTCTACCAAATCCATCACCAACTCTAGCAGGTTCCATGGGAATCATGTATCTAAAGACTTTGGTAATATGACATTAGAGATCTATGTCATCACAATCATGTGCCTCAGTGTGAAGATCCATAGGTCATAGTAACATACCTCTACTATCGATGTTAGTTTACTCCCATCCTCTTCCATATACATTTATACATCACATCATCCTTCTGTAATGTGTTCATAGAATGAATGATAATACCCTCCACTAGCAACCAAAATATGCAATACATCTCTTTCAAGGTGACCATCATCTCCCCAATCGATAATTGAAAGGTCCTTATGTCCAAATCCCACCTCTCTACCAATTTTGATATGTAATAGTAGTCCACATGCATAGGATATAGTGGTTCCAACCCCTCTAAACCTATGTGTCTCAACCACTACCAATCATTAGGTGTTATCAATTCCCTCACTTATTGAAAAATTGGTCTGCATTTGTGTTGCGGTCTCAAGATCTTAAGCTATAATAATTCTCCCACCCTCATCAAAAATCTACAATCCATAATTTTACAACTAAAAAACAACAATCACAAGGACCCCTACGGTTGACATTGATATCAACCACAAGGACCCCTATGATCAAAATATCAAGGGTATTTCAACATACCCTTTTCCCCCAAACATGTCTCAAAATTAAAAAAAAATAAGAGAGGGAACAAGCAATAAAACTAAGGGTTTATTTTAATTTTTCAATACAAACATAGGAGACACAAGGGTAAGATAAACTTATCTACCTTACAATTCCTCCATCACTCAAATCCAGCACCTCCACTAGCCATCTCATCCATCTAGATCATCAATCTGCAAGAGCTCCACATCAAATTCTCCTCCTCACACCTCTCTCTCACACTCCTCCCATGATGTACAATGCAAATGAGTGCTCACAAGGAGCAATTCACCTTTTATAATGATGGATGCGTGACCATCCTAAATGATTGATGATTGCCCTAGATGATTCCCAGTCATCTAAGGATGGCCAATTTCATTCCCTGAATTACTCATTATTTATATTTAGTAGCACAATAACTTTTTATCAAGCCTTTATTGTTGTGATTCGCTTCTTCACTCATAAACTCACTTCTTAAGGGGGTAGATTTTATCCATAAATTCTACCTTGAACATGATCAATATCAAAACAATCAATCTTGGAATCGTGTTTGTCTAAGATCTATCTGATACTATCACAAGCCCTTCTATGTTAGGCCAAAAAAAGTAGAGTTTATCTTCTCAATTCAAACTCTAATCCAATCAACTTTGGTATGCTCCATGTGAATGTCTATATGGCTACTCACATGTTCTCCACATTGAGGTGGAAATTTAAGACCACTTACAATTGATTTGTAGAATCCTAAGGATACCTACTTATGGCTGGTTAGCTTGCTAAATCAAATGATTTCAACAATTTGTCAAAGGTAAAGTTTCAAGATATTCATCCCTTCCACTATTGGGGCATATTACATTGTTCATGACTCAATATAATATTGTATATCCTCTCTAAATAATTGTGGTGGTGCACCAAAAGTTGTAATCAACCATAAGCAACCATGACCACCCATCATCAATTCATCCTCCTCATAATCAGCCACCCAATCTGGTGTCATAAGTTTTAACATTGCATCGTGTCTTCACACAATGTAGTACAAAAAGAGGTAAATGTAGATATCTAAAAATATCACATTATCCCTTGTACGGTGCTAATGGTTAGGTATTAACTATAGTTAAGGGTGTACATAGACTATAGGGATGTTCACATGGAGACCAGGGTCTAGGTGTAGGAGGGAGCTTAGTGAATAGTGATTTTAGGTAAATTTTGCAAATTTTGAGGGGTTTTGCAAATTATCTAATCTTTAGAACCATATAAGGAATAATGTGACATTTTCAGGTGTCTAAAATTCCCACTAGAAATGTGTAATTAAGCTAAATACAAATGCTTTTCTTCAAAATGGATGTGTGCAAAGGTATTATAAAATACTATATTTATGTCTTCACCAAAGAAAGTGTTTATTTTTGTAGCACAAGAAACAACCATTAAAATAAATTCTTCCATCAAATTCAAGTATTGTGAATTCAACCACCATAATCACTCCTCATCAATGTTGAAAAACTTCTTTTGAGTACTCCTAATTGCATGGTGGAGGATGTGAGATCAACGTTGAGGCTTTCATTTAAGGAATTTTTATACACTAGCACCTGTAGATAATTATTCTAAGATGGATGATATGAGAACTAATCTAGTAACCTAAATGTTAAAATTATATCTTCTGAAGGCTAAATCAAACTTGATATTAGTGTTCAAGCCTACTAGTGGAGTACTTTGGCCAAAAGGTTGATCTGTCTTGGCAAATTTATGAGATCTTAAAGAAGAATATTCATGATGTAGATGATGTAGGGACCACGAAGGTGTGCTTTTTTGGATCAGTTAAGAGATCTCTAGATCACCAGAGATGATGACAAATCATAGCTTATAATGGAGCCTATTAAGGGTGCTTTTTTCATCAACTTGCATGATCATTTGCATGTGTTGAGCAATGGTTTTTTTAAAAATGACAATCATTAGGTAGTGAAATCTTTGACCATGCACATGACTTTTCATAATCTAGCTTCAAATTCAATCATGGAATCATTGAAAGGCTTGTAACCCTATAAATTATAGAGATACAATGATAAGAACTTCTATGAGAAGAAGATGAGATGACGCCTACATTACAAAGAGAAGAAGATCTAAAAATGTGAAGCTTCAAGGTTGAACTCACACATGTGCACAACTAACTTTTTCCCCCTACTCTTTGTTTTGCATTTGAAGGAGAAAATATGCTTGTCATTAAACTTGAACTCTCTTGATATGATTTCTAGCACCACTTCATACCTAGCGGTCTGTAAGGGGATTCTATCATCATACTTGAAAAAACTCCTCATTCATATTCTCATACGATACTTCATAGTGCATTGATGTTGGCAATTGATGAAGCAAACAACACATTTGCTCTCACTTCCAAGCTCTTTAATTAAATAACTAATAACTCTATGCACATCACTTCTACTCCAAGAATTATACCTAGACAATTTTACTTCAATACATCTTTATGTGTGCTTTGGATGGCTTATAATGATTAAATAAATATTAACTTTAGATTGGGAAGAATCAATATTTGTTTACTGTGAGTCTAGTGCATTATCATGATTTTTTAATTGAGTGTTTTGGATCCCCTCCATATCAAGGCAAGAGGAATTCCTAGTGTTGTTTCTCACAAAAGTATCAAGAGCCAATAGATCACAAGAAGAGTTGGTTTTTTATTCTATTTCCTGCTTTGATACCACTGTTGATGAAATGCTTTGATAAAATCTTCATTGATCAAGATTGCTTAAATACATAAGGTGTTGCCTAATAAAAACTTGTAATAAGACAAAAACTACCTACAATCACCCACAACTAATAGTCAACTCATGAATCATATGTTGAGTGGTTGCAACCACTCACATTATTATGATTCTAACAAATTATGATGATAATAATTTCCTAACAAGCAAATAGGTTAGATGTAATTCTCTTTATCTAGAACCTATCTCCTTGCTTTTATAGGTACAAAGAATGGACCCAAGCAAGAGGTATACAATTCAACATATGACACCAATCAAGCTACCCAAATAATATTATATCACAGGTATTTAGTGTCTATTTTCCTTTTCCTTTCTATGTGCTCTAGCATTTTATGTAGGTTTGCATTCTCTTCTCTTTAACTTTGGATGACTTCTTTTGGATATTGGATTATTCCATGGTAATAGGTCCATTGATCCTTATATTCTCTTCTTGTATCTTCTCAGTGACATAAACAAGCATCATCTTGTGTCTTATCCATAACTCTTCATTTTGGGATTTACTTAATTGTTCTAAAATGATATATGTAGGGTCATTGAGGAACTTGACTTCCTCAACAATGTAGCCCACTTCCTTGGGAATTGAATGTACTTAACTCTCAAATCCTCCCTATCATACATCCTTGTAGTGATGTCAAATACAACCTATTAACTAGTCCTTTTCTACCCTTCCTCTTCTATAGTGTAGGTAAGGGTTTTCAATACCTCTTTTCCTTATACTAAGTAGTGCATAGAGCTTCTAAATTCATAGCTTATTGCTCTAGTTGTTAACATGTTATAGTTAGTTCCTACTCAATAATATTGGTGTCTTTCAGGTCATCATCACTATAAATATCAAAAGGATAATTCAACTACCCATACCCTTTATCTTCTTCCTCTGATATCTCAAATTGATCAAACTATCCCCCATGAGTCTTTGGCTTTAAATATTTGGGGACCTCTACTAGTGCAATAGTTTATTCCTTAGTGACTTCCTCTATTTATGGAAATTATTCTTAAGTTCTTCCTCTTCCTTAATTGCTTATTTCATGGGGTCCATTTAGGTATTTTCCTTTCTCAAAAGCTTAGTCCACATGGGCCTCTTCAAGTTATGGTCTTCATTCTTCTATGATGATGAGGTTAACCATATTCTAATTCTTCTTACTGTGTTTTTAGAGACAATAACCCCTTTTAGTAGTTGCATCCCTCTATTCCTTTAGATTTTTTATGGCATTGAGGAACGTGACAAACATTGATGTGCTCACTTTGACCTCCTCTATGACATTTCTAATTATTATCCTTAATGTTGTCTTTGATTTTTGTTGTTTAAAACTCTTCTATGCATTAAGGGTTTTTTCCATGGAAATAGGTGAATGTGGTTGTTTAATAGATTTTTCACCATAATATTCATAAAACTTATTAGAAACCCTAAGTGTGATAAAGGGCTTGCCCCTTAATAACACTAACCACACCTTCCAAATGGCTATAAATTCATTTCAAATAATTGGGTTATGTTGGTTTCCCAATATTTATAGCATTATAATTATAAGAACCCCATCATGCTCTAAGTGCTTAGGTTCATCATGTGCTTCTATAAGATTTTCTCTAGGATCTTCAATAAAATAGAGGAAATTTATTTTGATTCTTTCACTCAGGCGTGTCAATAGTTTGAAGTGGTGGCCATACAATAGAGCATATAATCCCTTATAAGTAATGTGCTTCATAATAAAATTATTAACATCATGTCATTTAGCAAGAAAATAGGAGTGTGGGATATTGATTTTTTGCTTGGAGAAGTTTCTCCTTTCACTAAGAATTCCCTCTTGGACTCAACGGTGCTTGCTCAGGTTTTGATCCAACTTTATTTTACTGTGGATAAGCATATGACTCAAGGAATCAATTCTTCGTCCAAATTAAACTATAGCTCTCTAATCCTAACAAGGTTATACTATAATCCTTGGATAAACTCTATTATCATATCCTTTAAATATCTCTAAGAAATGCATCAAACCCATGGTGTCAATGACTCGAACAATATTCAATTTCTAATATAATTTGGTCATGCTTATCATATATTGATGATACAACTCTCCTCCCATGTTGTCTATCAAAACACTCAAACATTACTTTATTTGCAAAAGGATTTCAAAACAATTTTAATATCTAATTGAGACACAAGTGAGAAAGATATGTTAATAAAAATTGTGTATGATATTTGACATGGATATGCTTTTTTATAGGTATTTTTCCTCACACATATTATCATTGGCTTGCTTGTGATAGATACACTCTAGATTTCAAGTGGTGTTTCCTTCATAACTCTGAATAATGTACATCCCTTACTTAAAATCATCAATTATCCTCTATCATATCAACAAAGGATTAGATAGGAATTAAATGTACAGGGTTAATGAATTTAGTGAAGAAAACCAAGCATGTTATAGAGGTATGATTTAGATAGGAATTAAATGTACAGGGTTATTAAATTTAGTAAAGAAGACGAAGCATATGATAGAGGTATGATGATTATGAGCGATGATCGATTGGGATTCGAAAGGTGATAGTTTAAGACACAAGAATGAGACAAGGAAAAGGTTAATTAACTAGAAATCCCAAGGAAATCATTATTTTGCATGAGAGAGTTGACATGGATTACTTTATGAAATGGTATAAGTGACTAGTTTACATGTTGCTTAAAAAATTATTAACTAATGAAGGTATGTGAGAATTATCTTTAATTACCTAATTGGTTGGCATGCTTTGTTGACTAGAGAATTACATGATAGGTGAATTTAGTCATGTAAGGCAAACATTGTGGTAATCAATTGTCAAAAGGATGCCAACATGAAATGACATCAGTAGGGTCTATGACTACATAACTAATAATTCTTTTCATCGTAAGTTTTACAATGATAGTTATGGCTATAGAATGAGTGGTTTTTCTTTGGATAGATTCTACAACATAAGGATATTCTAAGAATCCTTCAAAAACTTATCTATTTTAGAGAAGTAGGAATGCTATGAATATGTTGCAGTGATATTAAAAAAATGAACAAGTGTGATAGTCACTATCCTCTTATGAGGTGTAGTCATATAGAGGTAGGCGATATAAAATCAAAACTATTCAATATTTTTACAAAAGATAATGAGCTTCTTACATTTTCATTATATTGGTAGTATAGTATGCAAGATTTAGTAAAAGGTAGTGTACTAACATTATAAAAATACCCATCCATACTTATATAGGAACAATGTCATTTGCACCAAGTGTTTATAAGGGGAGAAATTATAGCAAGGGTGTTGTAGCCACATAAATGAAATGTGTATACATGTCATTTTTCTTGTAATTCCTTGTATATTGAGTTATATATAAGGGCCTAATGACTAGGTGTAAACTTCTTACTTCTAATAAAGAAATCATGCCATAATTCCTATTCATGTTGGACAACCTTTGTGTGGAAGAGAGCTTGTTGGACCATTCATTTAGTGCATTCATTCGGTGCACTTCTTTGTGCCTCTCAAAGGTTCAATCCTACCTCCAATGTTGTACTCAATGTCTAAAAATAAAATTAAATCTAATGCAATACATTCTTCCCATATACCAACTAATAATGCATGAATTCTATAAAGGTCTTCCATCTAATGCAATAACCCACACAAATTTTGTAAATCTAATTGTCTAGTCTCGCCAATGATTTTTTATAATCTTGGTGACCATTAGTGATGGGGAACCAAAAGTTGCAATCATCAAAACTCAAAATTTTCATGTTTTTGAATTTATTTTACACAGACTAGCCCGCAGGCGTAGTTTACATTCAATATGCAATCTCTGGCTCTCCATGCTCTCTCATTACATTCACTGGGTTTTTATAGAGGCCCCGACCCTCTGTAGTTCTAGAATAACAATTACAGAACAATGGCCGCAACCATTAACCTCCCGTCTGAAAGTAACACATTGTCGCTCTCTCTGCAACCCTCTGACATGCACGATCCTAGTGTAGGCTGCCACACGCTCAGCGCATCTGCCTACACTACCCAAGAACTCTGAGATTTCTCTGGAAGGAAACATAGTCCAAAACTGCCTCATGCTCGGTGCATCTATTTCACGGTCTTTCGTCTCCATGGAACCTGGTGTAGACTGCCTCATGCTCGGCGCATCTGCCTACACTACCCAGGAACCTCAAGCTCGTCTGGAAGAAAAACAACGCAAGTAGGGCCAGGATGGCCCTCTAGCCTCGCAACTACAACCTCTACCTGCAACTGTTTTCCAACCCCTGTACATGCCTCTGCTTCATACTTTTATAAATTTCTGGGCGTTCCTCTTCGTCTTCCATCTGGAGGCCCTTTGATTCATTTTTGCCACGATTGTTCGTCTTCGTCTGCTCCATAACTGCAATTCGCAACGGCCTCTGTAACTGTCGTCCAACTCCCACTTACGGTTACATTTTTTGCATGACTCTTTGTCTTCGCCTACTTTCACTGCACCTTGCTGCCACGTGTCGCTCAATGGACTCCTTCTGTAACGGTCCCTGTAACCGTCTGCCCCTTTCGAGTCATGAAGCAGCATGTCATGATTTTGCGACATCTCCTCTCTCTTCCTCATCTTCTTCTCTTCCTGTCACGATATCATGACATTTTTGCTTCCTGGCCATCTCTCTCCTCTTTGGGGCGCAAAAACCCGACATGTCACGATATCACGACATTTTTGCTCCATCGCCTTCTCTCTTCCTATCACGATATCGTGACATTTATGATTCCTAGCCATCTCTCTCCTCTCGGGGCACAAAAACCTGACATGTGATATCGCGACATTTTTGCTCCATCGCCTTCTCTCTCTTCTTCGGGTCGTAAAATCACGACGTGTCGCGATATCATGACACTTTTCTCTTCATCCACTTTCTCTTCTCTTCTAGCCGCAAAAATGTGACATGTCACGAAATCGCGACATATTTTCCTCTCTGCTTCCTCTCGCTTCTTCGGGTCACAAAAATGCGACATGTCACGAAATCGCGACATCTTCTCCTCCGGCTCCTTCGCTCGCCTCTTGGTCGCGAAAATGCGACATGTCACGAAATCGTGACATTTTCATCCTCTGGCTCCTCCTTCGCTTTCTGGTCACGAAAATGCGACATCTTCCTCCCTTGGCTTCTTCTTCGCCTTCTGGTCACGAAAATGCGACATGTCGCGAAATCGCGACATCTTCCTCCCTTGGCTTCTTCTTCGCCTTCTGGTTGTGAAAATGTGACATGTCACAAAATTGCGACATCTTCCTCCCTTGGCTTCTTCTTCGCCTTTTGGTTGCGAAAATGCGACATGTCGCGAAATCGCGACATTTCTTCCTTCTGGATTTCTCTCTCCTCGGTGGGCCACGAAACTACATGTCATGAAATCATGACATTCTTCCTCCATGCCTTCTCTCTCCTCTGTGAGTCGTGAAACTGTGACATGTCACGAAATCGTGACATCTTCCTCCGCTAGCTTCTTCACTTGCCTTCTGGTCGTGAAACTGCGACATGTCGCGAAATCGTGACATCTCCTCGTCTGCGCCATCTCTCTCCTCTATGGGTCGCAAAACTGGGACATGTCACGAAATCACATCTTTCCTCCTTGCTTCCTTCTTTCATCTGCGGGTCACGATAACACGACATGTCGCGATATCGTGACATCTTTCGTCCGCTACTTCTCTCTCCTCTTTGTGTCGCGATATCGTGACACTTTTTCTATCATGATATCGCGACAGTTTTTCCCTGTTGGCTTCTCTTCCACTTTGTGTCGCGATATCGCGATAGTTTTCCTCCTCTTTCTCTCTCCTCTTTTGGTCACGATTTTGTGACATGTTGCGAAATCGTGACATCTTCCTTCCTTAGCCAATTTTCGAACATGGCTCTGCTTCCACTAGATGATTCTGCATCAGATGTCACTGGATGCTCCTGCATAAATTAGACTATGGGTGGTAAGGTGTAGACTTCTTATGTTGAATCTCATATTCTTTCACTAAGGAGGCAATGAGTTCATAGGTAAAACGTACCCCTTACTCTATGATTATCTCCCTTGGGAATTCGATTCTAGTAAAATCATACTTTTAAAATAATTTTAGCATTATAGAATCCCCAACATGATAGAGATTTAATATTTGTCTATTTTAATATATAACCCATGCAAAGCAGGACATATTCCTTCTATTGAAATGTCGAATCTATTAGGCCAATAAAGTACAATCCCCATTTCTCAAATATTTCTAGGACTATCTAGGGATGCAAGGGCATTTTATCTACTTGGAAATATTTCCCCATCCTTAAGAATCCATTTAAATGCTTGGCATACCCTTTTTCATCCCTATGATTTTTCAACCATTTATAGCTAGCTCTAAGAATTTTTTCTGCTACTTTCTTGGATGGAAAATATCCTCCACAAGGCTCATCATAATAATCCCTCAAATTATAATAAGTTTCATCCTCCTGGATGTATCAAAGAATGATGTTGTATGGTCCTATGTAGAATAGAATCCATTTTATCAATAAAAATTACGCATTACAACCAACCAATTATTGAAATTTGTGTAATCTACTCTTGTTTAGGCCAAGGACAAAAATGTGATGAGGTGTTTCTGAGTGCCATTTATGTAGCCTACAAGCACAAGATTATGTAAGCCTATGACCATTCCTCATTTATGTAAGCCTTCAAGCATGTTCATATAAGCCTATATACCTCTTTCATAATTCACCCTTGGTGGTATTGATTAATCCACCATTATAGATAACCTTACTTAAAAGGTTAATTTATTATTATTATATCGTAAGTCTAATCTCAAGGTTAAGTTTATGTTGGCCTAAGGTTAACCTCCCACTTTTGACCCCTCAACGAGGATCCATTTGTATCATTAAGTGCGAATAAAATATGATATATTTGGGTGCCTACAGGCACCCACCTTATACTTCTTGTCATCTCCCTTCGTTTCTTATTGATTTCTTTTGAATTGTCTTTTCTTCTTTTCAGCATACAATTGTGGTGAATGCATGTTTTGGAAGATTTCCAAAAAATATTGTAAATTCTAACATGGTATCAGAGCCAATTATGGAGTTGCATCACTCATTCAACAAAAGAGATTTTTAATTTTTTGAAAATTAAAATTTCAAATTCTCTTCCAACCTTTTGTTTCCCACTCATCAAATGAGTTTATCCCCATGCAGGATATTTGTTCACACTTCCTTTGATAGTCTATACGACTTCATGTCAGAGGTGTGGCTATGTCAATATAGTGGATGCACTAGTTTATTTGTGTGTTCCTATATAGGAGGTGTTGGGTTTGAAACATGTATTTTTTTATATCTATGGTATCATCTCCATGTTAAGAGGGATCTTCTTAGCCTACAATTTGTGTTAAAATGGAGTAGCACAATAGTCAGTACTCTTGGTTATGGCTAGAAGGTTGTCGATTCAAAACTTGGCAATGGCCCTTTTGGCACACAAGCCTTATTTTATGCACTTCAATAGACTCTCCTTGTTTTGGTCTCATCCATATCAATAGTGTAGTGATTGGACTACTTCCTTGCAAGACCTTACTCAGCAGTTTGATTCCCCACAAAGCATTTTTGAGCTACTTTCTCACTACATTGGATGATGTACATGCCTTAGGAAGAAAGGAGGATTTTCAAACACCACAGTAAGTGGCATAGTGGTTGGCCCACCTGGTAGTAGAGGGGAGTTTATGAAATTGACTCAACACAAGCATAATTTTTTGTTGTAAGATGTTCTGGTTAGCTTGACATGTTCAAATCACCTTTGCTCCTATTTGGTTCTAATGCACATGCATGGCACGCTAGTAAGTTTACCCTTTGTCATGAGCAAGGTCTGTGTTTTGATCCTTGTTGGCTTCAAACCTATATAATATATATATGAGCATCCACCAATCACATTTAGTCAAGTGTCAAAATTTGATTCATTGGCGAAAGAGCACATAATCTAATCTAGTCGCCAAGTGGCAATTCCTAGTTCGACAATTTTTTTAAAGGATTGGCATTTGATTTTTTGTTGATTTGAATGCTGATTTAATCAAATATTTTAGAGACCATAATTTTTGCATACAAAAGTGTTTGGAGCTGATGTTTTTTCTAAATTGCATGACTTTTTAAGCTCTATGTAGTGGTGACATCAGTTTATGAACCTGTTATAGATCTATTTAGAATTTTTGTACAAAATGGGTTTCCTAGGGTATGTTACTCATCTCAAGGGTGAAATTATAGCACTTGGTTAGATTAAATGGAAATATTAATCAAATAAAAATCTTTGGTTCATCTTTAATAATGAGTCAAAAGGTCTCAATGATCATGAACTCATTAAGACAAAGGAAGAAGCTCTTTGACTATTCTAAATGTTAGTGGATCTTGATGTACTTCACATTATAGAGAAGATTAGTTTTTTTGATGTATGGACTAATATGAAATATCTCTATGGAAAAGTAAGTGCTATTAAAGTTAACAAATTAGAGATAGAGCTGTCCACTCTCAAAAATTTAGATTCACTAATGAAAGAATATATAGCTCGCTTTAAAGCTATAAAATTTGATATAGTTATGATAGGATACAAGGTAAAGAGTGATGAAGAGTATGTCAAATATATTACTTCCAATCATTCTCCTCATTTTTATGCAATTGGCTCGGTTCTTTATGTGAATGCTATGGCTATTAAAGAGCCACAATCCATCTCTCTTGAAGGACATTTCAAGCTTCTAATTTATTATGAAGTGGCAATGCAAAATTGTGAAGTCATTTGCTCATCCAAAAGACTTTAAGTCGATGGAATCTAAGGCTCATGTGTCTATGGTAATTTTAAGGTTTCGAAGAAGTTAAACATTTGCAAGTATTATAAAAGGAAAGGACACTCCATCAAGAATTGCATTACAAGGGTGAAGAAGATTCAAACAAAATTCTTGAGGGCTAGACATAAGATTTTTTATTATGAAAATAAGGATTAAGGAGGAACATTAAAGGCTCGTTATAGCATCCATTATGGGGGGAGATGATACCTCTAATTCCTTCTCTCTTTGGCCATATAAACTCATATTATAGAGGGTGTTGAAATTTGTGTATTATGCCAATGCCAAAAGTATTATGAGGTGCATATAAGCATAATTTATGTAGCATATGGGCATGTGATTATATAAACCTATGGGCATTCCTCATTTATGTAAGCCTACAAGCATGTTCATGTAAGCCTATGGGTCCCTTTCATATTTTACCCTTAGTGGTATTGGTTAATCCACCTTTATGGATAACCTCACTTAAAAGGGTAATTTATTATTATTTTATTGTAAGGTTAACCTCAAGGTTAAGTTTATGTTGGCCTAGATTAACCTCTCATTAGAGATTTCATATCACTATAAATACCCTTCAATGAGGATCCATTTGTATCATAAGTGTGAATAAAATGTGATATATTGACACCACCTTATACTTCTTGTCGTATCCCTTTGTTTCTTTATGTCGTTTCTTATTGATACCTTTTAAATTTTCTTTTCTTTTTTCTGACATGATTGTGGTGATGCATGTTTTGGAAGATTTTTGGAAAATATTGAAAATTCAAACACCAATCTATAATGCTCTATTGTTGCAAAAACATGCAATTTGATAGAATCTAAATAATTAGCTATAACAATAAACCATGGATTGTAAATAGATATAATGAATAGATGTTCATCAAGGAACTTGTTGTCCACAGGTGCTTCTTCTTGATTGAATGTCAACATAGATTTAAAATTTATAATAGCATTATCATGACTAGGTTTATTAAGTATGGTTATGTCAAATTCCTACTATAATAATAATCATCAAATAATCCTAACATTCATAACCACATTATTCATTAAATATTTGATTGCAAAGTGGTTGGTGTAATTGAAAATAGAATAGCTAAAAGTAAAGTAGTTTTTAATGTTCGCAAGGCCATAGGCCATATGATATAACCCTTGTTTTATCCAATATACAGTTATCATACTACAATTACTGAAGCATGGTGTACAACCCTACCTCTCACAATATTTGAACATGGAACCTCTACTTAGAGTTCCAAAGTCTCCACCGTTAGGCTACTCAAGTTGTACCCTACCCCTCACAAGATTTGAATGTGGAACTAGTCATGTAAAGACATAACTTGTTAATGGCATATACTAATTCCAAGAATTCTTTCTCAATCATTTTATAATTCAATTTTGTACTTGGGAGGTTCTTGCTATGAAATAAATAACATAGGAAATATTGTTGTCTTATTACCCCATGATTGGTCTTGGTGTGGTGTCAAATGCATCAATATAGTGTGAAAGAGAAGTTTCCAGTTAGGACCTCAAAATTAGGGTTGTTATTAGAATATTCTTAAGTTTGTCAAATGCCTTCTCACAGGGAGGTGTCCATGAGAATGTAATTTCCTTGGATAGCAATGTAAATAGAGGTGTTGCTATTTTACTAAAATACCGAATATATCTTCTATAATACACAACATGTCCAAGGAAATTGCATACATATTTTTGTCTTTTGAGGAGGCAAATTGCAGATTACTTCAACCTTGTGTTGATTGTAGAGCCTGATTAATTCGGAGGTCTTGTTTTCAACTGCACTTAGACCCACAACGCAAAATGGGGGGGTGTAGGGGGGCATTAGCCCCCCTACTAGATGTTTTTTCCTCTATGTAAATCTAGACCGTTTGATATCAGGTCACAGATCGGACGGTAGATTTTAGGTGGGTTTTTGCCCTAAAATTGTAATGCACTTTTATAAGAGGATGTTGTATGGTGGCTAATTGTAATTTTTGGTGCGCGACTATGTACAAAAGGGTTTTCTGGACGGAATAAAAGGCCTGGTTATTTTTTTTGTGGATGAAGCCCATTTTTGGTGAACCACGTAAATTTGTGTCTATTGTGTATTGCATTATTTCTTTTGTGTTTTCTTTTCGTATATTATTGCTCGTGATTTATTATTTAATCCTAACACCTTGGGTGGATCAACACTAATTCTAGCTCATAAGATATGATGGCCCAACAAAATACCCTTTGTCATCATTAAATGATGCTTCGCATTAATTAGAAACAAATTACTACTTTCGCATTGTTGCAAAACCATGATAGGTCTGTTATGACTTCCTTATAGGAATTAACATAGATTGTGGAGTAATCCATGTATATTTTATCATATTCATAGGTTGGATTAGCAAAGAAGTTGATTATCACTCTCTAAAAGGCCATAAGAGTGTTGCATAATTTGAAAGAGAGGATAGAGTAAACGAAAGTGTCCTAAGGGTAGGTGAATGTGGTCTTATCTTTGTCTTCTAGGGTTATACAAATTTGATTGCACCCATTAAATTTATCAAGAAAATAGCCTAAAACATTTTCCTGCTCTAAAACTTGGTCAAAGAAGGGGCAAGAAGAAATGTTCTTTTATGGTTGCTTTGTTCAACTTTCACTAGTCAATACACATTTTTCACTTTCCACCCGTTTTTAGGACTATAACCAGCAAGAACACCCATTATTCAAAATAGGATAAATAAATCCTATATTAAAATATTTCTCTAGCTCTTCTTTAACAATTTCTTTAGCCTCAGGGTTCATGCTTCTTTGAGGCTATTAGATGGGTATGCATTCATCCTTTATGTAAATATGATGTGTATAGACATTAGGATGAATGTCATGTATATCATGATAATTCTAAATGAAGACTTTCTTGTGTTATGTAGTAATTCATTTAGTTCCTTCTACTATTGTGGAAAGAGTTAGCTATTGATAAATAGGGTTTTTCCCTTAGCAATCTCTTCATGCGTACTCCTAGCTAGCCCTTTGTTTTGGTCAAAGGTTGCTTGCATTGATTAGACATATTTGTAGGGATGAGAAGGCTCTTGAGAGGTGGTGGCAGAGTCTTTGTTTTGATCAAAGGCTTCCACTATAAGAGACTCTTTTCTAGTGCCTCTATTTGATTATGGTAGATAGTTATTCACAACATGGAAATTCTACAAGATATTAGCAACTGAGGTGTTTTCATTTAAAGGCTTCAATCCCAATTCCTTTTGATGGTTTGGACATGACAAAGTGAGGTAATGTCATCCTTTGTGTTCGAAGGATGTTTGAGCACGTGGATACAAGGTGAGCTTCTTCATATTGTTGTCACCATAGATTATCACATCTTTGATTTTATAGTTGATACATGCATCAACTATAGTAAGACATGGTCACCTTAAGATGAGTGGACAACCACCCAAGCTTACTTTGGGTTGAAGCACCATTAATTTGATAAGATGTTCCTAGGAGTCCACAATTATGATAACATTATCAATTCATCATTTTGTCTTGATAGTTGTCATATTAGTCGTTTGGAGGAATGTTGTTGTATGCCTCAAGGTTGACAACTTGAACATGTCCATGGTTTGTTTATGCATCACATTTATATCTACCCCCAAATATATTAGAGTGATCTTAACTAGGATTCAACCTATTCTAATGTTCACTACAAGGTTGCTTGGACTAGTACACTTAAGCACTACCATCCTTACTAGCATGAAGTCTCAAGTTGACCTTCCAGGTGGATCGTCTTCTTCCTTCTAGGCCTTTGAATACACAATTTTATTAGTGTAAATGGAAACATTTTTAATTGGTTGGAAAATTGGGATCTTGACACACATTGAAAAATTCCCTTAATAAATCAAATTATGCTTGAGGGCTCTTTTTTCTCGTTGAAGTCTTTCAAGGAAAGGGGCTTTTTATTAATGTTGGTTCTAAGAAAAAATGAATATTGTTTAACTCTATGGGTTAGATGGTGTAAATGAGATAGTTGATGGTATTGTTAATATAAACTAGTTAGATTGGCTTATTGTTGGGATTAGATGTAGGATATATAAGTAGTAATAAAGGCCTAGGGTTCAATCTAGATGAGTTGTTAGACAGAGATGGTAACAAGGCCTATTGAAGTTGATTTTATTGTTGTTGGTTTGGCCAAGGTTGTTAGCTTCACCAAGATTATTGCCATCACTAGGTAGGAGATTGTTGTGACTATCCTAGCCATGAGGCATGGAGAGGTTGAGATGGTATTTACTACCAACTTCCATGTGGATACCATCTAGGAGGAAAAAAATATATATTGTTCATTTATTTAGGAGAATAGGAATTAGAAACATAGGCATCACGAGGTGCACCGCATCACTAGGTGCACCTTGAAATGGTGGCCTTTGCTACCGTGGTCTCCTTTGGCCCATAAAGTAGACCTGCTCCATGTTCTCCATTCCCTAGTAAATTGCTTTCAACCAACTTTCAACCTCGGTAGTGATGGACATTTAGTTGTATTACGTTTTCCTCATTCTTGTTATCATTTTTTTTAATAATATTTATGTGGAATATGTTACTTTGTGCACTTGCAACAGAAAATAGCCAAAGCTTTCTGACTTCCTCTTGCTTCTTCATTGCTTGAAGAGTATCTAATTGTGTGGTTATGGAGGTCAAAATCTCTATTTTTAGGGCTTCTATCAAGCTCATAATCTTTGTTCTTGTAATCCCTTCAAGTGTCTTGGTGAATGATATACCAATTACTTTTTGGCTTTTTACTCTTCTACCCATTGACATGGAGTAGTGCTTGTGCAACTCACATATCTTTGGATAGGATAATTGTGAAACATCTCTAGATCCCATAAGGTTTAATGCTTTGAGATCACAAAGTCCTAGAAATACCTACTTCATAGATTTTGTGCTAAACCCACATTGTTAGATTTCTACAAGCTAAACTAAAACCTCTCTATAAATGTTTTCATCTTTTCTCTACGACATCTAGAAGATTGTCTCTCGTATCTCTCTTCTTGTAGTAAACTTGTTTATTCCTTAAAAAAACCATGCTTCATTCCTCCCATGTCCTTATGCTCTCTTTCTAGGCCCATAAATCAGCATAATGCAACTTCCTTTAATATAATTGCAAACTATTTTAAACTTTTGTGCACCACTTTGATAGTCATATCTTCTACATAGCACACCAAATACAAATGAAAAATGTTTCGATCTTCACAAGGCCACGAAAATGTGGCAATATAGATGACAAAATAATCTAAATAGTAGTTGTCCCAAATTTTGAGATTTGAAAATCAATGTCTATCATTCATTGTAGAACGTTGTAGGCCTACCAAGTCCAATGTCATAACTTTTGGGTGTTTTGAGATATTTTCTCCCCTCCATAAATTGGATGGAGAATTCAAGCTTACCCTTAGAAGAGGGTTTTTTAGCTCAATTCCTTCCTCTTTCCTTATTTCCATATTCGTTGTTCCTTGATAAATGTTATCTCCTACTCTAACGAGGATCTCACTCTTAGGTTCTACAACAATGACTTTTAGTGATCATGCAATTGGTGTATGTACAATATAATCTATTGCTTCTCGAATGTTTTATTAGAACGACTCCTTGTTGCCATACCTATGATTACTATAGTAGTCTAACATTCCCAAAATAGAATTGGCAATAGGTGTTTCTCCTATTATGGAATTTTTTGCTTCTAAAGTTGTTGCCACTTGGTTGCACATATACCTCTAGAAGGATTTTTCTCTATAGTTGCTTTTTGCATATTTGTACTAGCTTTACCTATACCATATTTCAAAAGAAATCTCCCCTTAATATTTGTCACAACTTCAATTATAAAAGATATTCAAAGAAGCTTTAAATATACTCATTTAAATAAATGTATCAATGAAAATGATGTGGAAGTTAAGTTTATTATAAAAAAAAAAATTGATCTTTTGAGGTGGCAATTATATTTTAATGTTCATATGATTTTATACCATGAAATCATACTAACTAAATGATGAAGTCAATTTTATTCAGATGATCTCTTCTAGAGATAACATAAAATCTCATGGTCTTCTAACTTTGCTAAAAGGTTCTTTTAATTACTTGGATAAATAGATGGTCTCAAGTTCTCAGGCTCGTACCTTATGATGGTTTGACTATGTTAGAGAAACACATTTTAAAATACAAAGCATTTGAGAGGAAAAATAAACTTAAAGAAAAAAATACTCTACTTCATTATATATGAATAATTCAAGATCCAATGTGATGATTATAAAGACCAACCGTCAACCCCATATATAGGCTCAAGATCACGACATTTCTTAACTAGCCTTAATACAAAACATAAAATAATAATAAACCACATTTACATTCATAAATACAAATTGAAGTCAGTGTTGTCCTTTTATATAGGCTCAAGATAGTGAGACTTCTTAACCAGCCTTAGTACAAAACATAAAATAATAATAAACCACATTGACTCTAAATACAAATCAATGTCAATAAATGGATACCAAGGATAAGAGGGACAGCGCAACATTTCGAGCTTTGACTCTTTTTCTTTTCAAGAGGTCTGAGGTTCAAACCACAACGTGGATAAGTGTGTGAGGGGATGTGTGTATGACTATGTTTGACCCCTATTGATAAGCTTGCTCTCACCCTTATGAGAGGTCATAGTTGGGATTGAGATGCCCAACCCTGAACATCGGTTGTGAGGGTTTCTCGCACTAACCTAATCAAAATATATATATACCTCACAAATAGATTTAAACATTCTAGCACGCTGCTTCTTACATCTAGATTTTCTTTTTCCTTTGTAACCTTTTTTCACAAATAGATGTACACATTCTAAAAAAAGAATCAAAATCTATTGCAAATTTATCTATCACACCGCTAAGATTTCCTCGTGATCCCTTTTGTCTTCAACACGAACTCTAAAAAATTAAAATCTATAGCAAATTCATATCTAATTCCATAAGAGTAAAGGGTTGCTTTTAAGCAAGGAAATATTAATTTTATCATTATCAAGTATTGTTTCTTTAATATGTTAAGAGCTAATATTACTAGTATATTGTTTCTTATCCTGTGTTTTTTAAGTACAACACAACAGAACAGAAAAGTTAAAAAAAAACTCTTAATTTTAGGCTTTTGAAATTTTAACACTTAAAATAATCAAGTAGTCTGAATGCTAATAGCTAATACTACTCTCATATTCTCTTGTTTTTCATCGTGGTGTTTTGTAAATACACAAAAACTATTTTAATTTTAGACTTTCTTGACAAAGGTTCCTCGCATTCTCTGCCTCAGCCTTGACCGCGAACTTCTTCCTCAAAAATATATTTCAGTCTGAGAATTTGCTCATTTAAACACTTAAACAAAGACAGGAGCTTGCATTCATATACCATAAAACATTATCCTTAGCGTTGTATACAACCAATGACCTAGGTAAACGAAAAAGTACTATCGAATTTGATAAATTGTATGTAATCTTTCTAGAGTTAACTCATAACAGGTGCTTCAATGAAGATGAATCACATGGGTGATCCTTTTATTTCTTGGAAAAAATATTTAAAAGAAAATCCTAAAATATATATATGCTTCATCTTGATATATCCAGTTCAATATACATATGAAGACAGATTTCTTCTACCGAGGCAAAAGCAAACATTTGAAATAGGTTGTCATTCATATTTTTTTGTCTACTTTCCTCTCAACTGCAATAAAATGAACCAAGCAATTTGCTTTTGCAAATGAGATAAGATGATTTTACCACCGTACTCAAGTAAAATTTTAAATATGAATGAGCTCCTTAAAAAGGTTTGTTAGGTAAAATTTTATTTAGAAACATATCAGTGCTTAAAAAAGGTTTGCTAGGTAAAATTCTATTTAAAAAACATATCAGTGAAACCAGATCCTAAGCAACTTCTTGTTCTCTAGTTTCATGTTAAAAAAAGACATCATAACAACTTTTTCAACATCAACATATTTAACCAAAGAAAAACAAAACCCAAAATTTAAAACTCTGGTTTCTCCATCAAGCAAATCCAGATATTCTATCACCTTATACAGAACTGACAGCAAACAAAATCTGCATGAAACTTACGATTGGTATCTACAAGTTTGTTTTTTGATTCTATAAAATAATGTTGCAATTTTAAACATATGATTCCCTTTGCTTATAAATTATGTTGCAATTTTCAGTATTGGTATCTTCACTCACTCCAGAAATTACTAGCCACAAGCCCCACCTATGGCTTTATCAGCTGGTCCACCAGTCTGTAGCCTAATGATGGGTAAGGGTAGCTTCCCCCACCAAAAGCATAGCTTTATATCTTAGTTTATTAAACAATTGGAGCTAAAAATAATATTTTCATGTCTGTTTTTAAAGGAAAAAAAAATGCTCCACAGCAAAGAGCAACAGCAACATAATTTTACTAATTAGGATAATATACTAAAATTAGTAGGCACATCTGAATTTTAGAGTGAAAATTACATGAATTATATGAGTCAACAAAAAATAGTCAGTAATCACTTCTCATGCAACATATAGATGTTGCTGCTTATGTCTGGAATTGAAGGCTAGATTAAGAATAAACTAAGTACCCCATAAATTTCAACTACACTCAAAAATGGAATAAATAAGGTTGAAAACTTATTTATTGAGTAAAAATGTCAAATACACAGGTTCAAAAAAACCATTTTAGTCCAGCAGTTTCTGAATAATAAATACATCCTTAAAATTGTTATACTGTTACTACAAGCCAATGCATAACATTCACTGCAAGCGAATACATAAACACTCATGAGCCAGCCCCACAGATATTAGAAAAGGCTCTTAAGCTTTACAGAAGAGGTGGAATCTTTGAAAAGCTATACCTAATACAAACATGTAATTTTGGAACTTCAGGCCCCACAAAAACCAGAAGACAAAATTTGACCGTCCTAAAAGAAACTCATGGTACCCAAAACCTGAATCCCTGATGGTATTTTTAAGTGGTTTTTTGTACCACATCATGGATAATATTCCTCAGCAGTTTATAAAGTATGCAAACACCCCAGATAGCAAGCAACTGATGAAGGCCAATGTACAGTACCTCAATAACAAATACCATTTCATTTCCTACATTTATGTGGACGCCCCAATAATCTTCAGGTGCAATTTCCAACACATGCAACTCATGTAACAGATCATTTGTTTGAATGCCACTTGATTGTATGAACCTCAACAAAGCAAAATAAGTCCCACCAGGCAAAACTTTTGACAAAAAATGCTCCCAAACAATAAACCACTCAGAGAGTTGTTTTGATGTAAACTGATGTCTGAGGCATTATACTCACACAGAAAGGTTCAGTACCCAAATTTAAGCATCGTTTCAAACCAAGACAGTCAAGTAGCAACTGTCTGACTTGATTGAAACATGGATATGGTGACTTCAATAAGAGAAACTAGAAGGTATTTCTGATTTCTCAATAGAACAGATCAATTATGGAAAAAAACAGACATTTGAGAGCAAAGCACTCCAAAAACATCCAAGCCCCGGAACCTCGTCCACAAATTTCAGCGATAAGTACTAATAAATAGTTCTCCTTTCTTCCCCATTTCCTTACATTTGCTCCTCGGCCATCAGTTGCCCCTAGGAGCAAAGGTTCCTGACACATGGGTCCAAAATCTCTTCTTTACACTCGAATATAGAGGATGCTTTTTTCCATCTGATCACTTCTTCAGGCTTTACACAAAAGCGGTTTCACAGTTCCTACTGTTCTCTCTTGATTTTTAATCTATATTCTATATATTATAAATGGATAAAAATCTCAGTGTTCCTTGGGAAAGGAAACAATTGGCAACTCCAAATAAAGAATGCTCTCAAATTTTCAAAAGGATAGTTTCTTGAGACTGATAAATTTACAGACTAAAAGGAAACCCCCATTAACTAAGATAAAAAAAAGATTACAAAAAGTAATCTGGAGTCTTGCGTGTAGCATCTGGTTCAAATTGACGAGGTGCTGGCTCAAACTGAATAAAATTTTGTTCCATATTCTCGCCAACCTCCATGATGGCAGCCATGTTCCCACATCTATAGCAGTAGTTTGGGGCGCTAAAGACAGTAACCACATTCTTGTCCTGCAGTTCAACATTGCAGAGTGTTCAGATACTTATTCATCAACATGCAAAGCATGCTGATAACCAAGAATACAAGCATCGGCGATTAAAAACATTAGATCCACCCATCATACCGCCCATGTCTCAATATCTTGAAATAAGTGTAGAAAAAGATACCTGACACCAATTATAACCTTCCATAACAAGCTGATGTGCTCTAGAGACCAGACTTAAACCATTGGTGTGATTGAATTGTGCTGCTATATCCTGCCCAAATGTGTATCCAGCCCCTCTAGGTGAAATTCCCCAACCACAACGATCATCTGGGTCTGACCATAGTAGATCACACATGGGCCCTTCGTGTGGCACCTAGCAAAAGCAAAACAACACACATGGGATCAAAGGAAAAATGCGTTATATGCATGTCATAATGTACATTTAACATAAAAATATATATTAAACTATAAAAAACATTAATTTAAGTTAATAAGGGATATATAAAGTTCCATATAAACTTAACTCAGGGCAACCTAAGCAACATACATGCATACACCCAAATTAAAATATACAATTAATCAGCATATATCAAATGGCATGAGCTCAAGTGGCTAAGAACTCAGACTTCCAAAGCAGAGACCCAGGTTCAAATCTTGCCAGGCAATATATGCAAAATTGCCAAAATACCACAATGTAGTTTGTTGAAATATGCAATACGGGTGAGACGCTCACTTCAATCATATATATATAAGCCCAGTCAATATACACTGTGCAGAGGTTGGACAAACGTCTCTTAATAAACTTATTTTCCTCTAGCAATTTATTTGTCCCATGATAAAGGCCTTGTTTTCATGGGTGCTCAACTATAGTGCAAAGTTCATTTTGCCCTTTCTCTATTTTGTTTTATTAATTTCTCAAAACTTGTTTCTTAAACTTTGCCCTGTACATTATGGCATTTTTAATGGAACATGAACGGATTTCTGCTGACAAAATTATACAGGTAATAATATATTATATGAAACTTTCACACAAAAGTTATTGAGGAATGATATGAAAGACATGCTATGGAAGCCCATGAACTGTAAGACAGCATATAGGCCAGGTATCAAGCCTTCAACCAGATAGGCAGAGGAACTACCTAAAACCAAGATGCTTGCACTGTATAACCTTAAAAAACAATGCTAATTTCTATGGAACAGGTTTTCAGGGATATACTAGAAAGCCCTGATGATATACTGATAAAGATTTTTTCCAAATTTGTTTCTGCATTTAAGTTTATAATTAATTTGTCCCTTACTGAAATATATTGACAAATATATCCCTGTAATTTTTAAAATTTAAGTTCTTACACATACCAAGAGACACTGAAGCACATCTTGAACAAAACTGCTATGAAGTCTTACTAACTGTCAGAAAATTTTTGCACACTCCAAGCAACAAACCTTCAACTACAAGGCACAGTGGAACCCAATAAGAGTGAGAAGCTTGAACTACATAAACTTAAAAGAGTATTTTTAACAATGTTAATTTCTACTAGGTCTCCCAGACGTGGTCATTGAATCCAAAAGTGGGAAGGGGAAGAAGTTCATCAGCTGCAGGTGAGGAAGCTGTCTCCCATTATGATGTTCATGTCACTTCACCCCTAGAGGCATTAATCATACATGGCACAGGGCTATTAAAGCCCCAGACTCACTCCCCCCATTCAAATTTGCCTTGCTTGCCTGAAATCGTACAGACTGCAACAGGTTTCATGGCATCCACCATGTCATTTAGAGTCTCGAATGATGAAAAGGTCACTAATGACTTTGTCTAACAAGGCATAAGATTTTTGGAGGAAGGAATGCAGATGATAAGCAGGAACAATATAAGCCTCAGTTGCCCTCTAAATTCACCAACTATTGTCTACTTCAGAGGACATATTTCCAAGCTTGGAGATGAACATGTCAATAGTGGATGGACATTGCAAAGCCCAGCAAGGAAGCAACGTGCAGAAGCAACCAGTACAGCATACAATGGACACAAGAGTGTCACGGGAGGAGAGACAGCATACAATGGACACAAGAGTGTCACTGGAGGAGAGGGAGCATATGATGATGTAATAGGATAGGCATACCTGCAGCTGCCTTTGATGGAATTTTTGTTCTTTGGATTTTTGTTTTTGTTCCAAAGAGATATGTACCAGTCAAATGCACTTTTGTAACGTCCTCGAAGCTCATTACATTAGAAGCCACATGGATGGAGGTGGAACAACGTCAGTCAAGAAGTTGCAAAGGCACGGGAGGAGAGACAGCATACAATGGACACAAAAGTGTCACTGGAGGAGAGGGAGTATATGATGATGTAATGGGATAGGCATACCTGCAGCCGCCATTGATGGAATTCTTGTTCTTTGGATTTTTGTTTTTGTTCCAAAGAGATATGTACCAGTCAAATGCACTTTTGTAACATCCTCGAAGCTCATTACATTAGAAGCCACATGGATGGAGGTGGAACAACGTCAGTCAAGAAGTTGCAAAGGCTACAGAAAATAGATTGACTAAGCATGTGCATGGTCTCATCAAATGCTTTTTTAACATGTTTGAGTCTACATCACTCCATAGCAAGGTTAACAGGTGGTGCTAGCAATGTTGATGTTATAGTCCCATTCATAATTGATCTTCTAAATCCCTGAAAGTGGTATGTTTCTGTTTGATGCTTATAGGTTATTCATCTTGTCTCATCTTGGGTTCTAAGTTGATATGTGTATTCCGTGTGGAGAGTATCTTTTTTTGTGTAGCCAGGAGATTCTTTTTGTCCTCTGAGAGAAACTGTTTGTCTAAAGTAATCATACAATCTTGTTCCACGAAGGGTGACCACCAAATATTTGAGATACAAATAATCAGTTCTCAGCATAAACCAGCACTTCTGGTATCACATAATATACATTTTTATTTAATTCCAAAAAAAAACACAATTCTGTTTTCTACATACATATCCAAAGAAACACAACACCACACCCCCCCCCCCCCCCAACAAGCCAATGGCACAAGTCTTAAGTCCCAATGACTTGTTCAAAAGTTGACCAATGTTTTATCTCCTGCAATTACTTATGAGTTGTATACTTCCTTTGATTCACGTGGATGCCTTCAAGTTTTGGTGGAGGTGTAGAGGTTAGGAAACAGAGAAAAATAACAGCAGATGAACAAGGACAAAACTAACAGCTGCAAGTGCAGATTAAAAGATAGCTCACTTTTCTTAAAAACCACAAAAACTTGGACATGAGGATGAAACATTAGAAATATGAAAACTAGTAGTAACTTAGGTAAGCTGGAATTTGTACTTAAGGAAACCCTTTTTTCCAGTTCATCCGAGAAAAAACAGGGCCAAAAATATCATTTTATGGTGCTGGAGAACACTTATATTGACACCAAGAATGTGATACTTACCAGCAGAAGGTGTCTGAAATTGAAATTAATTAACCTCCATGAAAGACCACGAATGGCTTAATGGGACTACAGCAATATGTGCATGAAAGTATGGGGTCCGAAGAGGAAACCCCCAACAACAGAAAGAGAAAGAAACAATAACATAGAAGAGAAAAAATGAAGGTAAACCCAAAATGGCTTAAACCCTAAAACAGTTATAAGAAGATGAGGTCACCACAGGTAAGCAGTGGATGAAGCACAACGAGAGATCAGACAAGGTAGGCTATCAAGAGTCGTCAATAAATGATAAACATATGAGAGTGTTCTAAGTTGAGACGAGCCGCTTCGGTGATATGCAGAGCAAAAGGTAAGCTTCCACTGGAACCCTTCTTAACATATACAGTTGACACGCTAGAAATGGAGAGAAACTGGTAGTACGTGATCTGCATATGATGGGGTATTGGTCGGCAAATGCAGAAATCTTATGAATGGGTTTGTGAAAGGTTGTGTTGCCTGTGTTGAGGACAAGAAGGATACAGTGCCCTGTAAACAAAGGGTATGGACAAGCATAGTCTCTCAGATCTGTCCTCAAAATTGCCACTGTCATGCTCTAAAGGCATTTAATTCCTCCTATGTCTGAGATTGGCTAAAAGAATGAAGCAACCAACCTGGTCAACTTGCAAGTCGCAGAAAGGGTTCCACATCTAAGAGTAGATGCCTCAAGAAGAAACAGTGCCAAATAGCTCTGATCAAGCTGACAAATGATGGTAACTAGTTACCCCCACCCCCACAAGTCACAAAATAAACAATGATACCCCCCTCTGACTTCATAGTTGATGGGGCATCCGAAATGAAATAAACATCATCTTTCACCTCATGGATGGAACAAAGGCAACAGATCCTATCTTCACAAAGGACATGATGGTCAGTCTCAACCTACATCTGATGAGAACAAACTTTCAGTTGACTAAGCGGTATCCTTAGACCGCGGACCAATGGTGTTTAAGATAGTGGGGTGAACAAAATATAGATAGCAGATTGATTGAGAATATCATACAAAGATCCAGCATAAGAGACATAAGCCTTGGGAGTCAATATGGTATAAGATTTTCTAAAAAGGATGCACCAAAACATTTTTGGGAGTGGTAAATGGCAACAAGGAGATCCTATAGCTTCTATGAGACAAACTGTCGTTTCCTTTTAAGGAGATGCCACCTATAATAACCTATGAGCACCCTGAAGAGAAGAAGATTCATAGGCAGGAACCTACCAAAGCTTCTGGTGCATATTCCTGCATTCTGCAAAACCACAATTCTTAAGGTGAGAAAATCAAGATGTCCCTCCAAAAGGATTTTTGAAATAAGATCATATTTGGCCATGGCAATGGTGGTATAAAGGAAGTTAAACTCAAGCAAAAGTTTAGAAAGATAGGCTACATATTTCAGGGCATACTCAGCATCAAAGTTTATTGTGGTGTCACAGGTAGTGGATGAAGCATAGGGAGAGGCAAAAGAACACTTCGAGAAATAAGAAAGTGTCAAGGCAAGGACACCATGGTCTGCTAGGGGAAGCTGATCCCACAAAAGGAAGTTGCGAATGTGTGCAATCAACAATTGGCTAGCCAAGATACTGTCTAAAACACTTACACCTCCACCATGTGTTAAACAAGTAAACCTGCTTGAACCTAGAAAACAAGGTAATCGATTAAGGATACAAAAGCTATTTGACTTTGCCAACAGAAGAAGGTGTCGCCCATATGCTGTAAATGGGCCTGTTCCATCTGCTAAGGCTTTTTGTAATCCAAATGCTTCTGTATCAAGTTTATAAAGGCAAAGTTCATCCTCGACAATCTCATGAATCGAAGTATATCTAGTCCCAATGCAAACATTGAAATTGCCTACTTGGATGATTTCACCCAAGGAAAAGCGAGATCACAGGATAGAGGTCAAAGTATGGATAATCATCAATGTGCACCATTAAGGACAAAAAGGCCAAAGGAAAGTACCAAACAGCTACAAATACATCACAAGTGTCTCTCTGAATACAAAGTCACTTATATCAGAAGTAAACGTTAAAGGAAAATAAGGATACTCTATGGCGAAGATAATTTCTAATGACACAAGCCACTCCTTTGAACCCCTGAATACCACCAGATTTGCGAGCCTCCTTTCTAGACGCTAAGAGCCAACCAAAACTAATCCCCTTCTTTTGTTACCCCGATCCCAAATGTCTGACACTTTTTCTTCATGAGGCATCTACTCATACGCATAGCGTTTCCTGATACTCTTAAGTCAACCATGTGGATTGCCTCTTTCTTTCTTTCAACGTATTTGAGCATGTCACTGAGATGATGTTAGGGACAGATCTGTGAGACGATTCTCTTCCTTGCAAGTTGCTGAGAGAGCATCATGTCCCTCTCATCCTCAACATAGGCATCAGAAGCTTTGACGGACCCAACTTATGGCTTTCTGGATCTTCCAGCCAACATCCCAAGCCTTGCAAGCAGTTACATATTACCACTTCTCTCTCCAGTCCTAGCATGTTGGCCTTGGATGCTAGGAGTTCCTCTCACCCCACATATTACCCAATCATGTCTTCTCGGCTATGAAAAATCCCCTATGTCAATCATTCATTCTTGCATTGGCCCTTCTGTCCTAATGACGACTTTGGCTCTTTGACTTAGAATGCCATTTCAGACTCTCAATAGCCTACTTCATTCAGTTTTTATTGTGCTTCATTGACCATCTGCCTGTGGCAACCTTACCTATCTCCTATTGTACTTACTACAAGTGTTTAAAGGTCTAACCCATTTTAGGTTTACCCTTTTGTTTTTTTTACCCGCTTATATGTTATTGTTTCTTTTCTTTTGTTGGGGGGCTCCTTTGAACCTCAGACCTCCCATTTACACATGTTGTACTTAACAGACCCATTGGCCTATTTGTGGCCATTCAGGGACATTAACATAATTTCAACACATACAGTGTCAATGTGTAAAATGATCTTTCTGGCCTTTTTTTGTGAACGAATGGGAAAGGAATGGATTTTCTTGAACAAACGGACAAGAATCACTTTAAGTCATACAGCTTTCCTAGAAACTGTTCACCAGTCAGTCAGAGAAGAAGCCACTATGGTTAGTGGCACCATTTTCACCACCCGTCTGCCAAAATTTGTTTTATAAGAAAAGGTCACTTTGGTTGAGAACCATCTGATGGATATTTAGCTCAAAATAGAGAGCATGAAGAAAAGTGTGTGAACATGAGTAGGGCTCAAAACTGTGCTCTACCTGCCCATGGCTGCATGTGAAGGCCCCTTTTTGGGACCCTCCCTCTACCCCCTTCTCCCAAGAAGTCCTTTGCAGACACATAAAGGGAGAGACAAGAAGCTGAGGATGAATCTTTTCTCTGCTGCTGCGGCCAAAAAACCAAAGGTTTCCGGTCCAGAGTTAATGACTGTCTTCCCCAAACAGACCACCGTCCCAAGCTTGTTATTGAACAAAGTTCGGTGGCTGAAAACATTTTGGACAGGAGTAACCATGATCTTATCTACAAATTTATTGGCATGAGAGCATCTCTAGGGTTTATGACCTCCTCGGTTCGAGAGAATTGGGAGCCTTTAAGGAATATTTCAATTTTCCTCATAAGTAATGGATACTATATAGACAAAGAGAAAGCTTTTGAATCAAGGAAGAGAAGCTATGGAACAGCAAGTCTTTTGTGCAGCCCTAGAAGCTAGGTTTTGATCCACGAATGTAACCTACTGCAATGGTTGTTTGGGTTCGACTATATGATCTACCAATGGAATATTGGTATGAACCAATTTTTGAGATATTATACAATTTCTTGGGACACTCTCTAGGAGTAGCTAGAGATACGATGACAGGAGCTTCAAACATTTATGTTCGGATCTGTGTTGAAATGGATCTTAATCGCCCACTGCCAGCTGAAATAGAAATAGATATAGGTGATTTAACCTGGATCCAACAAGTAGACTATGAAGTGATCCCCTTTCAGTGCAAGATTTGTCATAAGTACAAACATCTTGCCCGTTTCTGCCCCAAGACTATCCAAAAGGAGCTCATCCCATCGGAGGCTAATGGTAATAACGACAAGATGAAGAAGGTAGAAGCTCGGCCCACAACCTCGAGCCAAAATACACTAGAAGAGGATTTTGAAGCACCTAAGAGGAAGAAGAAGGCACGATCAAACCAAACAAAAGAGAGATACTTAAACAGGTATGAGATTCGTAATACCCTAATGGGCATGGAGAATGAGATAGATGTAATGGGGGAACCCCAAGGGGAAATTCTGCCCTTCGAAAATGTAGAAGTAGTCCAGCAGAGGAAAACTCAACCAGCATTGGAGATCAATATCCAACCAACCCCAAACCATATTGCCATAACAGCTTCAGAGAACCTCAACCTTGCTATGGTCTTGGTTGATAGGGATGTCTCAATGAAAGACAGAGGTAAGCCTGCTCTTGGAATTCAGCAAGTAGATAAAAGATTAAAAAACACCCAAGCCAAAAGTGTGGGAAGAAAATCAAACCAGGAGCAACTGGTAATGGAGGGTGACCAGCTAGTAAACCAGAGGTGCATAAAGCAAATTGATATTTACTGGGTTCCAAGTTCCCAATGATAATACAATCATTGAATATTAGAGGCTTAAACAGCAGGTCTCATCAAATTGTTGTTCACAGTTTAATTGAAAGCCATCATTCAGATTTCATTCTCTTTCAAAAGATGAATCTTCATTACAGTTGATGGGTAGAATAGCCAAGAAAATATGGAGACAAGCAGAGCATATGGCTGTAGCATCCCAAGGTGCTTCAGGGGGCATAATGACTCCATGGAACCCTCAAACTGGACAACAATTGATCATGTTGCAGGACAGGGGTTCTCACAATCTCTCTTCAAGAGTAAGAGTTCAGTGTAACTTTCGTTGATTTCAAATTTCTATGGTTCAGTAATTTTTGGGAAGCAACACCTCCAATGGGCAGTATGACAAGCAAGGAGGATAGGAAAGGAAGAGGTGAAATGGATAGTGGTGGTTGACTTTGATGTTAAGCTTTCAGCCAGGGTTCAGGAAGGGGGCAGCCCATCTTTGGATCAAGGGGACACATTTATGATCTCTAAAGTAAATCAGCTCAATTTGATTGATGAGTATGCGGGGCCTTCTTATACTTGGACAAATAAACAAGCGGGGTTGGCAAACAAGAAGGTAAAGCAGGATAGATTCTTGGTGTCCTAAGAGGCTTTTTTGTGATGGTCACTCAGACTAAAAATCTTCAATCGTATAGAATCAGACCACTTTCCAATTCTCTTGGAATGGGATATGGGCCATAAATTTTTTTCTAGACAATTCGGTTTGAGAATTTCTATCTGTAAAAGGAGGAGATTAGGGATAAAATCTCAGTTTGGTGGGAGGAGGAGCACCCTGCCCATGGGACAGGATTGTTTGGAGTCTTTAAACACTCTAATATGTTAAAGCCCAACTCAAAATCTGGAAAAGAAACAATAAATCAGACTTTCAGCTTCAGCAGGTTCTGCTGGTTGCTAGGATGGAGGAGCTGGCCACACTCTTCCTGACTGAAACAAGCACAGAAGACTTAAAACAGGAAGATGAGTTGGTCAGAAATGAGTTAAAGTGTATGGACAATCAGGAGGAGATCTATTGGAAACAAAGAGCCAGACCTTCTTGGCTGCTAGAGGGGGACCAAAATACTAACTTCTTTCGTTGCTCGGCCTCGACAAGAAGACACTCCAACACACTGCACAGCCTAAAAGACCTTTATGGTAAGGTGATGGACACTATCCCAAGTATGCAGCAAGCTGCAAATATTTACTTTGGAAATATTTGCTCTGCTTCTGCCCATCATAATCTTGCAACGCAACAAGAGATACTTAATCGTATCCCACAGATTATAATAGCCGAACAAAACCAGACCCTCTTCAAAACTGTGGATCTAGAGGAGATGAGAGACACAGTTTTCAAAATAAGAACCGAAAAGTCCCCAAGCCCTGATGGGTTCCCTATTGAATTTTTCCAAGCTTTTGAGGATGATATAGGGGAGGATGTAACCAGGGCAGTGGAGGAATCTTGTGCAAATAAAAACATGTTACGAGCTAACAACCACACTTTCCTTGCTTTGATTCCTAAAGTGGGAGAGGCTTCCTACCTTGGAGACTTCCAACCGATTGCACCTTGCAATGTAGTCTACAAGATCATACTGGATAGTATTATCTCTCCAGAGCAAGGAGGATTTGTGGAGGGCTGACAAATTCTGGATGGAGTAATCTGGCACAAGAAGCAATTCACACATTGACTCAGGAAGGTCAAAGAGGCATGCTTATCAAATTAGACATGTCTAAGGCCTGTGATAGTCACTTGGCAGTTTCTAGATCAAATGTTAGAGAACTTTGGTTTCTGTCAGGGCTGGAGAGAGTGGATCATGAGTTGTGTTTCTTCGGCTTCCTTCTCAGTCCTCATCAATGGTATTACCTCAGCTCCCTTTTAGGCCTCTAGAGAAATTCAGCAACAAGATCCTATATCCCCCTACCTCTTTATTATTCTTGCTAAAGGATTGAGCAAATTTCTTCAGAAAAATAGGCAACAGGGAGTTATCTTAGGAGTGCAAGTGGAAGTGGTGAATCTGACCCATTTACAATTTATGGATGACACAGGGTTGCTGGGGGCGGCCAATGTTAGGGAGGCAAGAGCGCTCAAAACTGCCTTAAATACATATCTGGAAGCCACTGGCCAAGAAGTGAATGCAGCCAAGTCCAAGGTAGTGTTCTTTAATACCTAAAGGGGGATCCAAGATCAGATTCTAAACATCTTAGGCTTCTCTCAGGGCTCCCTCTTAATGGACTACCTGGGGTTTCCACTTCACTATAAGAAATGGAAGGTGGCAAAATGGAAAACACTAGTAGACAGAATTGGTGCGAAGCTAAATCATTGTATGCACCGTTGGATTTCTTTTGGAAGAAGAGTGACTCTTCTTCAATCAGTGGTTCAAGCAATGCCAATTTACAAGTTCTTTATCCTTGTTATTCGATTGGAATCCTGAAGGAGCTCGACTCAATCATGTGAAAATTCCTATGGGATGGCCCAAGGAATGGAAAGCGATGGGCTCTAGTAAGTTGGGACAAAATCTGCCAGCCTAAGACAAACAAAGGATTAGGAATTCGAAAAGCAACATTGAATAACCAAGCACTAGTAGGCAAGCTTTATTGGAGATGGATTTCCAATTAGGAAGCGTTGTTTAGCAATGTCATTACTAGTAAGTAGTTGGGTAACATTTCCCATGAGGAAGCAGGTCACATCTTTATGGGTGGCCAAGGTCATGTTGTTTAGATGGTCCTGAAATTAGGAGAGAAAGTGGTAAAACCAAAACTATTTTGGAAAGTGGGTAGAGGGGATAAAGCAAATTTTTGGACCGATTCTTGGGACCAATACCCCCCCTTAATTTTAGAATTTCTAGAGCTGCAGCCCCTTCAACAGAGCCTTGAGGCTAGAGGATGGATCATGACAGCATGCTTTCTACATGCAAGGCAAATTGGGACCTTCTCTCTTATAAAACGCCATCTTATAGGAGAAGAGGGCAAGATAGCTTGGGGTCATGGGAATTTAGGCATCTATTTAGTTCGAGAAGGTTATAATGATTTTCTCCCTCCCCCACCAATGTTGTTGGATGTTCCATGGGCGTATGGTTGGCAAAGGGCTGGCCAAAAATCAATTTCTTTGCCTGGAAAGTTATGCATCAGAGCTTCCTCACCTATAATAACTTACAGAATCATAGCCCCTCTAACTGTATCATGTGCAATACCCAAGAGGAGACAATAGACCATTTGCTCTTACAGTGTGCTTTGCCCTAGAGTTGTGGAGCCGATGGGTTGATCTCTTCAAGGCCTGTCTCAACCAGCAGTAAACGCTTACCAATATATGGGAAGTCTATAAGCGAAGAAGGTTCAAAAATAAATCAGTTCAGATGGGTTGGTCTCGGGATCCAAGCTCTATCTGGTGACACATATGGCTGAAAAGAAATGCCAAAATTTTTAGAGTACACTCTGATAGAGCTAGTTTGACAGAAAATAGTAAATAGGATTACAGAAACAGTAAAAGGAAAGCTAATGTGGAGGAGCAAAAAAACTAGGAGGGACAGAATGCTGCCATGCGGTGGAATCATGGGGCTTGGCAACACGCCCACCCCTAGGCTAGGAAAAAATCAACATGGATGGAACAGCCAAAGATAACCCAAGGGCAGCGGGCATTGATTTCCTCAAAAGAGACTACAAGAGAAAGGTCCTTCATTGACAATTAGAAGGTCTAGAAGTAGCAACAAACAATGAAGCAGAGGCTTTGGCAATCAGACAAGGCTCTCACAATACTTTGGAGAATGGAGTTCGGAAGATCATAGTGGAGTCCGACTCATAAATTTTGATGGGTTTCTAGATGAGATCAGGAATTTCAGACTGAGCACATGGCAAATCAAGAACACAGTGCCTCAAATCCGAGCCATCTAACAGCAGTTTGAGGATGCCGTTCCGGTTCATATAGGCAGAGGAAAGAATGTTGTGGCTGAATTTTTGGCTAAAAAGGGAAGCGAGCATCTTGCTGGTTACCTGCTGAAATCTGATCGGAATAGGGATACTGTAGATTGGATGAAGGTGAACCAACAAGTTTTAGTACTATCCAACAGGTATCCAGGCTATGAAGTGTATCAAACCATGCTAGATGACTATGATGATTAGCCTCTGGTCTGACATCACGTTGCTGCTTGTAGCACTCTTAGTCCCAAATTGGGATAGCCCCTGAAGTAATGGCAAGAGGGAGAAGCTAATCTGGGCTCTGTGGAATAGTATTAACCAAAATTGTAATCAGGATAGGAGTTTCTACTCTTTGGATCACACTAAGAAATTTGTGGTCCAAGAAGATGTTAGAGTTAGTTTTATTAGGATCTTGGGGCTGGCCAAAAGTGGAAGGCCAATTATTGTAACTTTGGACCTGTCTTTTTAATAAGATTTTCACCTTTTTCACAAAAAAAAAAATTAAAAAAAGTTCCACAAAGCCCCCTTTTTAGAGGGGACATGGGAATGTGGGGACACCTATGGCTGTATGTTTCCCCCATATCCTAGGAAAAAGAGAATGACTGAAGATATATATTATATTGCCTACAAGATTTGGGACAATCGGCGAAGAGCAAGGAATTTCACACCATAAACCAAGGTTCTAGTTCCATAGGTGAACTTTAACATTTTAGCCTTGAGGGTTTGAGACAACTGGTGTGAACGAAGTGTTCTGCACCATAGACCAAGGTTCCAATCTCATGGGCAAGCCTTAACATTTAAAACAAATGGCATCAGCTCAAGCAGGCTAAAAGTGTGGATATTTAAGACGGAGACCCAGGTTCAAAGTTTGTTGAAATACTGTGGTAATGTGGTCATAATTAATATGGGTGGGTCCCATTTTAATCCCATATATATTATATTAAAGCACGGTGTTTGATTCTACTACAAATTATGCATGGCTGATAAAATTTAGCAAAAACAAGGACCTTCATGGCCATTTCTGGTGATTAAATGAACAGGACCTGCATTTGAAATATCATGGCTCAAAAAAGCATGGCTTGAATTGAAAATGAAGAGGACACATCCCCATGAGAGAGGATGGGGAACGAGTACCGATGGGTATCAAGAGTAGGGTATGCATCAACATTGGATAAATGTCCATAACTTGGCAAATGTTTAGAAATGTTCCTGATGGCACAAATAGACATTTTACACTGCAGGCATTAAAATTTGGTAGTTGGACCCAACACAAACTGAATAGGTTTTAATTTTCATTAACACTTACTTCTTGGATGCGATCCAGGGAACGAATATGATCAAGTGTGTCCAATGATGGAGAGAGACCACCATGCAAGCAGAAAATCTGCAACCACCAAGCACAACAACAGTAAAAATTTAAGCCCTGAAAGCAGAAGATCTTCAAGCACCAAAAACAACAAAATTAGAACTAAAAGCATTCTCAAAAAAATAAAACTTTTATGACTTCATGCAAATGCTTAGATTTGCGCCTTCAAAAAAATAAAACTTTAATTTGGATTTGCGCCTTACGTACCTGACTTTCAATGAGAGCAGTAAGAGGGAGGTAGTCAAAAAGATCTGTAAAATATTTCCACACATTTGCATTGCCATATTTTCTTAAGCATTCGTCATAAAATCCATAGCTGAAAGCACAATTTATTTCTGTCAGTAAGCATTGTTTGCATATTACTAACATAAAAAGTAAACTGCACCTATATTCTTGTTATTAGTTAACATATACAAGTATCTTCCAACAGGTTAGGCATAATAAGTAGAATAAACTCCACAGATCATTAGTTATAATCTTCTAGTGTGACTTAAAAAATGTGAGTACAAATTGCATGTGTGCGAAAGCAACTCTACATTTGGAATATATGTATAACAGGTCCAATCCTAGCCCAGATGCAGCTGCCTGAAAATGGTGAACTCATAGAAGAGTTCTTTGAAAAACAACATTGAATTTAAATTTCTTTTATTAATTATAACGAAAAGGAGTTCTGACAACCACCAAAGTCCTCACCTTAACAATGATACAAGTATTTTAAATGTCTATATATATGTGTATATGTATCATAATGGGACATAAATCCAATGGAAATAAAAGTAGTCTGCTGTGACTTTGCATCAGAAAAATTGCTGTTCAGGCTCTCAATGAACAACAGAAAATAATGATCCTCGCTAAAATATCTTACACTTGAGTAATTTGGCGGCTCTCATGATTCCCTCGCAGAATGGTAATTCTGTCCCTATAGCGAACCTTCAGACCAACTAGCAGTGTCACTGTCTCTACAGAATAGTACCCTCGATCTGCAAAGAAATATATCAGACAGAGAAATCAGAGTGTCAAATTAAACAAGTTGAGCTTCATCATAATGTATACAAAGTACAAACGAAATATAGACATCTCAGAAAATCCTATTCCTACCTTGCACAAGAATTTAAGAGGTGACACGTTAACAGAGCAGCTCTTCTAGCATGTAATTTCAAAAAGTCAGTAGTTATTTCAACTCCTATTCTAGTATGTTATAAAACAGTTCATGAAAACCGTACAAGCATAAAGGGATCTTTGTTGGTCAAAAGAATTTCATTCGCACTAAATCGCTTATGTGTACAACCATAACTCGTTTGCAAGCATCCTATGCCTCGTCTCCAGTAAAGCATAATTCAAAAATTTGTGTTTGCATGTCATTTGGTTACAAAAGATAATAGCATGAAAATTAAACATGTTCAGCCACAAAGATAAGCTAACAGCCACATACCTAGATTGCAAACATTAGCTTAACCTAAGAATAATTCAAAAATTTGTGTTTGCATGTCATTTGGTTACAAAAGATAATAGCATGAAAATTAAACATGTTCAGCCACAAAGATAAACTAACAGCCACATACCTAGATTGCAAAAATTAGCTTAACCTATCAAATGGTATTAGTACAACAGGTTAAACTGTTCAACTTTCAAGGAGGAGACCCAGGTTCGAATCTTGCCAAGTGATACATGCATAATAGCCAAGCTATTGTAATACCACTACGTGGTCATGATGTAATATGGGTGGAGCCAGTTTCAACCCATATAACCAATTCAAAAAATAATAATGAGCTTAACCTAACAGCATAGCAGTATCTAAAACATGATTTCATTCACAAGTATATAATTCTGAAAACATTGGACAGATGAAATTTATAACATAATTTCATTCATAAAGCATTTAGGACAAGAAAAAAATATAAAAAAAACATGATGCTTCTCAGATGGAAAGCTGCATAGCTAAATCTAAAAACTTTGGACAATTGAAACTTCACCAAACCGTATTGCAATTCTCAACTACAGCGCTGCAAGTGCACCAAAGTTATGGTCACAAGGTGTGAAAAGACAAACACATGTTTCTTAATCCACAAAAAATCATAAGAACTAAAATATTAAAACATCACAGAGCGTACATGTGAAATGACAACCAAACCTAGTGACAGCAATGCAGTTAAAAATAAGGGAAAAAAGGCTACTGGCATTAAGCATCGACTTCCCTAAGGCATGGATCCAATATCCTTATTCTCAGGTTAATAAATCTGACACAGTATGATAGTGTCATCTATTGCAAAAATATGCAGAAATGAAGTCCATCAATTCAAAATTGGGCGAACATGCTCTCATGTTAAGGTGATCTCCCATATAATGTAGCCTGGTGTATATAATGGTAGAGGTGGCATTTAATAAAACCAATTTCGCCTAGCGAAGCACGTATATTTGAGAAAAAGTGGTGACGAGGAGTTTCACACGCTCAACAAAAATATGAGAAAAAGTGGTGACAAGGAGTTTCACACGCTCAACAAAAATATGAGAAAAAGTGGTGACGAGGAGTTTTATACACTAAACAAAAAATATTGTGGGTAAACCTTGACATTTTCTTGTGTATCTTAAAAATTACATAACTTATAATCAAACAACATTCCAATTTTGTGAACCTTCAGCTTTTCTAGTGGGCTTAAAAGTTAGTTTAACTACATGAGCTAAATACCACAATTTAAATTTTTAAAGAAAACAACAAATTCAAATCTTATTTACAAGAAGATACATTTCATAACTCCCCAAAATGTTATTGTAACACCAGAAGTTAGTTTAACTACATGAGCTAAATACCACAATTTTAACTTTAATCCAATGGGCTTAAAAGTTAGTTAGTTTAACTACATGAGCTAAATACCACAATTTTAACTTTTAAAAAGGACACCAAATTCAAATCTTTACTTACAACAAGATACATTTCATAACTCCCAAAATGTTATTGTAACACCACTTCTAATCCAATGAGCGCCTTCAATCCTGAAAAACTCTATAACCAATTTAAAAGAAAGGGGGTAAAAAAAGTATACAAGACTTTGACTCACGAGCAATAATAACAATCACCCCTAATTACCCACGCAACTCTCTTTACCAAACCAAAGGAGTGATCCCATGCCAATTTGCGGAGGAAATATCAAGTACACAAACCAAAACAAGGGTATCACATAACAAATAGAAAACATTCAAGCCCACAAAACTAGAGAGTGACCTATCAAATACATGTAACAAATGTCATTTCAGAACACAATAATCCCAAAGGCTGACTTCCTGGTGTTAAATGGCCATAAAAAATAATAAAAATAAAACATTGGCATTGCATTTGATTCCATTCCAACTCACCTACATAGTCACCCATGAACAAATAATTAGTATCAGGAGCCTTGCCACCGATCCTAAACAGCTCCAACAAATCATGGAACTGTCCATGAATGTCCCCACACACTGTGACGGGGCACTTGACCGGCTGGACATTCCATTCCTCCACCAGAATTGCCCTGGCCTGGTCACACAAGTGCTTCACCTCCCCCTCAGTAAGAGGCTTGCATTCTAACAGCTGCTCAATCTGTCTATCCAAATCAGCATATGAAGGCATGTCTGATCCCAACTGGATCCAATGCCCACTGATCTCCACACCCACAAATCCAAAAACCTAACACCAATCCCAACAGCCCCCAAAACCCTAACCCAATCCTAGATCTCCCCACTACAAACCCTAGATTTCAAAATCCGAAACCCTCCACCATACCACAACATCAGCACCCACTCAATTAATCATCGTTCCAAGAAACACCCACGATTCAAACAAGAATCTTACCCACACCCACCTGATCGGATCTGCGACCGTTGCCACCCCACCTCCTCTTTTTACCCTACTCAGTGCACATATGTTGCCGTATACTCACAAATATTTTGGTACACCCACAAAAAACTAGCAAACACCCAAGCCAAAATTGCATGATCTGTACCTGCCCAGGAACGGATTTATCCCGCTCCGCACTGTAATTCGTTTGATCCAGTGCGCTTCGGTCCTCTCCCCTTATGTTTGTAGCGTCCCTTTGCCTTCAATGTCGAAACCTGCATTTCATTTCATTTCATTTCGAGAGGAATGGTGAAATTTAACTCAAATTCCAATGAAATGAAAAGTCGTAGTCCCCGAACCTCGAGGCTCGGAATCCACGAGGCTCCAACGAAGTTTGTTCGTACTTGGCCTCTTCCCTGCCAATGATTACACCACCCTTCCATTGGAATATTTTTTTATTTTTAAGATAGAATGATTCTTGTTAAAATCGAGCAAACGGTGGTCCAAAATAGTGTGGTTGTAATGGTTATAACTAACTCTTTTATGTACCAAAATAAAAACAAAAATCAAAAGTTTGCATCTTCTCTGCACAAGGAGGGTGCATTGGTTATGACTTTGGTTAGATGGTAGCGAACAAGTGTGGATTTTCCTTAAATTGATTACAACAAGTTTTTTTATGAGAGGTGAGAGGTACTAGTCCCCTCATACCAAGTGAGATTTGAACTTGGGTTTCCTAAATGAAAACTTAAACTTTTACCATTGTAGTAAGGTTGTAACTATATTAAATAATGTATGTTGTTGCGAAGGTTAGGTGGATTGGTAAAAAGTTGAGCATTTATCAAGAGGAGACCTAGGTTCAAATCTTGCGGGCATGCTCAATCTAGGGTAAAGGTAGTACTCTGACTTGAGTCCGTTGAGTGTGCGCCAGTTTGATGATGGTGATACCAATCCTGAGCCACCGGTGTCTCTCTCACTCTGAATTGTGTTTACCGAAGCAAGATAGGGGTTATAGTGGTAGCACCATGATTTGACACTACGACCGGAAGCAATGAAACTTGACCCTGTGACCAGTTGTTCAAAAAGGAAAGGTAATTGTTGATTCATCTAGGTAGCTAGTAATATCCTATGTGTTGATAAAGGTCGACAGGGCTCCATTTTTTCTATGCCCACCTTGTTGATAGGGGTTCAAACCCCTCTAAAAATCATGTGTTTACCCTAAATATTTTATCTGCTTATGTAGCGTAGTTGGTGAAAGTCTTGGGTGCTGGTAAAAATTAACCCAGGTTTCATTCTCTCTGCCTCAATACTACAATATATGGCATAGCTAGAATGTCCTATGTGTTGGTAGAGGCCGACAAGGCTCTATTCCTCCTACACGCAACTTGTTGATAGGGGTCCAAACCTCTTTAAAAATCTTGTGTTTACCTTAAATATTTTATTTACTTGTGTAGCGTAGTTGGTGAAAGTCTTGGGTGTTGGTAGAGGTCGACCCAGGTTCCATTCTCCCTACCTCCATAGTGCAAATATACGGTGTAACTAGGAAAGTCATTATGTGTTGGTAGAGGTCGACAGGGTTCCATTCCTCTACACCCACCTTGTTGATAGGGGTCCAAGCTCCTTTAAAAATCTTGTGTTTACCCTAAACAATTTTGTCTGCAAGGATAGTGTAGTGGTTAGGGCTTTGGTCTCTCTTTGGAGCGGTCCAAGGTTCAAACCACTACATACCCAGAAGAGATTAGATTGAATGGTAACGGTCAAGTGACTGTTGGTTAGCTATCCCAGTTCGAGGGTCGGAATCCCGTTGACTGTGCTTTACCCAACGGGCTTAGGGTTTATAGAGGCAGCCCATTCATAGAGTTAACAATTTACCTATGAAAAAAATTTATGTTATCGATTCCCCTATATATGTAAAAAGTTTACATGTTGCCCATTCATAGAGTTATCAATTTACTTATGAAAAAAAATTATGTTATCGATTCTTCTCTGTATAAAAAAAGTTTACATGTTTTCCGGTATGATTTCTAAGTTCAATGGACAACAAGGTATGTTTTCTTGTATGATTTCCAAGTTCAATGGACAACAAGGTATATGAGAGTGTATAAAAATTAATTTACATGTTTAATTAATTTTTTACTCTACATTATCCCTTTTAATCATAGATTATCTTATGGTTAAAAAATATATATGGTTTTTTAATTTGATGGTATCGAAAAAAAATGTATATATTTTTTTTTGAATGTAGTGAAAAATGTACATTTTTTTTTAATTTAGCGAAAAATTCTTTGCGGAGCCGCTTTGAACTGAGAAACTAGACTAAGGGATACTCAATGTGCGAAAAATCACCCTGGAGTCACGCTCAGCCTTGACCGCACCAGCATAATCAATTGAATTCTGGATACTCAATGTGCGATTGGTAGGATGGAGATTCGAACCAAGGACCTTCTTTGGAGGATTGGTCTTGGTTGTTGTCATGAGGGTGGGGGTGGGCGTGAATAACCGCACCGTGCATTATGAGGGCGGGGGTGGGCGTGAATAACTCGCATGGTCCATTATGAGGGTAGGGGTGGGCAGTAACAACTGCACGGTGTAGTGGTGCGATTGTTACCGCCACCCTCGTCTGTGTAGTTACTGGAGGGCGAGGGTGGGCGGTGAATAACCGCACGGTGCATTATGAGGGTGGGGGTGGGCGTAATAACCGCACGATGCAATGGTGCGGGGGTGGGCGTGAACAACCGCACGGTGTAGTGGTGCGCTTATTCACGCCCACCCCCGTCGGTGCAATTGTTATCGCCCACCCCCGCCCTCGAGTGCGATTGTTCATCGCCCACCCTCGTCGGTGCACTATTATCGCCACCCTCGCCCTCATAGATGAGGGCGAGGGTGGGCGCGGCATCCCCGCCCTCATATATGAGGGCGGGGGTGGGCAATAACAATTGCATGATGCATTATGAGGGCGGGGATGGGCAGTATCAACTGCACGGTGCAATGGTGCAGGGGTGGGCAGTAACAACTGCACGGTGCAATGGTGCAGGGGTGGGCAATAACAACTGCACGATGCAGTGGTGCGGTTAGTCACGCCCACCCTCGTCTGCAGCTTGTTATCGGAGGGCGGGGGTGGGCGAATAACCGCACCGTGCAATGGTGCGATTGATTATCGCTCACCCCCGTCGGTGCAATTGTTACTGTCCACCCTCGCCCTCATATATGAGGGTGTGCCTGCATCCCCGCACTCATATATGAGGGTGTGGGCACCGGTGGGGGTGTGAAGGCGGGGGTGTGCACCCCCGCCTTCATATATGAGGACATGGGCATCGGCGGGGTGGGCAGTAAGAGCAGTAACAACTGCACGCCCTCATATATGAGAGCGGGGGTGGGCAGTAACAACTGCACCATTGCATCGTGCGGTTGTTACTGCCCACCCCCACCCTCATAATGCACCGTGCAGTTGTTATTGCCCACCCCCACCCTCATAACGCACCGTGCAGTTGTTATTGCCCACCCCCACCCTCAATATGCACCGTGTAGTTGTTATTGCCCACCCCCGCCCGGGGTGGGCTGTATATGGTTATTTTATAAAAAATTTAAAATTTATATCAAATTTTTAATTTAATATTTAATAAAATTTATTTTAATTGTATTATGTTTTAATATAAATAAAGATAAACATCAAGCGATATTAGTTCAATCGAATAGATTCCTCGAGGAAACCAAGGTTTAAATCTTGGCAAGCGATACATGATACATGGATATTATCTAAGCTTGTAATACCAATACCACTATGTGGTGAAGATATAATACTGGTGGCGCTCATTTTAATTCCCTATAACCAATTGAAAAAATATAAATAAAGATAAACTATTATGAAGGATATTGTAGTGGTATGTCTTTAGGATTTTATTTATGCAACTCAAGTTCATTCAAGGGGACCGAAACCTCTTATAAAAACCTGTGCTTTTTAAAGTCCTACAAGGATACTCTGGTGGTATATCTTTGGGTTTTTATTCACGAGATCCAAGTTCAAACCGTAGTATGAGGGTATCGAGGACATTTTTTAATTATGTAAGTTCCATGAGGAGTACTAAAGAGTTCCATGAGGAGTACTAAAGAGTACCGTGGTGGTATGTCTTTAGGTTTTCATTCAAGAGACCCAAGTTCAAACCCCGGTATAAGGGAACTGAGCTTCTCATAAAACTCGTATTTTTATTATTAAAATTCTCGTGAGGGATACCGTAGTTTTGTATTTGGGTTTTCATTCAAGAGACCCTTGTATAAGGGGTCTGAGACCCCTCATAAAAACTTGTGTTTTTAAAAAGTCTCGTGAAAGATATCATAGTGTTATGTCTTTGAATTTTCATTCATGAGACCTAAGTTCAAACCTTGGTACGAAGACCCATCGTAAAAAGTCATGTTTTTAATTCAAAAATCTTACCCTTCATAAAATAAGAGTTTCATGAGGGATACTGTAGTAATATGTCTTTGAATTTGCAAGTGTGGTTGGGTACTTACCAAGAAGAGACCTAGGTTCAAACCTTGGGGGAAGCCAACCCTTTGCAAAGGTAGTAGTGTGCTCTAAATTCTCTGAGTGTGCGCTAGACCAATGATAGTATAAACCTCAAGCGATCGACGATCTCCATCTCACGTCGGATCAACAAAACGATATGGATGACGGTATGAACCCCAAGTGACTGATGATCTCCATCTCACGTCGAATCAACAAGAACGAGACGAATAGGTTTGTTGGGAGCAGTTCCTATGGTTTGAACCCTGTTGGGCACTTACTAAGAAGAGACCTAGGTTCAAACTTTAGGGGGAAGTCAACCCTTTGCAAAGGTAGTAGTATGCTCCAACTCCTTTGAGTGTGCACCAAACCGACAATGATGGTACGAATCCTGAGCGATCGACGATCTCCATCTCATGCTAGGTCAACAAGAACGAGACAAATAGGTTTGTTGGAAGCAGTTCCTGTGATTTGAACCATGTGCTTGCCAGTTACTAAAAATAGTGGTTGTAACCAACTCTCCTATATAATCAACAACAACAAAAAAAATTCATTCAAGAAACCTTAGTTCAAACCCGCGTTTATAACTCAAAATTTTTATCCCTCATAAAAACTTGTGTTTTTAAATAAGAGTCTTGTGAAGGATAACGCAGTGGTATGTCTTTGAATTTTTATTTAGAAGAGCCAAGTCGAGGGGACCAAAACCCCTCATAAGAACTTTTTAATTCAAAATTTTAGTCATACAAGGGATATTGTAGTGGTATGTCTTTTGGGTTTTTATTTAGAATACCTAAGTTCAAACCCTAATACAAGGGCATTGGGGTCTTGGATAAAAACCTATCTTTTAACTCAAATTTTCTAGTCCCTTTAGGGATACCGTAGTGGTATGTTCAAACATTTGTACAAGGGAACCAAAACTCCTTATAAAAACCAATATTTTTGACTCAATTATTTTCCAAGTTCAAACCCTAGTAGGGGACCAAGATCCCTTATATAAAACCTATGTTAAAAGAGTCCCACGAGGGATACCATAGTGATATGTCTCTAGGTTTTCATTAAAGAAACCCAAGTTCAAACCCCCGTACAAGGGGACCACAACCCCTCATAAAAACTCATATTTTTATCCTATTTTTTTATATCCTTTGAGGGATACCATAGTGGTATATCTTTGGTTTTTTATTCATGAGACCCAAGTTCAAACCTCGGTAGGAGACCAGAACCCCTCATAAAAACCTGTTTTTTCACTCAGAATTTTGTCAAAAGGTCATTGGTTCAATGGTTGAAACATATGGGTGAAGTAGCTCACTCCAAGGTTCAAATCTCGGTGGCACCAAATAGGCTATGTAGTATACTATTACAAATTTGATGTAAAAGAAAAGAAAAACCTTTTCAAAATGCTATTTAAAAAAAAAATAATACATTATTTTTTTTGTCCTAGGGGGATAGTGCAACCGTTTCGGGCTTTGGTTCTTCTTCGGAAGGTCCAAGGTTCAAACCACGGTGTGGGTGAGTGTGTGAGGGGGTGGGTGTGTGGTGGTTGTGTGTTAAATTCCCTATTGATAAGCATAGCTCTCGGTTTTACAAGGGGTCATGGTTGGGAAGAGACTGCTCGGCCCTATGCATTGGTCGTAGGGGTTTCTCACATTAACCAAATTAAAAAAAAAGTGTGTGGAGGGGGTGGGTGTGTGTTAAATTCCCTATTGATGAGCATAGCTCTCGCCTTTATGAAGGGTCATGGTTGGGAGGAGACTGCTCATCCCTGTGCGTCGGTCGTAGGGGTTTTTCGCACTAACCAAATAAAAAAATAATACCGCGGCATGGACGAGTGTGTGGAGGGGGTGGATGTGTGGTGGTTGTGTGTTAAATTCTCTATCGATAAGCATAGCTCTCGATTTTACGAGGGATCATGGTTGGGAGGAGACTACTCAGCCATGTGCATTGGTCGTGTGTGGTGGTTGTGTGTTAAATTCCCTATCGATAAGCATAGCTCTCGACTTTATGAGGGGTCATGGTTGGGAGGAGACTGCTCAACCATGTGCATTGGTCGTAGGTACGTGTGTGGTGGTTGTGTGTTAAATTCCCTATCGATAAGCATAGCTCTCGACTTTACGAGGGGTCATGGTTAGGAGGAGACTGCTCAGCCATGTGCATTGGTCATAGGTATGACCAATGCACCTACGACCAATGCACATGGTCGAGCAGTCTCCTCCCAACCATGACCCCTCGTAAAGTTGAGAGCTATGCTTATCGATAGGGAATTTAACACAAAACCACCACACACCCACCCCTCCAAACACTCGCCCACGTTATAGTTTGAACCTTGGACCTCCCAAAGAAGAACCAAAGTCCGAACTATTGCGTTGTCCCCATGCGACCAAAAAACATAATTCATTTTGTTTTAAAAATTAAGTCATATTTTTTATAGATAATTTTTTTCTCAAATGATAATTTTGTATGAAGGGTCCCGAAGGACAACACAACAGTTCGAGGTTTGGCTCTTTTTCAAGAGGTCTAAGGTTCAAATCGTGGCGTGTGTGTGGTTATTTGTTAATCCTTTATTGATAAGTTTAGTTCTTGATCTTACGAGGGATCATAGTTGGGATGGGAATGCTCATCCCTAAGCGTAGGTCGTAGGGGTTTCTCATATTAACCAAATAAAATAATAATAATAACAATAATTTTGCATGGCCCCCAAGGCCTAGGTGGATTGGTAGTTGCTTGCCTGAACAGACACTTATCAAGACACCTAGGTTCAAACCTTGGGGTAAACCTGTTTACAAAGGTAGTAGTCTGATATGAATCCTTTGAGTGTGCGCCAAACTGATGACGATATGAATCCCGAGCGATCGGCGGTCTCCCTTACATCGAGTCAACAACAACGAGGTGGAATAAGTTTGGTGGGAGCAGCTCCTATGGTTTGAACTCGATGGTCTCCCTCACATAGAGTCAACAACAACGAGGTGGAATAAGTTTGGTGGGAGCAGCTCCTATGGTTTGAACCTTGCGCTTGTCAGTTACTAAAAATAGTGTGGTTGTAACCAACTCTCCTATGAATAATTAAAAAGTAATAATTAATTTTGTATGAAGGTGTTATTGGCTCAAATATTTAATTTATCATTTTACCTTTAGTATTCAACTTTTGTGGGGTAACCATAATACTTTGGAAATTCGAATAGAAGGTTCAAGATTTGAATTCAATAGGAGGTAAAGAGGCTATATGTTAGTCCCCGGGTTTAGGTGGATTGGTAAGTTGGGGCGCTTACCGAGAGGAGACCTAGGTTTCAATGCTACAGGCATGCCCATGCATAGCCAGTAGTCCGATCTGATTCCTTTGTGTGTTGCACCTGATTGATGACGACGATTTGTTTCCTGCTTGTCCGGTGGTCCCCTTCATGCCACGTGTTGAACCAGACTAACGAAGACGGTGCGAACCCTGTGTGTCCGGTGGTCCCCATCTCACGTCGGGTTACCATTAACAAGACAGTGGGTGTGTTGGAAGCGTTCGCTGATAGTTTGGCAGGTACTAAAAATTGTGATTGTAACCAATTCATCTATGTAACCCCCCCCAAAAAAAGCTAAATGTTTGAATCCAATGGAAGGTAAAGTTATACATCACATAGTAACTATCAGTATTTGATTGGATAAACATATATTAAATAAACATCTTCTACCATGTAAGCTTTTAAAATTAAAATATTTTTTATCATGTGATATGTAATATATAAATATATTATTCAATTTTTTAAGTTTAATATATACAAATTATGTGTATATTTGTAAAATTTTAACCAACAATAACCAATATCCATCTAGTTTTTTATCATGTGATTTATATCATATAAATTTATTATTCAATTTTTTAATTTATTTTAAAAGAAAATAAATTTAAATTAAACAAGATCATGGATTAAATAATCAATTATTTCGATCATGTTTTTTTTCCCTTTCTTTCTTTTTTATTTAGTGATCATGTTTTTTCTTTTAAGTTTTTCTTACTTGTTTTTCTACATTTCCTCATTTTGTATTTTTGATTGATTATTTTTGGATGTCAAATTTTCTTAGTGTGATTAAGAGTGCTTCATTTTGTATTTTTGATTGATCATTTTTGGATGTCAAATTTCCTTAGTGTGATTAAGAGTGATTTGCTAAATTATTACGCCGATAGGCGTCCTACAATGGCAGCCAGGAAGGTCAGCCACGCCGTAAACAATATTATATTTTATTAAAAAAACTGACATTAAGAAAATTATCCGTCGACATTAAAGATTACGATGGATTTAAAATATTTAAAAAATATTTAAACTATTTAAACTAAAATGGTGCCCAAACTTTCTAATACTAGCTTAAATATATAAAATATATATATCTATAAACGCCAAGAGTTATCAATCTTGAGGAACAAAAAAAACAATATACATACTTTTGTATCAACTTAAATTCAATGCAAATATGTCATAATTTATATAACATACAATGATCTTATTGCATGCATTCAAAGTAATAATTTATATAATATATAATGATGTTATTACATGCATATTCATGTCTACTATTTTATTTTTAACTGGTTTCTTCCCAATTTAAAGGATTTAAATATAAATACATTTAAAGAATAGATGTGCATTAAATATTTTTATTACATGATGCAACTTGATCCATAAGTTTTTCAATTAATTAAGTGTAGGGAAGGGTTGTAATTTATTTTTTATAAGTAAACTTAATCATATTCATCCTAACAAAAAAATATATATATTAAACACGTGGATTACTATTATTATTATTATTATATAGATGATTTGGTTACAATCATAATTTTTAGTAGTTGGCAGGGTTCAAACTATCAACGAAGGCTTCCAACACACCCACCATCTCATTAATGGTAACCCGACGTGAGATGGTGTTATTATTATTATTATTATTATTTTGTTTTTGATACATAAGGGGGTTGCTTACATCCACACTATTTTTAGTAACTATCAAGTGTAGGGTTCAAACCACAAGGGTTACCCCCAACAAGCCTATACCACCTCGTTATTTTATAAGTCGATGTGAAGAGGACCATCGATCACTTTGGATTTGTACCGTCATCATCAATCTAGCGCACACTCAGAGAATTTGGAGCAAACTACTACCTTTGCAAATAGGCATATCTCAAGGTTTGAACCTAAGTCTCTTATAGGTAAGTGCCTAGCCAGACAAACAATTACCAATCCACCTAGCCCTTGGGGGCATATTAGACATATGTATTATTTAGATTGAAATATGTGTGGCACATATTAAGATAGAAGAATGTTGAGGGAGACTCGACCCTATGAAGTCAATCGTCTAGAACAAGGGCAGTGATGAATTTTCAAGTCGTAAAAATGAAATTGTAGATATCTGTCAGTCAAGGTTTGAATGATGGGAGGAGCATTGAAGGGCTAGGGTTTCAGTCAAGCAAGAAATTATGTATAGGCATATAATTTTTCAGCCAAGTTTCTTTTTCCCCTTCTGTTTCTTGAAAATTCTACTTACAAATTATTTTAGGTTTTTTTCCTATATTATAATTGTTATAGGATATTATAGTAATTTTCAATAGATTATGACTTTTAGTTTCCTTCCCATGGACTGATTTGGAACTAAATCTTTAGAATCATCTCTAGTAGTAGAGGTTAGTGAGCACCTCATAGGGGATCGATCCTCATATGTTAAAGATAGGGTAGTTTTTGGTAAATTAAATGGGTCTTGGCTAGGGGTTTCAACCTTGAAAAATGGCTTGATAGAAATTGGAAGTCTCCATGGGTTATTATATCCTTTCTTCACAAAGGTTTCTTCGTAGCCATTTTTTGTTTCAAGGAGGAAAGAGATAGAATCCTAAAAGGGGGTTATTGGTTTATGGAAAGAGTAGGACTCTTAATTTTCCGTTGGTATGAAGGTTTTGCACCTGAAAATGTGAATCTATCCCTAGTAGCATTTTGGGTTAGGATGTATGGATTGCCCATTGAATTTTGAGAAATAGAAACCTTTAAGGTAATAGGAAACACTTTGGAAGAATTCCTTGAGATTTTAGGAAAGTACAAAAGATAGATTCTTGGTTATTTATGCTTGGACATTGGTCATGCTTGATATAAGTAAACCTTTACCAAAATTGAAAAATATCTCATATTTTAGGAGTCATATCTTCGTAAAGGGTTATTTGATTCGGTTGATTCTTAGACCAACTTGTGCAAAATTTGAATAACTTTAGAATGATTCGTCACATGAAAGAATCTGAGCAATATTGAGAAAGATGTGACCCTGTGAAGTCAACCATTTGGAACAAGAGCAGTGACAGTTTTTCAATTCGCAAAAAATGAAATTGCAAATATTTGTTAGCTAGGGTTCGGATAATGGGAAGAGCAATGAAGGGCTAGGACTTCAATGAGGCAAGACATTCTATCTGGACATAATTTTTTAGTTAAGTTTTTTTTTCCTTTCTTTATCTTAAAATTATGCATGCAAATTATTATAAAGTGTTTATCAAATATTATATTTGCTATAAGATATTTCTATAAATTTCAATAGATTGTGAGTTTTAGTTCCTTTCCATGGATTTATTTATAGTTAAATATTTAGAATCATCTCTAGTGGTAGAGGTTAGTGAGTGCACCTTAGAGAGATCCTCGTTGCTCCAAGATAGGGCGGTTTTTGGTAAATTTAATGGGTATTGCCCAGGGGCTTCAACCTTGAGAAAATGGATTGATAGGAGTTGGAAGTCTCTAGGAGTGATTTTATCGTTTCTTCCCAAAGGTTTATTTCTAGATATTTTTTGTTCTAGGGAAGAAAGAGAAAAATCCTAAAAGGGGGTCCTTGGTTTATGGGAAGAGCACGACTCTTCCTTACCCGCTAGTATGAAGGCTTTTCACCCAAAAATGTAAATCTATCCCTAGTACCCGTTTGGGTTAGGATGTTTGGGCTGCCCATTGAATTTTGGGAAATAGATGCCTTCAAGGCAATAGGTAACACTCTAGGAGAATTCCTTGAGATTTTGGATACAACAAAAGATGGATTCTTGGCTATTTATGCTCGGATATTGGTCATGATTGATATAAGTAAAGCTTTACTATAATTAATCATTTTTAAGTATGGGGATAATATGTGGACCCAAATAAGAGATTATGAAAACATATATTTTAGATGTAGAAGATGTCATGAGGTGGGGCATATTGAGATATCATGCCCTAAGAAGAACCCAGCATAATCATATGTAGAAAACTACAAGAGAAACTTACAAATGGTTATGGATGAAGATGGTTTTCAAATTCCAAAAAATAGATCTAGAAAAATGAAAGAAAATAAACAATGGAGACCAATAAGGAAGGATATTGAAATAAATACCAACTCTTTTGAGGCTTTAGCCTATGAAGAAAAAGTAGATCAAAGCTTGGAGGACATAGTACAATAGTTTCAACATATTAACAAGGAATCGTTTATTCAATATGATCCTAATTTAAGGAAGAAAATTCTCGATGAACCTAAGGAATGTGTCTCATCAGATTTTTGACTCTTTTGAAGTACCACCATTCAAGAAAAAAATGGTAAATAAAATGTAGTTTTAGAAGTTTTTTTTTTTTTACTAGAAAATGAGTAGGACAAGTCAAAATATTCTATAATAGAGTTAGGAGAGGATAAATATGATGAAAAAAAAATTATGAAAGAATATTGAGGAATAGAATAATAAGACCTACTCTTGATATAGGCGAGGCAAAAAGAGGAAAACCCTTAAATTATCAAGCAATATCCATGGAAGCAAGAGCAAACATAAAGAAAGAAACACAAACTAAGTTGGTTGAACTTCTCTTTACAAAACAACAAAATGATATCAGTAATACACAGGCAGGGCCAAAAGCCCCTAATGAGACATGATTATCATCTCATATAATATAAGGGGTGTTAATGCCCCCTCAAAGTAGAGGTGTATTAGGAACCTATGTTTAAGTAATAAGCCTAATATTCTTTGTATCCAAGAAACTAAAACAACAAGAGAATAAATATTAAAAATTTTGAAAGTAGTATGGGCAAGATGTGAATGGGATGTTATAGATTTTGAAGGAGCGTCAAGGGGAATTCTAACTTGTTGGAATCCTTCTAGAACCTCTTGTGTAGCCATTCATAAAAATTGGTATTCGTTAGCCTCTTTAGTCACTTGCTACTTTGTTGATATTCGTTTTATCCTTATCAATGTCTATTGACCTACAACTCAGTTAGGTAGATTAGAAGTCTAGAGTGGAATTGAATCCTTTATGAGAAGTGAAGACCAAGAAACCCGATTCATGATCATAGGAGATTTTAATACTATTATCAAGTTGGATGAAATTTTTTGGAAAATTAAAAATTAACCCAAAGTATTAAATATTTTTCAACTTTTATTCAAAATAATAATATATGGGAGGTTGAGTTTAAAGAAGACAACTATACATGGACCAACAATAGGAGAGGCCATAACCTAATAGCAAAAAAATTAGACAGAGACATTCTATCGTATCATTGGCTAGATGAAGGAACTTGTGCTAAAATTAATACCTTAAAAAGGATTGGATCATATCACTCGCCAATAAGAGTTAAAATGATGGTTAGTGAATTTAAAAAATATCATATTTTAAATATGAGCAGATATGGGAAGGTCATCCTCAATTTGCTAATATGATAGCTCAAACACAAAGTTCTTCAGGTAATGGTGGATTGTATGCTCTTCCAAATCAATTTAAATCTATGACATCCAGATTAAACGATTGGAACAAGAACACTTTTTAGAATATTTTTTAAAAGAAAAAAGAACTAAAATATAAAATCTCAAATTTGTAAATAGGTGAACATAATAACCCAAGCTCATAAATGGATTTGCTTAGTGAATATCATAATATTTTGAGTACGAAAGATAAATTTTGGAGATTAAAATCAAGACAGACTTGGTTAAAAGAAGGAGATAAAAATACAAAGTTTTTCATAGGATGTCTGTAGTACAGAGATCAACATCCATAATTGTTATAATTAAATCAATAAAAAGGGTTTGGATTGAAGACCATAGTGAAATTATAAAAGAAGCTAAGTATTTTTATTAGAATATTCTAGGATTAGCGGAGATTGAGGTTCTTAATGATAAAATTCTTCAAGATGTTCCTTCAGTTATAACGAAAAAAGAAAATAGGAAACTGATGGAGTCTATTACTCTAGAAGAAGTTCATTTAGCTCTTTTCTCTTTAATAAGGACAAATCCCCTGGTACATATGGGCTCTCTGCAACTTTTTACCAACATAATTGGGATATAGTGAAGGATTATTTATTGGTGGTAGTGGAACAATCTAGGGCAAAACAATACATACCTTAAAAAATAAATGCAACATATCTTGCCCTTATTCCAAAAAATAAGGACGTTTAATTGTTTGGTTCTCTTAGACCCATAAGCCTATGCAATATGGAATATAAGATTATCTTTAAAGTGATGGTAAATCGATTAAGGCCATTGTTAGGAAAAAATATTTCAGAAGAGTAAGGAGGATTTATAAAAAGGGAGACACATTCTAGACAAGATCATAGTAGTTCATGAAGTTATACATTCAACAACTTCAAGAAAAGAGAAAGCAATGATATTAAAACTTGATATGAGTAAAGCTTATGATAGGGTTAAATGGGATTTTCTTTTTGCATTTTTAAAAAAGTTTGGATTCATGAAGAAATGAGTTAGATGGATTAAATATTGTGTCTCTACAATTTCTTATTCAATGTTGGTCAATGGGTTAGTAACAAAATATTTTAAAGCCAAGAGAGGTCTTAGACAAGGAGATCCTCTATCTCCTTATTTTTTCATTATTATGGCATAGGTTTTGAGTAAGAACTTAAAGAAGGCTTACAAATATGGGCTTATAAGTGGACTTAAGATTAGTAATAACATCAACAACATCACCCATCAACAATTTGTAGATGATACAACCCTTTTAGAAGGACAATGATTAATGAGGTCAGAGCTTTTAATAACTTTTTAAAGCAATAGGAAAGATCATTAGGGCAAAAAGTTAATAGGGCAAAATCCAAAATTTACTTCTTTAACACTCTTGCTAATATCAAAGCAAGAATTTCCAGGTTGCTTCAGATGGAGGAGGTAAATTTACCTGCAACTTATCTAAGGATGCCTTTATTTGAGGGGAGAATGAGGAGAGAATTATGGAATCCAATTATTAGTAAAGTTTAGAATAAACTTTGATCCTGGAAAGGTAGATGATTATCGTTAGCATGAAGAGTGTAGTTAGTTAAGTCAAATCTTTCAAGACATCCTAACATATTATATGCCATTATATTCTATGCCAAAATTACTTGAAAAAAATTTAATCTATATTATGCGATCCTTTTTATGATCAGGTTTACATGATAAAATAAAATTTCCTTTGGTGAATTGGAGTAAGGTGTGTGATGATAAACTAGGGGAGGTCTTGGTTTAAGAGTTATTACAGATACAAACTTAAATCTTAGGGAAGAAGTTATTTGGATATTGTACAAAGAGAGTCAAAGACAATGGGAAATAATACTTCTAAGTAAGTATATTGATCTCAATGATCCAAGTTCAATATTTACTGCTTTCTCTCTACAAAATGGTTCTGCTCTTTGGAATGGTTATAAAAAATCTATAGATATTATGATTAAAGGTTTAAGACGGGTGCTGGGAACTAGGGAAAAAAAATCTATTTGGATGGATACTTGGTGTGATAAAAAACCACTCAATTTAGATCCAATTTGAAACCTTGGATGAGATCACTTCAAGATAAACATGGTGATAGGGTTTCAAACATTTTGCACAAAGATCAAGAAGGAAGATGCAAATGGAAAGAAATTTGTTTTACGAGTATACAAGACATTGATGCTAGGAGACATTTGAGTAGAAAGATAACTATGATTATTCCGATGGGAGCCAAGGATAAATTGATTTGGGAATTGAATAGCTCAGAAGAATACACAACAAGAAGTGGATATAATGTACAAAACCAAAAAAATAATAATATCACTAGAATATGGAGAGATATTTGGGATAGCCCAAGCATTCCTAAAGTCAAAATGTTTGTTTGGCTAATAGGTCATAGAATAATTTTATCCTAGGATAACCTTATGAAAAGGGGTTTTCATGGCCTCTTTGAATGGATTTTTTGTAAAAAAAGAGGAGGAGAGTATAGATCATCTCTTGGTATATTGCTTAATAGTCTAGAATCTATGGCAATGGATTCTTAAGATGTTTGGTAAATGAAGAACACAGGCTTATACTGAGATGAACAGTATAAGATCAACTTTTACTTTTCTTTTCCAAACAATATTATCCAATATTATCAATGGAAATATCAATGACAATAATCAAAACAATGCACAAATCATCACACATAAGAGATACATAAATTTAACGTGGTTCACCCAACGTGGGTTACTCCACGGATAAAATATTTCTTCTAAATTTTATCAACAAATATGTTGGGAATCAATTATGTATTACAATGTTTATGGACCTTTGTCCAAAGGAGACACCAATCCCCTATGCTCTAATTTGTGTATCTCTCTCCATAGGAGAATTATTTCCCCTTTTCTCTAGTTCATGGAACTTGATCCAAGAGAACTCTATCTCCTCAACTGGTTTGTGGATCTCTCTCCACAAAAGAACTCCATCTCCCTAGTTGGTTCACAAATCACACTCCACAGAAGAAATCTTTTCCCTTGCTCCAGTTTGTGGATCTCTCTCCACATGAGAACTCTTTCCTCTTACTATGGTTCATGGATCTCTCTCCATAGGAGAACTCTATCCCCTCTGCTTTGGTTTGTGGATCTCTTTCCACATGATAACTCTATCCCCTCTACTTTGGCTGGTAATCTTCTCGAAGACTTTTACTCCCACTGCTCTAGCTTGTGGATCTCTCTACATAGGAGACCTCTATCCCACTACACTAGCTTATGGATCTCTCTCCACTGGAGACTACTATCCTCTTTTCTTTGTCACCTCCAAATCTTACTCTCAACTCTATCTTAAATATGCACCAAACTCTATCCTAATTCTAGCACAAATTTGCAACTCTGCTCACAAATATACACCAAACTTTATCCCAAGTCTAGCACAAATTTGCTCTAACTCTGTTCATAAATCAACACCAAACTCTATCTCAAATCTGCACTAAAATATGTCCCAAGTCTAGCATAAATCTGCTCTAACTCTACTCACAAATTTACATCAAACTCTGTCCCACTTCTAGCACAAATCTGCTCTAACTCTACTCACAAATTTGCACCAAAAGCTATCTTAAATATACCCTTAGCCTTAATACAAAGCTAAAACAAATTTGCTCTCAATTTTGTCTCAAAACTATCCTCAAGCCTTAACACAAAGCTTGAACAAATTTGATCTCAATTATGTTTCAAGTTTTCACAAAAGACTTTCTCAAATCTGCCTTCAAGTCTTCTCAAAAGACTTGCTCAAATCTACCTTCAAGTCTTCTCAAAATACTTGCTCAAATATGCCTTCAAGTCTTCTCAAAAGACTTGCTCAAATTTGCCTTCAAGTCTTCTCAAAAGACTTGCTCAAATTTTTCCTAAAAAATGCTCACAAAACTGTACCAAATATTTCCAAACTTTGCACACAAACACAACTTATATCTTTTTCATAAATGTTTTCCTCAAATAGATATATTATACTCATAATTCGTTTAACATTTGGAATATATAGAGAATGATATGCACTTACAAGTAACTCAATATGTTCTACTCAATCATTAAGTATGTCGCTTTCACATGTCTCACATTTATTTCTCTTTTAAAGATAGATCTAGTCTAGCATATGACATCTATCTTCTTGATGCATACACTTGCTTTCACAAATATGATTTCTAATGTTTGCACATTCACTTTCAATATCACTCAAAACCAATGCTCAAAAGCTTCACACAATCATTCAAACAATGAAGCACAACTTTCTCACAAACCCTAACACAGGTGTTTCCACTTTCTTTCAACAAGGATGCACAATGTAGATTTCAAAACCTAACTCAAATATTTCTAACAATGCTTATCAAACAATCATTTTCTCTCCACCTTATGTTCGAAAAACATTCACTTCAACAAAACACTTTAAATAAGGAATGATGTGCCCATACCTCTTTATTTGCTTTGATGGAGATATGTCTTCAAAACTTGTCTCATCAACAACCAATTCTCTTTGTGCCACTTCAAGGTTAAATAGCAAGGTTCTATACATTAATTTTCCCTCAATAAGATGCTCAATGAATTCTGATAATAATGTTCTAGGACTCTTCTTTTATTCTCAAGGATAATGCATTAAAGCTCAACAAAACCCACTCAAAAATTTCTTTTTCATGAAGCAAGAATTACAAACAATAACATCACCCTTTACACCTTTTATCTCCCTCTATCATAAAATAATTTCCAATCTACTTTAATGTCCAAGAACAAAGAATTACAATTCTAAATAAACCATTTACAAACTTATCACTCCAACCTTTGCATATAAAATAAATAGCAACAATACCCTTAAAATATTATGCAAAAATTTATTTCTCCTTATACCTCCTATATGCCAAACTATACACCAAATCACATCCACCAAACACCAAATATAGTCAATATTTAATCAAATTGGAGCATACCTTATAAAAATAATTCCTTGTTGTCACGAATGGGAATCGACCCTCCGACCTCAACCTCCTAAGTGCAGCGCTCGACCGCTTGCGCTAGCCAAGCGGTTGAGACCTAACCCTTGGCCTCCACCTTTTATTTCTTGTTGCCTCCGATGAAAATGAAATAAAACACTTCAAACCGATTCTAGGAGGAATCCAACAACAAACCTTTTCTCTGCCAGCACCTCACGTAGGACCCACTTGCCACTTGGGCTACTAGCCCTCGCTAAAACACAACGTCCGCCTCCTTGTCCTTATTTATTGTTGCTTGCTCGATGAATGGCGTTTCAAACACTTTTCTCTGCACTCCTCGATCGATTAATTATTGCGCATCAACATTGAGGAACATGGAAAATAATTTAGCTTCTCCCTTTTATATGCATTCGAAGCATTGTTATGACGTCGACGAAAACCTTTATTTGCCTTCATTTAAATTTGAATTTTGGCACCCTTTGCCAATTTCAAATTTAATTTTATATTTAATATAATATTTAACTTTGTGTTAAATATTATATTATTTAACTTTAGTATTTAAAAAATACTTTTGCATGGAATCCTTCATCAAATTTTTCATTTTCCTTTCAATAAGCCATTTTGGCTTAATTATTATAATATTAAAATATTTTCTCTTTTCATTTAAAAACATGGGTGTAAAATTTTGTCTTCAACTTTTTAACCAATCTCTTTGGATTATAATATAAAATATTATAACCATTTCTTTTACCAATTTTCTTGTATCAAAATAAACTTTGCCTTGCACCAAATACTTGACATCACTGACAACATAATTATTCAAAAATTCCAACAGTACATGCATGGTGATGAATAGCAAAATTGAAGATTGGTTAAAGCAATGACAGAGCACTTATAAAAGTGAGGCTTTACAAACAATATGGGATATATCAAAAGATACAATACTTTGGACTGTATGGCTAGAAATGAATAGCAAAATATTTAAAGAAAATGGAAGCAGTTTAGAGGTAATAAAAATGAAAACATGTTTAGCCATAAGGGAGTCTAAACAAACCCTATCAACTCACCCAGTCCCTAATCTGGAAGCAGAGAGCCTTAATAGATGGAGTCAAATCATTAAATGAAATTATGATGTTGGGTACAATAGAAGCAAGAAGAAGATAAATAATATAAAGTGGAAATCACCAAACGTGGAGTGGGTTAAATTGATTTTTTATGGAACTTCTAAAAGAAATCCAAGACCAATAGGAGGAGAAGGAATAATTATAAATAGTAGAGGAGAGATTTTGTCTCATTACACTTTCAATAGTGGATTTAAGACAAATAATGAATTTGAAGCTTGGTTAGATTTAGAAGGGTTAAAAACATGCAAACAAATGAAATGGAACAGAGTATGGATGGAAGGTGATTCTCTCATAGTAATAAAAGTAATTTTGAGGAAAGCAAAGGCTTTTTGGAACATACAAGAGATAATTGTGGAAATTCAAGATCTTGCTAAAGAGTTTGAAGAAATAAGGTTTACACATACATTAAGGGAAGGTAACAAATGTGCAGATAGGCTAGCCAATAGAGGGGTTTTGATTGAGGATCATGAAGTTAAATTCTCCTTTCCATGATTAGAGGAAGTAATAAGTTTAGTTGAAACTAAAAATAAAATGTTGATTACCTGAATCACTAAATGATTAAGTTTTAATTTAATGTTTTCAATTGGTAATATATGTTTTATTTTGTAATAGTAATGTGTTTTCATATAGACTATTTATTATAGTTTTTGTGGTTGCACTTGTGTTTCAAGAAGGAAACTAGCAATCCATATTTGGTAAAGCGGACTATGATAATGCGATGTTTTGGAAATATTACTTTACTAAAATTCAAGGTATAGATAGTAGAGATGAAGTTTTGGTATTGTGAAGACTGTTATAGGAAATTTTAGGAAGGATGCTAAATTTTGGAATATTTGTATTCATATAAAAAATTGAAAAGATCCAAAAAATGAGAATCTAGAATTTAGACACATCATGTAAAATGATGTAGGTTTATAACTATAGCATATCAATTGAGATGAGAAGTGTATCTATTTGTAAAATCTCAAGCTCTAAAGAAGAGAGTTGTAATTTGTCAAGGGTGGGGGACCCGAGTGTAACTCTTATTATCTAGCAAAAAAACCTTTACCATAACCAATCATTCTTAAGTATGGGGGTAAGTTGTGAACCCAAACCATATATTATGAAAACATATTGATTAGATGTAGAATATGTCGTGAGGTGGGGTATATTGAAAGATCATGCCCTAAAAAGAGTCCAGCAAAATCATATGTAGAAAACCACAAGAGAAATTTACAAATACATACGAGGATGGTTTTCAACTTCCAAAACATAGATCTAGACATAGGAAAGTAAATAAATAGTGGATACCAATAAGAATTTTTTTTGGAAGAAATACCAAATATTTTGAGGCTTTAGCCTATGAAGAAAAAGTAAATCAAATCTTAGAGGACATGATACAAGAAGTTCAAAATATTAACAAGGAACAATTTATTCAATATAATTTGGATTTAAGGACAAACATTCTCAATGAACCTAAGGAATGTGTCTCATCATATTTTGAAGACTCTCTTGAAATACCATGCACCATTCAGGAGAAGAAAATTGGTGGAGAAAATGCAGTGTTAGATGTTAATACCTCTACCATTAATAAGGAAATACCAGAAAATGAGCAAGACAAGTCAAAAGCTTTCATAGTAGATCTAGGAGAGGATAAGTCTAATAAAAAAAGTATAAAAGAATAATGAGGAATAGAATAATAAGACCTACTCTTGATACAGATAAGGCAAAAAGAGAAAAAACCTCAAATTATCAAGGAATATCCAAGGAAGCAAGAGCAAGTATAGAGAAAGGAACACAAACTAAGTTGGTTTAACTTCTCTTTACCAAACAACAAAATGATATTGGTAATTCACAATAGAGTTAATAGCAATTAATGAGACATGATTACCATCTCATGGAATATAAGGGGTTCTAATGCCCCCTCAAAGTAGAGGTGTATTAGGGACCTTTGTTTAAGTAATAAGCCTGATATTATTTATATCTAGGAAACTAAAATGACAAAGGAAGAAGTTTCCAAAACTATGAAAGCAATATGAGCAAGATGTGAATGGAATGTTGTGGATTTTAAAGGAGCGGCAAGGAGAATTCTAACATGTTGGAATCCTATTAGAACCTCCTATGTAACCATTCATAAAACTAGGTTTTAGTCATTTGTTACTTTACAAATATTTGTTTCATCCTTATCAATATCTATGGACCTACAACTCAGTTAGATAGACTAGAAGTATGGGGTGGGATTGAAGCCTTATGAGAATTAAATACCAAGAAATCTCATTCATGATCATAGGAGATTTCAATACCATTACCAAGCTAGATTAAAATTTTAGGGAAATTAGGAAATTAACACAAAGTATGAGAGATTTCTCAGCTTTTATTCAAAATAATAATCTACGGGAGGTTGAGATTGAAGAAGAAAACTATACATGGACCATCAAAAAGAGAGGCTATAACCAAATACCAAAAAAAATAGATGGAAGCATACTCTTAGATCATTGGATAGAAGAAGGAACTTGCGCTAATTAATATCTTGACAATTATTGGTTTAGATCATTGGCCAATAAGAGTAAAAATGGTGGTGAGTTAAAAAAGTATCATATTTTATGCTCGACCATTTGGGCTCGTTTTTGGTCCATATTATCTGTTGACTTAATTGCTCTTACATTAACTGTATCATTTTGACCATCTTATCATCTTTTTTAACGAGCTCTTTCTCCTTCCTGACTATTCGAGGAGATTTTACGACCTCTTATGATGTTCTCGTCCTCACAATCCATCGGAGGACTCTCTTGGGATTTTCAGTCAGCCCTTCCCACTGAATCACCACAGGTCTCTTCGAGGAGCTAGCTTTCATACCAGATGCCATTGCCTGGCTAGAAAAAAAGATTTGTTAATTATTTTTATTTTGGTTTAGATTTTCAAAAAGTTAGCACAAATTTCCCTAAAATTATGTTTAACATAGGTTTTTCTAGAGTTTATTTGCCTAGGGGTTTGCATCCTAGAGCTCTGATACCAACTGTAACAACCCAAGTCCTACCCACTTGGTTGTCCTTACCAGTCCTTTCTACTAGAAATATGAAAGTAAAAATTTTGATGTAAAAGGTATTTTACCAAAGTTTATTTAGTACTTGGCATGTGTTTACTCTATCATGGAAGCTTTTCAATGATTAAATTAACTTCCATTAGTACTGGGTATGTAAATGTATCCACGAATGAGAGCTTAGATCACTATAGGCGATCACCCATTGGGGTCGATATTGACTAGTTTTCAAAAATTAGTGCCTTTTAATGATCTTAACCTCTCATCCCGAGATCCAAGCTCTCGACAAGGATTTTTTTCTAAGGCCTATTTCACCTAGAGGTTAGACGCTTAACTTCCCATTTCCTTAGCGTGGTTAGTCACGCAAGGAGTAGCATGTACATGCCTTGTGCTAGAAGATTATCCACCTTCGCTGGAAACCCCCTAGGGTCCATCAATACCTTGGCTTGGGATCAAGAGATCCTTATCATAATATGATTATCGACGTATTATCCCATACCATTATGGTGCTAAGATAACTCTTAATCATCCTAGGAACAAGAGCCCTCTCACAGTACTTTATAAGATATAACCTAAGAGCGATGCCCATTTCATCATCTTTTACCTCCCATCTTGACCCTGCCCGTAAGGAGTTTGGTTGTCTCTATTATCCAATTGACCATCCTACCCGAGATCAATGGTGCTATGACCATCCTACCCGTGATCAATGGTGCCAAGTATTTTTCGAGATTGTCCTTCCCACAATCTAGGAAGTCATCCTTAAAACAATGTTTTTTTGCTATGTTAATTTGGAAGGGTTTAAGAATCCTCCTACCATATTGATTCATAAATAAATAGTTCATCATGCACCTTTAAGCAAAATTCACATAATTTAAACAATAATAAATTAATACTAAATACATCCTGGACTTTTAAATGTTTACAACATCCAATCTGATCATAACTTAGAAGGTTTTACCTATAGTTACTATGGCTTCTAAGTTATCAATTTTTTTTTAAGTTACTTTTTTATTTTTATTTTTTATTCTTTTAAATAAATGAATAAATTTTCAAATATCATACATAACATTACACACGGAATATCTTTCAAAAAGGAAATCATTATATAAGTTTTTAAAGTACTTTGCTACCTCTAAACCCGCATTTCAGCATATAAAATATATATATATATTTACTCTATATAATGGTAAATATTATAATTGTGAAACTCATATTCAAAAAGTAAAAACTTTCTTTCTCATATAATAGAATACACATACGTGGAGGCTTCCATTATACGTCTCTACTAATGGAGTACACCTACCTCTATTTTTAAGAGAAATTTCAAAGGGAACTTAAGGGATATTTAGAGTCAATACTTCTCCCCTTAATCATGCTGCCTTCATTTGATTTTCGTTTCATGTATTTCAAGATTGTATTGGTTTGAAATCCGTAATTGGCTTGAAGGTTATTTGATATCTTGGTTTTAAAGACAATAGTGAATTCTATCGCATCATAGAATTGTAAAGTAGCAAAAACAACTAGTTATCAACACGGTAGACATGATGTTTTCCTTCATAGTGTAACTATCAGGCATGAATTATTATTTCTTTTAACTAAGAACACTACTTTTCACAAATGAACTTACAGATAGAAAAGTGCCTATTACGTCACTCTACGGTTATATATCAAGTATTTTTTTAGCTAAAATTTTTTTGTGGGGCCATCTTGGAAAGATCACGACGGGGGTTTTACATCGTTAAAGTCATTCGGGAGTCGCAACCGACCCTGCCCGCACCAACATTATCAATTGGATTTTGGATACCAATTCAGTTTTTTTGTAGGGTGGAGATTTGAACTTAAAACCTCTCTTGGAGGATTTCCCTCTCCTCTCCAACTTATCTACAACACCTGGGTAGCTATATATCAAGTCTTAAATTTGTTATAGACTAATCAATTTTAGTGGGGCTTCTCCAACCTAGCTTTTCAGGTAAACAACCACATATGTGGATTCCAAGGCTTTGGACGATATTCAAAGTAACATTTGATAAAATATGAGACCTATTTAATCTTCTAAACGTAACCTTTTTAATTGACGAAAAACTATTACATGTACTTATTAGAAAAAATTGCATTGGACTATTGTTTTATTTTCCTTAACATGACGAGCATCGATAAAGTTGTCCCACATCACAACACCTATTCATTGGTTTCAAAATCCATGGGTGTTGATTGTCTAAATTCGCACCACATCCCACGACATTTTTTTGATTATACACATGAGACCTACTGTTTACAGACTAAGTTTATATAAAATAATTTGGTCCCATTTTCAACATCATCACTATACAATAATTTTTTTAAGAAAATACTAAAGGTTCGTCAATGAATATGTTAACTATGGTTCCAATATAGTTTCACATTTTAAACAAGGATGGCTATGTTTAATTCTATATAACAGTTCCTCAATCTATTTCAGTTGTGTAATGTTAGTCTGAAGAGTAGTTTTCTAAGCGTCCAAAACTAACGTCATGGAAAACCATGTACATTAATCTATAACAAATATCTCATAATGAAAATAGAAAAATTAATATGAATGGTTGTCTGTTGTGATATCTAAATGCTCTTATAAAAACCTATCTTCATTTCTCTAAAATTCCCAAAGCATTGGATCAGACTCCTTGCATTCCAGAACGTTTTGTTCTGCAACTAATGTCCTACTAGTAATTATTTGAAACTTTACCTGCGGAATAATGAATGCTAAGGTTGTTGGCGGACGATATCCAAAAATAGTGACACCTCAGTTACATACTCAGAATTAACGCTAGCTTAAAACAAAAGGCAGATTCGAAACACCAAATACCATTTTCCATAGTATTTATTTCTAATAGAAAAGCATGTACTATTTCAACATACACAAATTAAATATCATTTCTATTCAATTGCAAAATAATGTACCCAAAATAGTAGAATTATCATAGAATGAGAATATCAATTTAAATATATGTAAAGGGAATTTCCTTCAATCAAAACATTAATAAATTCAACTCTATTTCCATCATTCTTGATTCCAGTTTTTTTTTTCAAATACGTCTCTCCAAGTACAGAGACACTAAGTAGCTCTATAAACTCCAGGCTAGCACCGCCCAGCTTACACTGTCGTTGGGTATCACCGTCTCTATAAATACAAGAGTATTTTTAAGAGCTACCGCAGGTCAAATGAATTATCAACCTTATAACCAATATGGAGATCAGAGCGGCCAATGCTAATCTTTGAATGCCCTAGACGCAAATAGTAAATGCAATCGTACACACAATCAATTTTCCAGACAGTTTATTCTCTTACGATTTTTTCTTTCTGATGGAACTAGTCAAATTTTAAATTGAATCAACAGTCGTGCACAACAACAATATATGGAAACTTACTAAAATCTATAGCGAGTAAGGCATCATTCATCAAATGAAAAGTTTACAAGTACCTGTTATCAAGCACAGTCAAATTCTTCCACTGTTCGGAGCCTGAATGCCTCCTCCGTTTTTTTTTGTTTTTGTCAAATAGGAAAATGATCAATAATCCTTTCACCAAGTGTTATACTGCATGCAAATTATCTTCCACGGTTTTGCTAGATGTTTATGGTGTTTAGCGGATGCATACTAACAATTTAAGATTATATGCATAAACCTTAAATTATAATTCTTGTTTTAATTTAGGTATTTTGTTTAATTATTATTATTATAAATATATTTTTAATTATATATATTATTGTCTTTAATAGGAGCTTAGGAACAAGTTGTGACGGATGGAGCAGCAAGGAGGAGGAGCGAGAGGTCTAGGGGCATCAAACCCTAGGTGTGGGACTTCAGAGGGCAGATCAGCAGACGCGGCAGGTGGGGGCTCGGCGAGATAGCGAGCCCCCAGGCGGAGGATGTGGACAAGGAAGTTCTTTTGGAACCGGTCCAAGGGCGTTGGGCGGATGCGGTTGAAGATTTCTCTAAGGGGGACCCAGGACTCTATGCGTCAGGATCAAAGGAAGAACCAAGAAGGAGACAAAGAGAAACCTGGCAACTGGAGACCTTCATATCTTAATGCTCTTCGCGGTAAGCAAAAATTATCCGACTCTTGTTTTAATCTAAAATCTGTCAATGGTAGGTTGCACGTCCCAGATTCCTTAGCTCAGCATGTGGCTATGGAGGGCAGAACATCTTTGGTGGCTAAATTTATGGGGGTGAGGCCAGACATGGAAGTCATAAGGAGATGGGCCATCCAAAAATGGCAACCAAGGGCCGGTATGATGATTAAGGCTTTACCCAAGAGTTTTCTTTTGGTGACATTTCAATGTGAAGAGGACATGGAAAGGACTCTCCAAGGAGGTCCTTGGTTTTTTGGGAAAAGGGGCTTGTATCTGAAGCGTTGGTCCCCCGATTTCAACCCCCAGACTCAGGTGCTGGATTTGGCTCCTATTTGGGTTAAGATGCCAGGATTACCTCTGCTTTTCTGGAACGAACAAATATTGGCTGGGATAGCTACAGAGATTGGAGAACTAATAGCTATTGATCCTGCAACCTTGAGCAAAACAAGACTCCTGTCTGCTCGCATGTGTGTGTTGGCGGACCTGAGTAAAGAGCTCCCTAAATCCATTATTTTGTCGTCTATGTTTGGCCTTCATACTCGGGTATTTGAATATGAAAATATGTCTTTTAAGTGTAGTGTTTGTGGGAAGGTAGGGCACCAGGGTATCCACTGCATTTCCAAGAACCGGCCCCCACTCCAAAATACTGATCCTCAAACCCGAATAATATCCCTCCCCCGCAGATCTCCATTCCTACCCAACTCCGGGCCTCAAGGACGTGGAGCTCAAAATCCGAATATCAGAGACCCTGTTCGCCCTATTGTAAGCAAGAGGCAACGTTTTAACCCTCCTCCCAAAAATTCCTATGCCCCGAAACCCTCTCACAGGGGAGTCGGTCCCTTTGATGGGAACCCTCAAGCTCAACCTGCTCCTAAGATGATACAGCAAGCCTCAGAGCCAAATAACAAAGGAAAGAACCCCATAGATCAACGCCCGGGGAAAGTAAGTTTGATTGGGTGATACGGGAGGCCTATGGAGGCTCGGTGGAAGTGGTCCCATGTACTGCAGAGGAATTTATGGGAAGAAATTCCAAGGAGATCAACATCCCAGTGGAGAACAGTTTTGATGCATTAAATCATTTGAAGGGAGATCAAATGGACAGCCAAGAAGTGGAATCTGAGGTAGAGGAGACTCAAGAGAAGGATTTAGAGGAGAAAAATCAGAGGAAGGAGCAGGGAAACTAATAATACAAGCAAGGATACTCAGGAGGAAGAGGTGAACCACCAAGATCAGTGTAACCCCAAAGCAGGGAAAAAAGAATCTACTAATCAAGAAGCTAAGAGCACGGAATCATCTCCACTGTCAAAAAGACCAGTTAACCTGGAAAGCCAGATTGTTACCCCAAATACCAAGACTGACCTACCCAAGATGGTTACTAGAAGCCAAGTGAATCCTAAGGAACTTCAACCTAGAGCGGATGTATGGGGATATGGTTCGGTAGGAAGAGGGAAACCTAGCAATGCTGCCTTAAGGCAGAAAGAAGCAGAGCGAGGAGTGGCTGATGGCACTCAAGCAGTATTGCTCTTTGGGGCGAAGGCTCGAGGATCCAAAGCCCATAAATGAAGATTCTTTCATGGAATATTCGTGGGAGTAATCCTGCAAAAATAAGAGCTTTGTATGCTCTTAGACAAGAACACAAACCGGATATGATTTTACTGCAAGAAACTAAAATGGAGGAGAGTAGAGTTATTCCTTTTAAGAATAGGACTTGGCGAGAAGCTGAAGTAGTAGGCCAAGAGGCCACTGGAACAGCAGGAGGGTTACTGGTTATGTGGAACAAAAATGTGATTGATAGTAGAGTGATTCTGATGTCTAGTTGGTTTATTTGTCTCTTATGTGTGGATAAAACCACGCAGGAAGAGTGGATCTTAACGAATGTATATGCTCCAGTTAGACAGGGACTGAGAAGGGTTCTTTGGAGTCAGCTAGCTGAATTGAGGGAGACGGTCCCCAACTACCCTTGGATTGTGGCGGGGGATTTCAATTGCTACCTTAATCCTGTAGATAAATTGGGGGGCTCTCAAAGAATAACTGCTGATATCTACGAGTTTAGAGATTTTGTTGAGCAACATGAGTTGATGGATGTGGACCTGCGTAGATTCTCCTATACATGGTCTAACAAAAGATTGAAGGAAAACCAAATTCAGATAAGATTAGATAGGTTTCTTCTTTCTCAAGAATGCCTGGAGAGGTTTGGGGACTCTTCATTAACGGCACTCCCAAGAATCGGGTCTGATCACAACCCAATTCTATGGGAAACAGGGGAGGACTCTAAGAAAAGATACATCAGACCCTTTCGATTCGAACTTATGTGGTTCCAACATCGGGATCTCAAGGATCCGGTTGCCCAATGGTGGGACAAAAAGTATAATGGTTCGAAACCGGCCCAAGTGGCATGTAAACTAAGGAATGTGAAGGCTAACATTAGAGAGTGGAACAAAACTTCCTTTGGCAATATTTTTGTTAAAAAGGCAGAACTAAAAGACAAGATCAATGAACTACAGGAGAAGTTGAAGTCAGAGCAGCTTACAGAGGATCTGAGAAACCAGGAGAGGGAGCTGTTAGCCGAATACCACACGATGCTAGGATTTGAAGAAACCTTTTGGAGGCAAAAATCCAGACTGCGTTGGTTAAAGGAGGGTGACAGAAATACAAAGTTCTTCCATGTCTCTACTCTTCGCCACAGGAGTACTAACAAAATTAAGGAGATCAAGAGGGCCGATGGGTCTAACACCAAAGATATGGAAGACATAAGGAGGGAAGCGGTTGAGTACTTTAAATCGTTGCTAGAAGATGTAAATCCGACTATTGAAGAAGAGGACTCTCTGTTGGCAGCCATTCCACCCCTCGTAACTGATAATCTTAATGGATTCTTACTTAGTCCTTTCACAAAGGAGGAAATCAAGAAGGTCGTTTTTGACATGGATGGTAACAGCTCCCCAAGACCGGATGGCTTCCCTGCAGCCTTTCTTCCGAAGTTTTGGGATATCCTAGGCAATGATGTAGTGGAAGCTATAATTGAGGCTCAAAAGGACATGGAAATCCCAGAAGGAGTTAATGCTACTTTTTTAGTCCTCATCCCTAAACTAGTGGGAGCAATGGAATTTTCCAGTTTTCGCCCTATCAGTTTATGTAACACTCTGATGAAGATTCTCACAAAAACAATCGCCAATAGGTTGAAGGTTATCCTTCCTTTCATCATTGATATGAACCAAGGTGGCTTTGTGAAAGGGCGACAAATATTGGATGGTATCATCACAATTCATGAGGTTATTCATTCAATGGTGACTAGTAAGGAAGCAGGTATGTTACTAAAGCTTGATATGAATAAAGCCTACGACCGGGTCTCATGGCGGTTCCTCACCAAGATTTTGGGTAAGTTTGGTTTCTGTCCCCGGTGGATTAAGTTGATTTTTAGTTGTATCTCTACTACAAGATTTTCTCGTCATGGTGAATGGGTCACCCTCCGGTTACTTTAAGAGTGAAAGGGGGTTGCGACAAGGAGATCCTTTGTCTCCATACTTGTTTATTATTTTAGCGGAAGCATTGGGTAGGAACATTTCAGCAGCGGTGGCAGATGGTCAATTGGAAGGTTTTAAACCAGCCTCAACAGCAGGGCCAGTGTCTCACCAACAGTTTGTGGATGATACAATCATTGTGTCCAAAGCCTCGGTGCCTCAAGCTAGGAAGTTGAAGAGAATTCTAACCAAGTATGAGACAGAAGCGAGACACAGTACATAAACTATAAGAAGAGTAGCATCTATTTCTTTAACACGCCTGGTGGGAGGGAGGAAAGAATAGCTAACCTCTTCGGTTGTGGAAAGGAGCTTCTACCAGCAACTTATCTAGGCATGCCTATGTTCGAAGGAAGAATGAAGGCTACTTTGTGGAACTCAGTCATTGACAGGATCTCCAAAAAGTTAGCAGGGTGGAAGGGCAGCCTTCTCAGCTCCGCAAGAAAAGCCTTATTAGTTCAAACTACTTTACAGAGCATTCCAATTTACTGCATGTCTCTATTTAGAATGCCTGCAAAGGTCCGAGCTACATTGGAGCTAATTCAACGCAACTTCTTGTGGTCAGGTTCAGAGGAGAGAAAGAGAATTTCATTGGTAGCATGGAATCAGGTGTGTGCAAGCAAGGATCAGGGGGGCCTGGGGTTAAAGAGAATGAAAGAATTGAATCAAGCTCTGATTGGCAAACAGGTATGGAGATTTATCAATAATGATCAATTGGGATGGGTAAAACTTCTTAAGGCAAAATATATCAGAAATAATCAGGACTTCCTGAAAGCTGATAATCTTCCTAGAGGATCCTATTTTTGGAATTGTTTGCTCGAATGTCGGGAGGTAGTCAGGAAAGGCATCAGATGGAGAATTGGTAATGGAAGACAAGTGGACTTTTGGAAAGACCCGTGGTTGGAAGAGGCCCCTCTGAAAGATAACTTAGACCTTCAAGTCCTCCAACATAAACTTTCGAAGGAAATGGGAGGAAAAGTAGGGGATTTTATTGCTGTAGCACAGGAAACTTCTTCTTGGAAGAAAATCACAGTTCATAATCTGTCAGAGCAAGAGAAGGTGGCCCTAACCAAACTCAATGATGCTTTAAGGGTGTTCCCGATCATTCCTGGGGGAGGAAGAGACAAGGCGATTTGGGGCAAAACTACAAGTGGGATCTATTCAGTAAAAATTGCCTATAAGTTAATCCACTCAGGATTCAATGGCTGGACTCCGACTTCTGTTATTTGGTTAAATAATTTAACCCCAAAAATAGCTTTCTTCTTTTGGTTGGCAGTTCAAAATAAGATCCTGACAACAGATAATCTGCAAAGGAGAGGTTTCCAATTCATCAATCGATGTATCTTGTGTGAGAAAGCAATAGAATCTGTAAGTCATATATTTCTAACTTGTGATTTTTCTTGTACAATCTTCCAAATGATCCTGTCCAAATTTCATATAGATTGGGTCTGTCCAAATAGCATGTCTGACTTCTGCATACAGTGGGCTTCCCCCTTCCGGGCAAAGCTTTTGACTTGGCTCTGGAAGCTCAACTTACCCCATTTTTTATGGGGGATATGGAATGAGAGAAATAAGAGAGTATTTAAAGGACGTAAGAAAGATCCCAGGTTATGTGGCAATAAAATAATCAGAGCTTTGAAAGAAAACTGGAAAACTTTCTTCTTCAAAAATGAGACCATGTCTCTAAGGGAAAGGAGGATTTTGCGGAACTGGGGAGAGGAACTTCCAGACCTAGACATTACAACCAACCCACGGGATGGTGTCAAGTGGATACCCCCACACAAAAGTGGGTTAAGTTTAATTTTGACTGGGGCAGCTAAAGGAAATCCGGGGGCTGCAGGAGCAGGAGGAGTTTTGAGAAATGAGGAAGGAAAAGTGGTCCTTGCCTTTGCAGAGCCTTTGGGAACTCAAACAAATCATTTTGCAGAAGCCCGAGCCTGCATGCAGGCAATGAGAATTGCCAGACTTGAGGGTTATAAGGAAGTTATCTTTGAAGGGGATTCGCTTAATATAATCAAGGCAATTAAGGAGGATAAAGACCCCAGCTGGACCATATTGGAGCTTATCCTAGAAGCAAAGATTCATAAATCTCATTTGGTTAATGCCCGAATCCAACACACCTTCAGAGAAGGGAACCAGGCGGCGGATCTAATGGCAAATATTGCAGTTTCTGTTGGGGAGATGCAAATTTGGAAGGATAACTTCCCTCAAGAACTATTGGTGTTGGCTGCTAGAGAAGAGCTAAGATCAAACCTGTTAGAGCATCAGGAGATCAGAGGGGCTGATGATGAGTAATCCGACAGATGGAATTAGGCAGAAAAGGCATCCCATTTGCTGGGGCCTGGGAGGTGACAAGTGTACAGTACAGCAACCTAGTGTTAGTAAGTGCTAGGTGTTGTTTGGTTTTTGTTTTATCCTGAATAGTCAAGCGACAAGTATAGGACTGTGGACTCTAAGTATGGCTTAATGTGAGTCTTAGAAAGATCCATTTTGTATTTTGATTATACGGGCTTGTTGCTAGAACCAGCCCATTTTGACTTTGTAAAAGGTTTGTGGACCTTATAACCACCTCTACCTTATACCAAAAAAAATTATTGTCTTTAATAATATATATATATTATATATATATTAATTAATTTTAATTTAATTGAATAAATATTCATTAAAAAGAACCATAAATTTTAAAATAAAAAATACATAAAAACTAAATGCGGCTAAATGGATGCAACTACATGGACCGTTGGTGGGTGTATTGCTAGTAGGGAACTTAGGCCCTAACAACTGCAGATACCCCGCCACTCATCATATCCCCAACTTATCTTTCGCTGATATTTTTCGTCTGCTATCAGGAGGAGGTTTTTTCCAACTGAAGGTACCTATCCTTGCATCCATAGATAAATCAGCAGTATCTCATCCTTGCAAATAAAATAAACATACGATACCCCTGCTTCCTTGGGTCTTACCCGAAAGTGGCATCCCTTTTGGGATGTTTTCCACAAATAAAAAATAAAAAATAAAAATAAAAATAAAATAAAATAAAATAAGCATACTACAAGCTACATTTTAGAGGGATGTTACACTACAGGTCATCAGGGGTGGCAAGAAATCTTCTATCATGCTAATAGGCAGTCTTGCTACCTAATTATTCTTTTTGAATTTATGCACTCACGACCATCTCGCAGTGAGATACCTCAACTCAAAGATCATATTGGGCAAGATGGTCTTTCTTCCCATGAGGGAAATGTGAACTTTTGCTAAGAAAAGGTACTAAATAGCCCAGAGGTTGCCCTAGGTGGTTTATATGGATTAAAAGGAGATATTTTGGAGAGTCTCCTTGTGATTACACATTTTAAGTGTCTACAAATAAGGTTTCAAACATTTTGTGCAAGGATCGGGAAGGAAGATACAAATGAAAAGAATATTTTTTAAAAGCATACAAGACATTGATGCTAGGAGGCAATTGAGTAGAAAGATAACAACTATGAGTATTCTAAGGGGAGCCAACAATAAATTGATTTGGGAGTTGAATAGATCAAAATAATACATAACAAGAAGTGGATATAATATAAAGCACCAAAAAATAGGAATATTGAAAGAATATGGAGAGATATTTGGGATAGCCCAAGCATTCCTAGATCAAAATGTTTGTTTGGCTAGTAGGTCATAGAAGAATTTTATCTTAGGATAACCTTATTAAAAGGGATTTTCATAGCCCCTCTCAATGTGTTCTTCATAAAAAGGAGAAGAGTATAGACCATCTCTTGGGATATTGCTCAATAGTCTGGAAACTATGACAATGGATTATTAATATGTTTGGTAAATGCATGGTGATGAATAGCAGATTTCAAGAATGGTTAAAGTAATGGTAAAGCAATTTTAAAAGTGAGACCTTACATACAATATGAGATATATTAATAGATACAATACTTTAGACTCTATGGCTAGAAAGGAATAGAATAATAATTAAAGGAAAGGAAAGTAGTTTAGGGATAATAAAAAATAAGATATGTTTAGCTATTGAGGAGTCTAATCCAACCCTATCAACTCACATAGTCCCTAATAAAAAAGCAGTGAATCTTAGTAGATGGAGTCAAGTCATCAAATGTAATTATGATGTTGGGTAAAGGAAAAACAGAAGGAAGGAAAATAATAAAAGTGGAAACCACTAGATGTGGATTCAAGTCATCAAATTGAATTTTTATGGAGCATTTAAAAGAAATGTAGGATTGGTGGGAGGAGGAAGAATAATTAGAAATAATAGAGGAGATATTTTGTCTCATTACGCTTTCAATAGTGGATTTAAGACAAATAATGAAGTTGAAGCTTTAGAAGGGTTAAAAATATGCAAACAAATGAAATGGAGCAGAGTATGGATAGAAGGTGATTCACTCATAGTAATAAATGCAATTTTGAGAAAAGCAAAGCCTCTATGAAACATATAAGAGATAATTGTGGAAATTCAAGATCTTACTAAATATTTTAAGGAAATTAGGTTTACACATACATTAAGGAAAGGAAACAAATGTGCAGATAAGCTAGCTAATAGAGGGGTTTTAAATGAGGATCGTGAAGTTAAATTCTCTTCTCCATGGTTAGAGGAAGTAGTAAATTTAGCTAAAGTTGACAAGAAAATGTTGACTTCCTGAATCAAATACTGATTAAGATTTAATTTAATATTTTCCATTGGTAATATATTCTTTATTTTATAACATTAATGTGTTTCCATTGGTTGTAACTAGGATGCAACTAGTCATCGCTCCATCAAAAAAAATAAAAAAGGAACAAGTAGTTTGGTCTTATAATCGTGACACTAGTGTCAATAGTCAATAGTGTTGGTTGCCTACCTTTAATGTATCAAGATCCTATTTTATTGACTCAACTCCATGTTCTATCAATACATCAATGGATGCTAGGAGATAATTCCTCCCTCCTTCATTGGTGCACCATTTATCCTTACCTACCCTTGAGGAATTATTGCAATGTGATGCTAGATTTCCCACATCTCAACAAGTAAGTACAAGGTGCACTTTCAATCTGAGTGTCCCTCCGAATTACCAAGTATTCAATACTCACATCAATTATCCTATGGTTCTCATTCTAATCCCATAAGCACTAGGATTGGTTTTGGAAAAAACTCTAACCTTGCTATTTCTCATACCCAATCTATCAACCCTCTAATCTTAAGTATTTTATGAATAATTTATACAATGTCATCTTCAACATATTATTCTTAAGTATATCAACTTCCATCTTACATCAATTATCAACAAGTCCCTCCTATCTCATAATATATACCTCTCATCTCATCATCATTATCAAAATCTATTTGTTATTAACTTTAAGATCTAGCTACCCAACTAGAGCAATTGTAGCAACAAATAGATGTCATCCAAAGGTCATCTTCCAGTCACAAGTACTCTTATCATGACATGTGCAACCAGCCCCTATATCCATTTGTAGCTAGTTACCCTAAGTTTCAAGTGTACAAAGAGAAAAAGTATCCTATCAACCACCCTAAGTTGTTTAGTATTGTCTGCAGTGACTTTTCATATGATGAAGCATTACTATTGAAATATTTCCTAAGAGCCTTAGTGGCCTTGCCTTAGGCACTTCCTAAAGAACTTTAGAGACCTTATAGAAATATTCATCAAGTAATTCTCTATCTACATTGAGAAAAAAGTCACCATTAGAAACATGTACCAACTCAAACAATTCAAGTACAAGAATATCACTAAATTCTTAGTATGGAGAGATCTAGTAGGAAGACTACAATATGTTCCTCCTCCTAGGATCTACTTGACATATTCATAGTAAAACTTAATGAGCAATTAGCCTTCTACTTGGAGATGACTAATGTGTCTTCATTTAAAGATGCAATTGACATGGCCAAGAGAGTAGAGACCTCCCTCGTCAAATAATGGAAACTAAAACCTTAGGCCAATAATAAAGAATACAAGCCTTCCTCCAACTAGAAGGGGTACAATAAAAATAAACACGTTATTGGTGATGGAATCACAAACTCTTGCCACACCAACAACATCAATGCTATTGAAAACCTTCAAAAACTTATCCTACTAAAGTATAATAAAAAAATCCTAAATATAGGTACTCCCAATTGTAGGAACCACCTTCAACCATCTTATATTAGCTCTCTAAATACATAATTAGGAAGGATCACAAGACATCAAGATCAAAGAAACAAGCGGTGACATCATTAGGAAGGAGCACAAGACCTCAAGATCAAAGAAACAAGTGACGACATCATAGGTTCGCCCACCTCGATTGTGGGTACGAGGAAAGACACTGGAAGTGCACCCGAGTTACTTGGAGGATTTTGATCCTTGGGCACCCAATTTGTAACAATTGTATCATATTTGAGCCCTCAAGGGGACTGCTATGTAACCTTGGATTTGATCCACCAAATTAATAAGAAAGAGACTTACTTTACTTCATTTCTTGCTATTTGGTATTTCTTCCATTTATACTTGCATGCTTCCGATTTGATGCTCATGAGACATAGGAGATAGATGCATATTGTTCCTCTTCATTAGGTGCACTATTTTTCCCCTACTTCAGTGGTGATCATGGTGGGACCCTATCCCTTTTGCTTTGGGTGAAGATCTAACTCCATTTTTACCCTTTTTCTGTTGTAGGTACTGCCTGTTCTGGCCTGAAACGACCCTTGGACTGCTATTCATGCCACCCTGGGATGGTTACAAAAATGCTATTCATCCCACCCTGGAGTGAATAGAAAATAGAGGTATTTCTGCTCAAGTTTCCAGAAATAGCAGGTTCCTAGACTGACGAGGTAAGTACCTAAACTCTCAGTTTTCCTTTTTGCACCTTTAGAGGTTATTTAATTTGGTTTTTCTTGCATTTTTTGCTTGATAGAAAGGTAGAAGAATATATTTAATTTTCTTATAAACACAAATAAAAAAAAAATAAGAAAAATAAAAAATAAGTTAAGTTATGATGCCTTTGTATGGTTTGCTTGCATGTAGCCTACCTAATGGGTAGGTTATCATTTAGGGAATGCATTTTCTAGGTTGCTTTCTATCTAGCTTTTTATGAAAGTAAAATGTACCTTTTGCATGCATTTAGTGAATGATCATTGAGTGCTTCATTGTTTACTTTCTTTAAGATTAAAAGGAACCACACACACTTGCACGTATCACAATAACATTGGTAAGGTTGGATTTCATCACCAACCCCCAATTCAGATTGGTGACATTGGATTTCACCTCCTTCCATCGGCTTGCCCACTCTCTCAATATAGAATAGGGCACTCTCTCAATATGGAATAGGTCACTAGTGTTCAAACTCCCTCCCACTGTTGGAATCACTTGTCGATTTAGAGTGGAAGAGCTAGGCGAACCCTCCACTCATTGTGGGTTTTAAGCGGTGTACCCTAGACTCTTTTGAGGACCTCATGTTTGGCACTAGTGTCCCTAGTCACCACTTTGGTTGAGTTCCCTCATTCTAAGTCCAAAACACGAACAAGAAAGTAAGAGCAACAACAAATTCAAACACACAAAACAACTTAGGGATTCACATCTAAACCTTAAAGGAGATAATCACATTGTTTGCTTGTGTGCTTCTTTGATCATTTTATTGTGTGTTTCTAAGATTTAAAAGAGATAATCATATACATCCAATCCTTAAAAGAGATAATCATATTGTCTACTTTGGGTGTTTTCTTATTGATCGGGTAATCAATGTAAGATCCTACCATATAGGACTAAACCCTAATAATTTTTTGATTCTACATCCAACGGATTGAGAATCATGCAAATCAGAGCTATAACGAAAAAGTTATGTTGGTTTTATGATTACTCTATTTTCAAAGCCAAAAATAGGGAAAAACAACACTAAAATAGTCATAAAATGGTCTAGACAACTCCAAAAATTGCCAAATTTGTTTTGTTGTCTTAGTTAGCTCCTTATGCACCTCTCACAGAAATTTTGAGTCCTAACTCTTCATGCTTCAAAATTTTCCAAAAATTCCTAAAAGTGGGCATTTCCCCACGGGCCCCGATTGGCCAAATATTCCAAAAATACAAATTTTTGACCCAAAAGTCAAATTTTGGAGCCCTAGCCCATTGTGATCAGCTCATCGCACTGATCATTTTGATATATAACACTTATAACCTTTTTTTGAAAAGTCAAAATTTTCTAAAAATGGCCGATGGACCCCCTTTTACGGGTTTGGTCCAAATGTGGTTAAAAACAAGACCTCCAATTTAGAGAGAGATTCAAGCTCCATAACCAGTGAATATCTCCAAATAAGTCTAGAGGACATGCCCATCTATGAATGGCATCCTAGGTCCTATCATAACAACAATATCATCCCCAGGGGGGTAAACCTTCAAGATACCCCTACTAGGGAAGCACCCATAGGTCCTCTAGGAAAACTTCCTAACTTGGATACCCTAATAGAATTCTATATAGCAAATAATCTGCCCATTGAGGGGTCTAGTAGGTCAATATCATGGGTTCACACCCCAACTTGCTCTATACATCAATCGAAATGTGAACATGAGAGTACACCATGGCCTAGCCTAGATGAGCAAACCACCCCGTTTGATCGAGTAAGTCGCCCCCATACTCCTCACAGAGAGCACTCAACATCCACACATCGTGCTTTTGTGCAGCTTGAATATATGGAGCCTACATCTAAAACTAAATATGAGTCTTTCCTCATAGATGAGGGAGAAGACCCAAGTCATCCTCCTACTCCTCGTGAAGAGTACTTGGTGCAACCACATGATGGCTCTACATCATCGAACTATACAGAGTCAATTCAAAAATTAGAGTATCAGGGCAATGCAACCCTTAGGGAGCATGGAAAACAAACAATAGCTCCTACTAGGGGGGAACGACATGATAAACCCATCCGTATTTCAAATACGAGGGCACACAAACCCCATGCAATTGAGCAACAATATCATACTCATCAGGCAATTAGGCCAAATCTTAACAGACAACAACATACGGATCAACTCCAGTTGGATCAACAACAATTAAATCAACAATGGGTGGACTCACAATGAGCACACCTACAAAGGTTGTATCAACGAAAGATACAAGAACAACAAAAGATACAACAAGAGCAATTGCAAAATGCATTACATAAAGTTGTGCTTACACCTAGCACCTATAGGATGCAACAACGGGCAAGGCACCCAATACAGTCTCAAAATATTCCCCCTCGGCCATGCCAAAATCACGTTCAACATCAAAGGCCATTATCTGGTTATCATCAAAAGCTTCATACTCCTCAACAATACCAAGATCAATATGAGGAGGAATCATATGAAGAGTCCCAATGGGAACATCAGGGTCAAATAGATGCCTACCCTGAATCCAGTTATGATGAGGTACCTAATGATCATACTTATCGTCCACCTCAACATCAAAAGTGGCCTCCTTCATCTAATCAAGGGCGACAATAGGATGATCATATCATGTCGTCAAGGCCATACAAAGTGCTAAATGATCGGTTAAAGGTATTAGAAAAGCAAGATCAAATTTTGGGTTATCAAAAACCCACACTGAAGCAGCTTAGCAATCAGCCTTTGCATCCATCAGTGTCATCATTGACATACCCATCAAATTTCCAGATGCCCAAACTTGAAGATTTCAAAGATGATGAAGATGTAGAAGAGCATGTGACAAGCTTCATCCTTAAGTGCTCTCATATTCAAGATTATGACCCTTTGATGTTGAGAATCTTCCTTACAACATTATCTGGGGATGCTTTAGAATGGTATAATCATCTACCACATCATAGCATAAACACCTTTGAGCAATTGGTCGATGCATTTTTGGGATGTTTTGCCTCTAGTGCTAAGAAAATGATAAACTTGATTGACTTGTCTAGCCTTCATCAACTTGATGATGAGCCAGTAATGGAGTATGGTAATAGATGGAGAAAGGTGATGTCGAAACTACCCTTCACCCTACCCACAATGAAACTCATTAGAATGTTTACTAGAAGTTGTTTGAAGCAGATTTCACTTCTCTTACAATTACAATGGTATCAAACATTCGAGGAGGCCTTAGCACAAGCCCAAATCATTGAGGACATCAAGGTCCAGGAGGGTGATGTTCAACTCCACAAAGGAGAATGGCCAAACAAGAATATTAAAGGTGGTAACACACAACAAAATGTGGCCCCAATCAATCAAGTGGTTTTGAGTACCCCTGAATCCTCAAACCGGGCTCCACCACCACAATTATCAGTGCAACCTAATTACCAGGCTCAACCTCCATTGGCCAAAAATCATACACAACAAAAGCAAAGATAATATACTCATTTGTTAGAGCCCTTAGCTTCGATCTTCAATCGATTGTATGAGGCACAAGAAATCACACTTCCCGAGATCCATCCATTGAAACCTAATAAGCGTAGATCAAAGGTGCACAGGGAAAATCTATACTGTGTTTACCATCAACAAAGAGGCCATGACATCCAAACATGTTATCCCTTTAGAAATGTAGTTCAGGATATGATCGAGAGGCAAGAGCTTCCGATGGGAAATCCTCTTGCTCCGAGCAACCAACCAATAGGAGTCTTCCAAGACCTCTGGCCCATACACGAAGCAAACACAATACCTGCCAACCACGTTGAGCAACCCAATCAGGTGCATAACAACACACCTCCCCAAGAGTCTGTGGGAGTGATAAGTATAGTAGCAAAGGCCCAGGAATATCAAAATCAATCTACCCAACCTATGGCATCATCCAATGTTTCAACTGCACAAAATTACACATCACAATAGGGGGGTCAATTTCCACTACTCCCCCTAGCCAAGCCAATCATAGTGCATCAACCACAATGCACGTTGGGGGTCCCAAAGGTAGCATACCTTCCCCACCATCCACATCACAACCAACGAAGCATAGTGAGAGCTCTAAAGGTAGCACACCTTTCTCACTTTCGTTGAGTAGCACACACACTAGGGGTGCCTAAGGTATCGTGCCTTCCCCTCACAAAATAAACAAAAATCATAAAATAATCAAAATTCCAAAAACATTCAAATAATATCAAAATTCCAAAAACATTCAAATAATATCAAAATTCCAAAAACATTCAAATAATATCAAAATTCCAAAAACATTCAAATAATATCAAAATTTCAAAAACATTCAAAATAATCAAATTCCAAAAATGTTCAAAATAATCAAAATTTCAAAAACATTACAAGACATTCAAAATTCAAAAATAATGGAAAACATCAAAAATCCAAACAAATCAGAAAACATCAAAATTTCAAAAACAATGGAAAACATCAAAATTTCAAACAAATCAAAAAGCAATAAAATCCAAAAACATTGCAAAACATTAAAAACAAACAAAAATATTTACATTTACATTTTGCATATGCATTTATTTAATTGCATTGCATTAGGCATGTTCATCCATTGCATTTGCATTAGGATAAGTTGTGTTTACAATCTTACAAATGACACCATGTTTGTATCTTAATCATGCATCTATTCATCATCATCATCCATTCACCCTTGTGAGTAATTGTGTTTTTCAACACAACCCCTTCCTATTGCTATAAGGAATATACTAGGGTTTTCCAGTCATTCAACCATACCTAGTGATCTTCTCAGATTTTGTAGAAAGCTATCTTCACTTTCAGAAGATGAGGTCTAGTTCTGATAGCACCTAGCATATCTCAAAATCCCATCACTAATCAAACACTAATAATCCTAGTTTGAACAAGGGAAAGATGAAACCTATGAAGTGGTCTAGGTTACCTTAAGTGAAAAGTTTATCCTGCTCATCCCCCTGTGTGGATGGTTCAAGAATGTTGAGAATTGGCAAAAGGACAAGCTCCTCCCTACCCAATTCCCCAAAATAAATAGTGGTTTTCACCACTATCAAAATCAAAATTCCAAAAAGCAAAAATCAAAATAAAAAAAAAAAACCCCAAAAAAAAATCAAAATCAAAAGCAAAATAAATAGTGGTTATCACCACTCCCCAAATCCCTTGCTCAAAGAAAACAAAATACAAAATAAATAGTGATTATCATCACTACATATGAGCAAATATCCCTGAATTCAAATAAAAGAAAAGAAGGGAGTATTGAACTTGAATCCCTAGAATTCTCAGCATTCGACAAACCATAAGGTGATCCTCATTACAGGTTTGGTGGCATCAGCCTACCTGGCAATGGTGGTATCCTTACGCATGATGATATGTCTGTCACATTAGCATCTTGCGTGTGTACAGACCAATGTTTGCATGTGGATGAGCTAGCTTTTGGTAGCCTATACTACCTAGTGGTCTAATCCAACTAAGTCCAAACTTAGGATCATGATGAACATAGGGTGATCCTCATTACAACAATGGGCTGAATGAATCCCACTTGGCAATGAGGTAGTCTTATGTCTCATCTAATATATTCATTTGCACACACAGGGATAATGAATATCTTGGTCTTCATAACAAAAGATTTTATCTTTCAGGAGTCTAGTATAGTCATTATACAACTTTTGATAAGTCAACTAGGGTGTTTGAGTCTCATGGAAAACCTCAAAAACTCCCTAATAGCAACAAATCATTACATCAATCACACACATTCACACATCTCACTATCATCTCATTTCACATATGGATGCTTAAATGATTAATTCTTATGATAAGAGTTATCATTTTCATTCATGATTTTCATACATTCTATGGTGTCATCCATCAGTTTGTCAAAACACATATTAATTGCATTCCTTATGTTTTAAGTGATTAAAGCATACAGGTTCATTTACATTAGATCATCATCATGTAAATAATGCATTACATACATTGCATTCACCATATCATATCAACATAACTTAAGTGCATAAACAATTGAAACAAATTAAACATGCATTTAACATTCACCATTGCATCCACATATGCATACATAGTAGAGCATCTACACATCTAGATCACAACATCTAATCATACATTTATCATCTAGCTAGTGCATGTCATCAGTACATCACATACATATAGCATATTGGCATCATCAATAGGTATTGCATCCATAAATTATAACACATAATGCATCTAATGGTCCAAAATCACACAATTGCAAATCACACAAACATTTTGAAACATCAACTAGGGCATTATTAGTATCATACCTCCCCTAATCAGCAATCAAATAGTTAAGCAATCAACCTCAAAATGCTCCAAGGGTATCTACATATCGCTTGGTCAACCTAAAACACCCCTAGGTGGTCTATGACCATCTAGGTCACCCCAAAAGCTCCAAGGGTATCTACATACCGCTTGGTCAACCCAAATACCCCTAGGTGGTCTATGACCATCTAGGTCAACCACTGGTTCCTTCCCTAGGGGCCTATGACCATCTAGGTCACCCTAAAATGCCCCAATGACACCCAATAAGCCCATTGGCCATAATAACAACATGTATAATCCAAATCAATAATTGATAACTTAATCAAGTTAATCACGTTCATCTTACGAATCATTGTTAAAGACAATCATGCACCCTCCTTGCTTGGGGAAAATAAGCAAAAGATCAAAAGCAAATTCAAGCAAACTAGTAAGCTCGTCTTCCAATTGCCATCAAGGCTAAAGTGTATACTTGAGCTTATCTTCCAATTTCCATCAAGGCTAAAGTGTAGACTTGAGCTTATCTTCCAATTACCACCAAGGCTAAAGTGTAGACTTGAGCTCATCTTCCAATTACCATCAAGGCTAAAGTGTAGACTTGAGCTCATCTTCCAATTGCCACCAAGGCTAAAGTGCAGACTTGAGCTCATCTTCCAATTGCCACCAAGGCTAAAGTATAGACTTGAGCTCATCTTCCAATTTCCATCAAGGCTAAAGTGTAGACTTAAGCTTATCTCCTAATTGCCGCCAAGGCTAGGATTAGACTTAAGCTTGTTTGCCAATATGCCAAAGATTACCAAAATCAAGTTTCTTAACTTGTCGAAGGCAATGATTCTGAGATGCACACCCTTTCCATGATTGGGGCATCAAGCATTGATGAGGTATTCATTTCCTTTCTTCTATGAAAGGACATCAAAAACCAAAAATTCAAAAACAATTAAAACACATCAAAAACAACCAAAAAGTAGCAAAAAGGGCCTACAAACCCACCAAAAACAAGTCAAATCTGATGGAACTCACTCAAGATCAAGAAGGAACCTTAAAAAGTCATCTGGGTCAAGCGACTCATCGCTTTTATCATTGGTCATTCCCTCATCGACTCATCGCTTGAGGGGGTAGTCATACTTAGCACATTCATAATCACAATCAACAATCACACACTCAATCATGCAAATTGCGTTCGTTCAATGAATCTTTGACAAAGATAATCACGCCCCTGCTTGGGGCAACAAACAAGCACAAATTAAACAAATGCTTGGAATTCTAGAATCATGAAGGATCATAGGCCTTTGCCTCTTCATGAAATGAATAATGTCCAAGATCAAGTCAACCCAAAATTCAAGGTTGTACTTGAAGCCAGTTCCTTAGCTCATCAAAAGCAAGGATTCAAGAACGCATGCTCTTTCCATGATTGGGGCATCTAAAGTTGGTTAGGTTATTGAATAACCCTAATAATTTAACATTTTAGTCATCTATTTTTGCTCAGTGTTGTGCTGCACACAACGCATCTCAAAAAGGGGCATCTGTAGACACTAAAATCTGGTCAATCCGATTAGGCATCCATGACCAATGGCTAAATTGACATCACATGGCCCCTAGGGCAGCCCTCAGAAGGTATACAGTGGTTCTAGCCACTTTTTGCAAGGTTTTGGAGGCTTTTGGCCCATTTTTGGGAAGTTTTGGCTCCATATTCCTATCCGTCCCACCCTAGGATGAATGCAGATCCTATCCATCCCACCCTGGGATGGTGGTAAGCAATCATCCTAGGGTGGGACGATTAGCAAGTTTGACCCAAAAAAGTCAAATTATGGACAAATGGCACCCAAAAACTACCATTTGCCCCACCTATTCAAGCATGCAAGTTAGAGGATGCTACATCCTTATGACATGCTTCATAATGGAGGCCAAAAAGGGAGATTCTCTTCCCCTTCCAATGCATGCCTCCTTTTTGACAAATGGCACCTCTTGCCATGCATGCCCTTGCATGCCTTTTTGCACATGAGCCTCTTTTGGCTATAAAGTGGATCAATTTTCCACACAAAATATAGAGAGGAGTTTTGAGACATAGCAATGGAGTGCTGCTAAGATTTCCTTTCACCCTTTTGTGCCCCTTTTCCCTCGAAATCTCTACCTAGTGAAGGAGGTTTGCGAGTGATCCAAGAGGCACAATTTGTTCACATAACCAGACCATATGAGTGAATTTATTCACCAAATTTTATGACAATACCCATTAGAGTGTTTTGGACCATTCCACAATGGAATTGGTGGTAAAAAGTGAGCAGAATTGGTGGGCGTCCCACCCTCGGGTGCCCCCCAATCTATGACAGTCAAATTCGTCCCCCTAGGATGAATACAAATTTGTGCACAATTTTTCTACTATTTTTTAATAGACTTATTATAGGATATAATATGATGCTACTGTCCAAATTTCATGCATTTTGGAGTTGTATTGGATGAGATATCACATTTTGAAGTTTTTGTAGGCTTGCAGGGTCCATCGGAGCATGCATAGGAATCCATGCCTGATTTTGGAAATATGACCACATGGGTCCTCTCAAAATGTTATTTTATTCATTCTTTCCAAGTTTCATGTGTTTTGGATATGTTTAGGGGCATAAATTGCTTGCTTTGGGTTTTGTAGGTTGGGAACGGTCACTGCAAATACGACATGCCATCGGACACAATTTTGGCTCTATTTTTGGTGAGATCTTCCCAAAACCATATATTTTACATCCCTCTATAATTTCAATCCATTTGGAGTTTATTTGGTATAAGATCCATGCATATTATCATTACTAGTCTTTTGGTGCCTGTGGGGATTGCATGTTTTTCATCATACACACTTGCTATTTGACATTTATGATTTCCTTGTGTGTAGGTGTAGGTTTCTACAGTGCATTAGGAAGGAGCACAAGACCTCAAGATCAAAGATACAAGCGGCAGCAACATTAGCCCGCCCACCTCGATTGTGGGTACGAGGAAAGACACTGGAAGTGCACCGAATTACTTGAAGGATTTGATCCTTGGGCACCCAAAATTTGTAACAATTGTATCATATTTGAGCCCTCAAGGGGACTTCTATGTAACCTTGGATTTTATCCACCAAATTAATAAGAAAGAGACTTACTTTACTTCATTTCTTGCTATTTGGTATTTCTTCCATTTATACTTGCATGCTTCCGATTTGATGCTCATGAGACATAGGAGATAGATGCATATTGTTCCTCTTCATTAGGTGCACTATTTTCCCCTACTTTAGGATGTAAATATTTTTATTTGATATTTTATCATTTTATGTCCTAGTTCATATCCGATCAATAAAAGACCTTCCTCATATTCACTCGCATTTTTGCTCCCCCATCTGGGTGCGTGGAATAAGGAGTGCAATGTGCCTCCTTCAAAATATTATCTCATAATTTACTATTATCTGGAATGATCAATCTATGACTAAAATATAACAAGTCATCCCTAACTATAAAACTGTTATCCTAGAGGTCGATATTTTAAGCAAAAACCGTCCTTTTGTTGTAACTTGGCCAATTATACTAACATTGCAATATATCGGCTATATGCCCCTTCTATTCAAGATATTTGCTATATTATTCTCCTTTCCCTTAATATATTCTATGCCAAATTTATATGCTACAGAAAAATCCATCCAATGACATTGTTTAGCAATTACCATAGGTTGGGTATAGGTATAACTGAGATTTTGATGGTTTGTTTTCAATTCAAAGGGTTTTCCAAGTAAATAATACCTCCAGATCTTGAGGGCATGTACAAAAACTACTAATTCCATATCATGGGTGATATAGTTTACCTCGTATTTCTTCAAATTTCATGATTTATATGCTATCTACTTCATCTTGAGTAAGGACTCCTAGTCCTTCAATAGAAGCATCTGTACAAACTGTGAATTTCTTAGTAGGATTTGGTATTTTTAGAACTAGGGTAGTTTTTAACTTCTCTTTTAGAGTTTTGAAGGCTTCTCCACATTGATATGTCCATTTGAAAGCCCTTCCTTTACTCTAAATATTTATTATTAGATGGGCATTCTTAGAAAACCCTTTCACAAAAATACCATTAATAGCCTTCCATGCCCATAAAAATTCACACCTCTATGACATTCATGGGTACAGGCCAGTTTATAATGGCTTCAATTTTTTTGGGGTCCACAACAATCCCTTTGAAGAAAATAATATACCCCAAATACTATACTTGAGGTGTATAAAACTCACACTTAGATAGCTTCCCATACAACTGATTTTTCCCTAAGAATTTCAAGTATGATCATCATGGGCTAATCATGTTCTTCTATGTTTCGAGAGTGAATCAATATATCATCAAGAAATACTAACACAAAGTAGTCTAGTTATTCCTGAAACACATTTTTTATGAGGTTTATAAATGCAACTTGGGCATTTGTCAAGTCAAAAGGTAGAACTGTGAATCCATAATGGCCATATCTAGTTCTGAATGTTGTTTTATAGGTATCCTCTACCCAAAATCGTAGTTGATGAAGCATAGAACTAAGATAGTGGCCCCTTTCAGTTGGTCAAAAAGGTCAGCAATTATGGGTAATGAATGTCCATTCTTAATAGTGACCTTGTTGAGCTTCCGATAATTAATGCACAACATCAAAGATTCATCATTTTTCTTAAAAAAAGGATAAGAGCACCCCATAGAGAAACACTGGGCTTAATGATTCCTTTTTCCAACAAATACTGAAGTTGAGTTTTGAGCTCTTATAACTCATTGGAGATCATTCTATACGATGACCTTGCAATTGGTGTTGCTCCCAATATAATTTCTATGGAGAAATCATTTTTTTAGGGTAGAAGACCCGACAAATCTTCAAGGAATACATACCTAAATTTACTCAGCACTGGTTAGTTATGAGAAATGCCCTAATTGAACTTAATTTCTTCTTGTGAAGCCTTTCCTTTCTCGTCCATCTATACTGTCTTGAAACTTGTTTCTTTTTTATTTTATCTAATTTAGTCTTATTTCCTTAATATTTTCCTATGGCCCTTTCTCTACCTTACAAAGTCTGTGCTTTTTCTATTCTTGAGTTCTTTATATTTCTTAGAAGACTTTTGATAATCGAAATATGTTTTTCTAGCCTTTTGATTACCTCCTCTTACTGAGCCAAATCGTAGGCTTTAGGAAGATCCTTAGGATTAAGTAAACTGACTATGGATCTAATGGATGGGTGCAATTCTAAGATAAAATTTTGTACCTTAATCTCCTTCTTATTGTCATATTCAAGTACATATTTTAGTAACTGTGTAAAATTTTTATGGTACTCATGGACTGATAACTTTTCCTGTTATAAGGTGGAAAATTCAGCAAATTTCTCTATATAAAATTGTTTTGTTAGTAACCTCTTATTGAATTCATCCAAAAAGGTCTCCCACTTAAGATTAGTAGCTTCAATGTTCTTAGCCTTCTTGTAGGTAGTCCATCCATCTAAGGTTGGTTTTGCTGGGTGGATAACTGCCCATGATGTTTTGGATTCAAATGAAAGTGGTTTCATAGAGTAGTATATCTCAACTTCATCTAGCCAATTTTTGGTTGCATCTCCATCTTCTCTTCCATTGAATTTGGAGGTCTTGATATTTTTCATCCCCTACTCTTTTCCTAATGGTCCCTCTAACTCTATAGGTACTTCATCCTGCCTAACCTCAGGCTCTTTTCCCTTGGTTAAATTTTCTATTAGCCTCTATTGTTTGAACAATCAACTTATGTTATTGAGCCATTTGGGCTCTATGTTATTCCATGTGTTCCCTTGTTGGTCCCTCTAACCCTAGAATAGTTGTATTATTTTGGTCAAATTCTCATCCTCCTTGATAGGCTCACTAGCTTATGGCTCATTGATCTCTTTCATTGATATTTCCCTCCGAGGTCTATCCTCACCCCTATTTTCTTTTCCAATTTCTTTTCTTACTATATTTTAGTCCCTTTCTTGAACTAACAATTTTCTCTCCCCACTAAATTGTTATGGGGTTCATTGATGATCCTCCCTTTAACACAGGATCCATATTTAACTTAGACGAAAAGAGCTATGTTAATTGTTTGGTTTAGGTTTTCTCTTCCAATATCACAAGATGATACAAATAATCTTACAACTTAAGGATTTGTGACCTAGGGATTCACAAACTAGGGCTATAATACCAACTGTAACAACCCAGATCTAACACACCTGGTTTTCCATTCTAGTCTTGCACACTGGAATCACAAAGTGAAAATTTTGACTAGTTTCAAGGTCTAGATATGTCATAAGGTGAAATTTTGATGCAAGTAGTTTTTTGTTCACCCAACATTTTATTAGTGTGAACCATAGAAAATCCTACTTTTGGAAATACTGATAGTTGCATATGGTCTTCCAAGTGGACGAGATTGACCAGATCTCATAAAAGGTGCCTTTTTGTGAACCCATATTCTCCTTCCATGAGAGCGCAGGCTCATGGTTAGGATTATCCTCTAGGGCCCATAACACCTAGAGGGTGTATGCATACTCTCCTTATCTCTTAGCATGAAGGACTTAGGTTCCTTTTGACCTAATTTATATCCTATATTTTAGTCATGCAAGGGGTTAGCGTAAATATACCTTGTGCCTAGTTGAGAGTTCTTCACTAGAGTCAACTAAGGTCCACCATTACACTGGCTTAGGTCCTGGTATCTCTTGTCATGAAACAATTAACAAGAAGTTGTCCCATACCAACTCATCATTGAGTACACTAGCACCAATATCTGACTAGCTATCTCCTAACATTGGTATTTTGCTAACTATCCCTTAACTGCACAATGAGCAAGGAACCCATCATCATACTACTTGTTTAGTAACCTAGAGGTGATGTCCTATACCATCCCTCGCTACCTTCACATCTTGATCTTACACATCAAGAACGTAGTTGCTCCCAAATCACAGTGATCACCATACTTGCGATCACCGATGTTGGGTGTATAAGGTCCTACCATCCTCCATGATGGTTTTTGTTTTTCTTCACAATGTAGAAGTATCAAGTTATTCATCCTCCCACGATGAATTAGTTTGGGTGTTATTCATCCTCGCTCAATGAATTCTATAAGAATAATTCATCCTCCCTAGGTTTCATGGTAATTATGGTGTAGGATAAAACTCAAGAAGGACCTCACAAAATAAGTTTCTATACATTAATTTATCATTTATAAACATTATCTAAAACATATCATTAGCAAGATTTTATCATCTAATATTTTAAATAACTATATAAAAGCATTAATCAAAATTATACATATAATGAACATGGATCAAATTCTAAGGCTTAAATAAAGTTAAACCTCTTATATTTAAACTTCTCTATTGATTTTATTAATTTGATTATTATAATTCATAAAAGGAGAATTCAAACTATTTTAAAAACATTATCTAAAATACAATTTACTTTACTTTAATATTAACTACTCTAGTATGGTCTCACAAATGGTTAAGCTATGGGGGCAGATTAAATTTTTTACAGTCAGTCATTCAGGCCATGCCAATTTATAAATTTTCTATCCTTGCTGCCCCACATACCATATGGAAAGAGTTGGACAAGATGGATAGAAAATTTTTATGGGAAGGAGTAAAAGAAGGGAGGAAATGGGCCTTAGTAGGTTGGAAGAAAGTGAGCCAGCCCAAAGTAAAAGGAGGTTTGGGACTGAGAAGATCAAAGTTAAATAATAAAGCTTTGGCTGGAAAGCTACACTGAAGGTAGATTTCCCAACCAACTTCTTTATTCAGTAGAATATTAACTAGTAAATATTTGGGACAGGTAAATCCAAATGAGGTGGGTCGATTCCCTTTGGAAGATAATGGATCCTTAGTGTGGCAGGCTCTCAAGTTAGGATCTCAGGTAGTAAAATATGGATTATTTTGGAAAGTGGGGAGAGGGGAGAAGGCACGATTTTGGATAGATTCATGGGATCAATACCCACCTATCATTGTTGAATTTCCTGAACTGTAATCAATAAAAACAACCATAGAAACCAGGGGGTGGGTCCAAATTAAAAGTTATTTCAACACTAGTCAGCTGGGATTATAAGTTTAAGCAGTTTAAGAAGTTGGATGAGTGGCCAATTTCAATCCCTCCAGATTTGACACCCATCATGACTAAAATGATGGCAAAAATATTTCTCACAGGTAGAGATGAGGAGGATGAATTAGCTTGGGGCTATGGGAGCCTTGGTGTCTACATAGTGAAGGATGAATATGATAAGATCCTTCCAGAGCCTCCTCCTCATACATATCAGGTTGAGGATTGGAGAAATATTTGGCAGTCCAAGGGTTGGCCGAAAGTAAATTTTTTTGCCTGGCAGTTCATGTATAATGGAATTCTTACTTTTGATAATCTCAGATGTAGGGGAATCATTGGTTCATATCTATGTGTTTTATGCTACAAGAGTGAGGAAACAACTGATCACTTGATGTTTGAGTGCCCATTCACGCGCCAAATATGGGAGAGATGGTTTTTATATTATAAAATTCAAGTTAATGGTGATTGGAATCGGATTAATATTTGGGAAAGATTGAAGAGGGGTAGATTTAAATCTAAATCTCTTTGTATTGGTTGGGAGTTTGGATTAAAATTCATTTGGTGGCAAGTGTGGTTGGAGAGAAATGCCAAAATTTTTAGAGAAACTTTTTCTTATTTAGATGGAGTTTGCCAGGTCATTTGGAGCAAAGTCACAGAAACTGTGGTAGTCTATGCTAAAGAGGAAACTCAGGTTGTTATTGGGCAATGGAGAAGGAAGTTGAAATGCAAGAGGGGCAGGACAGAGCTAGTTGGAAACCATACCCAGAAGGTTGGATTAAAATTAATACTGATGGAGCTGCAAAAGGCAATCCGGGTAGAGCTGGAATTGGAGTGGTTTGCCGAAATCATGTTGGAACAATGCTTTATTGGGAACTACAAGGCTTGGTAAGAGCCACAAACAATAAAGCAGAAGCCTTAGCTATCAAATTTGCTTCTATTTGGGCAGTAAAACAAGGTCACAGGAGGATAATTCTAGAATCAGATTCTCAAATAATGGTTGGATCTCTAAATTGCATGAGGAACTTTGTTTTGAAAACATGGAGGTTGAGGATTCTTGTCACTCAAATTAAGGAATTATGGAGGGAATTAGATGATGTGATTCCAGTTTATGTGAGTAGAGATCTAAATAAAGTGGTAGACTTCCTGGCTAAGATGGGTACCGAGGAGGTAGGGGTTCAGTGGCACAGTGACATGGCTATTGAAGATGAGATGATTAGGCAGGTTGGTGAGCAAATCTAGTGCTTAGCTAATTTGGATAACCATTCCAAAAATACTGTTTAGGATATTTGTGCTTCAATGTAGATCTTCTTTTATAGTTGTAAACAGGTGAACAATCATTGTAGATATATGGTTTAAGAGATTTGGCTCCAATGCAAATCTTCTTTTACTGTTGTAAACATGTGTTCTCTTTGGCTAATGCTGGGAAAAGTCTCATCCCAAATTGTAAATGATCTTTGTTATTAATACAAGTTTTTTCAAATTATTTTTCAAAAAATATTAACTACTCTAGTTAGAGAAATTGTAACACCCCAGGTTTACTCACCTGGTTGACTAAAACAGAAGTAAATTTTTTTGATCTATCTAGAAGAAAGTTTATGCAACATCCAATATTAATTAGTACATAGACATGTGGTTATCCATTTCAGGGTAACTGATCACTACAGATGGTCTCTTAAATGTTTGAGATTGGCAAAATCCTATAATAGGTGCCATTAGGTGAACACATTGGTCTCCTTTCCTAGAGGTCGATGTTCATGGTATGAGGTTATCCTTCTAGGGCCCATAACACCTAAAAGGGTGGATGCCTAGTTCCCCACCCCATAACATAGTGTGTTTAGGATTATTATCCTAAAATTTTGCCCAAGGCTCATATGAATTTACTATCTTCTCCATGCTAGGGTATAGCGTTAGAATGCCTAGTGCCTAGTTGAGGGTCCACCTTGCTTGGAATCAACTAGGGCCCACCATTTTCTTTGGCTCAGGACTAGGTATCCTAGGCCATGCATCAAATTATGAAGAGCTATCACATACCAACTCTGCATTGGACCTTCTAGCTTCGAGGTCTAGCTTCCCTAGTAATACCTCGATAAATTGCTAGCAATTTCCTAGACGAGCATAGAACATGGGACCCCTCATGTACTACTCACTTATCATCCTAGAGAGAGTGTCCCATAACACCCATCATTACTTGTTCATGGTAATAGAACCTCTCGTCCAGGGAAGGATTACCAAAAAATGGTTGATGTCGACTCACAACATTTGCTCTACCTGCAAATACTGGTGTTGGGAGATTGCACATCCTACTCGATGAAGCATCTTAACAACCATCATTCTCTATGGTTAAAAGAGAGAGTTTGACAAGAGATAAAATTATTGTTAACACAATATACCATCTAAGTCTTCGTGTTAAACTTCTTTATGGTCACAATGTAGAGCTAAAGACAATGGCTCATGCATGAATTTCAGGAAATGATCTTTTATATATATATATATATTTCTTTTTAAAGGTGGCTAGGGTTTGGTAAAGCTTGCATGCTAAATTTATAAATATTCTAAGCTATTAACACATCTTACTGCTGGTAAGATGAATGTCATCTACCAAGAATAAATTCATTATAACATTGTTATTTTAAATGATTATTTATTATTCTAATATTTTATGAGCAAAACTCTCATTCAAGACGGATATAGGAGCACCTTAACAATGTTTTAAAAATATATTTCTAAAATATTTTAATAAAGTTTAACTATCAAGTCTATAAAATTTAAAATAAAATTCTATTCATCATGTATTTTATGACCTTTTAATGACTAAGATATATCTCAACATCCATTTAAAGTCTCTTTCAAGTATTATAAAAATGAAAGCCTTAAATATCCGTTGCCTAGTATAATTTTTTTTAAAAGTGAAAACCCCTTGCGGGGCCGCCTTGGTCTGAGAGACCACGACCAGGGGGTTCTACACCGTCAAATTCACTCGGGAGTCACACTCGGCCCTGCCCGCACCAACATTATCAATTGTATTTTGGGTACCCAATTCAACTTTTTGGTAGGGTGGAGATTCAAACCTGGGACCTCCCTTGGAGGATTGCCCTCTCCTCTCCAACTCACCTACAACACTTGGGTGCCTAATACAATTATTTAAACCCAAGGCAACAATTTATAATAAAGGTAAAGTTACAATAAAAATAAGACCACTCCACTCCTAGGGTTTACTATACAATATTTTTAGTTAACCGAATAATAATTGTATCACAACACTTTATTATATATATATATATAATTCAAAGTGAAGTTCCCTATGAAATTCTTTCAAAGTAAACCTATTGTATTATAAGAAAAACGTCAAATACATTTTATAAACAACACAATCTTTGTTTAGACATTGTTTAAGGAAAACAAACTATTCTTTCTTTTTTATAAACTTCTCTTGACGAACCATCAAACTTTAACTATATGATACAATTATCACATATTACCTTTCTCAAATGCAGTGACGAAAAAGTCTAATCAAACAATACCCAATGCATTCTACAATTAAAATATTTGACATTTTAACTAAATATTTCGATAATCCACCCATTTTCTTAATAAGACATTCAAACACGAACCAACCATTTAGGGTATTGAACTACCACATTCTTGCACATATAATGATTGATTAATATTAAGATAGCTTAGATTACTTTCTAGATATAAGGTAAGCTCATCATTGAATTATTATAATGCTACTATCCATTATTAAAAGAGGTTTTGTTTGTAGCAACACATTGCAGACACACCGTCTACTAGATCGAAAGGAAACAATCCCTAGGATGACCAAGTTAAGGTAGTCTCCTCTAATTAATTTTATTACTATTTAAATGTCTTACTCTATATTTGTAAGCATCAGAAAGACGTAAGACTATCTGCAAGAGTATGATGTTACTCCATCTTTAAGACATCCATATTTTAATAAAATAAATGTTTAGATAAGGAGAGTTACAACTACTACTAAATATGCTTTGAAATCAGATATTTTTAAAGATATTACATACTTCATTCTGACACCACACGACAGATGATGAGTTGTTCAAAAAATAACTATAATTTTTAAAATGTATACCAAACTTGAGGGCAGTTCATTTGTAGAGCGTTTTCTAATATGTTTCAAAATTTTGTCTAAGTGAATCTTATTTCATACTATAAGGGACTACCACTCCACTCGGCAATCGGACAACATCAAAGAATAACCAGCCCAAAACCAACACATTTAAAAATAACTCTTTAAGATTCATCAATGACACTGTATCCTAGCGGTAGAACTTGACTTCCTAAGATGATGTTGGTCTTATTTCTCCGAACACCTCTAGATATAACTCAACACCCGCTCAACCTCGGAGGTGCATACATCGAAAATAAAGATTTGTGGGTATATTTGGATCAGAACGATTTATATGCAGATGCATTCTAAATGCAATCAATCACTCACACACAACAAAATTTAGGCAAGCACACAACTTCACATTTATTAAATATATAAATATTTGTATATATATAACGCTTTAAAATATTAAGCAACAACTTCTATTCTAGACACGAAATAACATCCTATAAGACTAACATCTCCCTACATCAGAGAATTTTGTTCAACCAGTTAACCACACACACTTTTATATCAACCATCTATAGCACCATCTTGAGGTGACAAATTATAATTCAATTGCCATAATAGGAGAACAACATTACAAATAAACACAAATTTTGCATTCAATCAACTTCATTATTATACATACAAACATTCATATGTAGATACCATAAAAATAAGGAAACTGACCTCTCAATGTCGAACGGTAGTATAGAAGCAATCAACCAACTCAAACACAAAATAAAATGATTCATATCATATGCCAACACTAGGAAATCCAAGAGCACACTCCAAAGATAGATTGACCTTTCATTACTCCTATAGAAGAAAAACAAATAAATTTGGTGACACATAAGTCAACCATGCACCCTGAGTTATTTGTAATATAGCCGAGTGGTACATCTTACAGTTGTTTGATAGAAGAAATAATGAAATGTAGTATTTATATATATTTTATCATTTTCATATATTCACTTTTATTATTTACTATGTATATATATATATATATATATATATATATATATATATATATATATATATATATATATATAATGTTTTTTTATTAATATATCTCTTTTCTTTTAAAATACATAACAACCAATTTTGTCATATATGCATTAAGTAAACAAATGTATCAAACAATCATGCATTAAACAAACAGATGTGAAATACATTTAGCAATCAGTCATGACCCTACAAGAATTTGTATCAGTGAGCTTCCATGTACTCACAACCATGGTGCTTTTAAGCACTAACATCATATCCCACCTTAACTTATGCAGATAATCCTTAACCTTTTTGCCTAAAGGTGGGTACTAGAATTCTTCAAACTGCTTGCTAGAGGATGTGCACCTATTCCTACACTCACAAAACTCATCAGTGGAATCTTATTCTAGAAATAATAGCAAGCCATAAGGAAGAAAAATAGAGGGGATGTTACATTCTCCCCCACTAAGATTAAACACAATCCTTGTGTTTACAATACAAATTACGCATCTTCATATCAATACCTAAATATTCATGCATCATCATGCTAATATAAGTAAAACCCAAAATATGTATTTCCAAACCAGAACATGCATATATTCATATATCAATCAATGTTCATACATATATTAGTTCTCAAACAGATATGGAAATTGTTTTTTCATAATAGCCACATCTTTCCATGTGGCATTTCTATTAGAATAGTGATCCCACTAGACCTTGCATTGATCTATAATTCTTTTTATTATTTACTTTGGTCTAAAACTGAGGATTCAGATAGGGTAGACTTAAATGTATTAGGTGTCCAACATCTGAAAGTGAGAAATATTCTATATGTGCAATGGGTTAGCCACATATTTTTGAAGCAGACACACATGGAAAGTGTCATGGATCTTAGACAAATTGAGTGGTAGGGACCATTTACTGGCGATTGGACTAATTTTATCAATGATCTCGAATGGTCCTACAAACCTAGGGTTGAGTTTGGTGGATTTGATTGAGCTTTTGGATGGTTTTACTCGCAAGGATAATCTGTCTCCCACAAATAATTCCCTTGGTGTTCTCTTAATATCATCATAACTATTTTACTAATTCGAGGCTTGTTTAAGTCTTTGGCAAATTTCCTTTAGTTTCTCTTCCATTTGTTTCACAATGTTTGAACCGATCACTACACGATATTTTAGATTATCCTAAGACAAAGGTGTCCTACACCTTCGTCCATACAGGGCCTCAAATGGAACTATGCCCAATGTAGAATGATAGCTATTATTATATGCAAACTCAACCAAATAGAGATAATATTCCCATTTAATTTGATGATCTGTGCAATACATTCTCAACATGTCCTCCAATACCTGGTTAACTCTCTCAATTTTCCCATCAGTCTTTGGATGTTAGGCAGTGCTAATGTTAAGCTTTGTTCCCCATTCCTGGTGCAAAGCTTACCAAAACTTTGATATAAATCGGGAATTCCTGTAAAATATAATTACTTAGTGAAAACCATGTAACTGAACCACTTTAGTAGCAAATTTTTAGGCAACTATAGGTGCATCATCTTGCACATTCCCAGGTATAAAATGAGCTACTTTGGTCAACTTATATACCACAACCATAATGATATCGTGCCTGAATCTAGATTTTGGAAGATCGACTATGAAATCCATGGAAATGACTTGCTATTTTTGAAGATAACTACATAAAATTATTCTAGAATTAATGCAAAAATAAATAACTTAGAAGAAATGACACCACACAATGCACATATGACACACGAGATTTACCCTGGTTCACCCGATGTGGGCTACTCCAGCAAAACAAGAGCTACTCCTTGATATTAATATTCTCTTTCTTGCTCGAAAATGGGACATTACAATAAACTATAAAGGAAACTATCACAACCCTAAACCACTATGTGGTATTAGAATACAATGGGCATAATACCATGGGCTAAACTACCCACACCCACCAGCCACCCACCAACCGTGGGAATCCCGACAATCGCTCCGCCAATCACTCCAAAAAAAGAGGGAAAAATATTCAGCCTTATGGACTTATGGAAGGACTTCAACTCCTAGTGAGGGAGTAGTAACAATGCCCAAGTGGGATACAATGGATGAAGTTTCGGGTACCATCGAGATGCACTTCATTACAAATCCAAAAAATTTGTAGAATTCCAAAGGAAAGGAGTAATGTGACTCTGCATAGATCCACAATTGCAAGTGGATAATAGTTATCAAAAGCTAACAAGTGGCGTTTAGCCCAACAAAGTCCATAATAGGAAATGATGCACCAAATGATGAATGCACCAAGTAAGGGGAGTAAAATGGATCTCCTCATATACTTTAGTTAATCCTTGAAGCAGAAGCTGATGTGGAAGCTTGATGTAGTGTTGCCCGAAGAAGTGTTGCAAGTCTTGTTGATGAAGACATGAACGAAGCTAAAAAGCTGAAATCCACTAAGAGACAAGCCACAAGGGCAAAGACAACTCTGATGGAAGGAGTACCCATGATTCCATGATCAAAGGAATCAAAACAAAAGGGCCATGGTCAAAATAAGCGACAACGACAACTTTCAAATTTGAGTACCCAAATTCCTATGATTGGAAAACAACAAAGGACTAAGGTCATGAAAAAGTCTGCTTTCAAAAGTCTCAAGGATGAAAGTGGATTTACGAAGTGTCGAGTTCAATCGAAAATGCACTCCATTTTACAACACTTAAAAAAGAAGGAGGTTTCAATGACCTGAAATTCGGAGTAACATAGGTCAAGATAGACCATTACAAAACATTAAAATAATAGTCTAGTTGGAATCGGCCCGAAAAGAGCTTTCCAATGACTATATGCATTCCTATACTTGCAAAAATATTCAGCCTCTAAAACTATGAAAAACAGTAAGGCTTGCGGAGAGCAAAAAGGGAGAAAGGTCCATCACAAATTTGAAAGTCGTCGTGAGCTGGCGAGCGGCGGCTTAGCGGTTCGTCGCTCCCTCATTTTGTGTAAAAATTTGTTTTAATCCCCATTTACTAGGTTGGTCTAAGAAAGGGAACGATCAACAACAGAAAGGTCCACCACTGGTAATGCTTCACCAATATGACAACAAGAGTGTAAAGTCATCCACATGTGCGTAGACAATCAAAATATCTTGGCTACTCTTTATACGATGATAATGCACATATAAAGGTCACGCAGACCAAAAGACTTTATTTTTAGTGCACTGGCAACCAAAGGTAATGTGTGCCACCGAGCGCTCAAGATGTTTGTAATCAAAGGGCACTCTGACCCTCTTAAAGCATGATTGATTCATCCAACGCAAAAAATGTGGGATATTTTCCACAAAGGCCAAAACCTTCGCTTATGAAAACACAGTCGCTCGCCACTTGTAAACCGATCTGCTATGCTTTGGATAAAATTTTATCCTCGATGTATTGAAATGTGACGAAAAAAGAAACCGTATGCGTGATATTTTTTAGACTCGATCAGAATGTCAAGATCAATGTAAAACCTTCCAATCTGGTAGAATGCAGAGAGTGGCAGGACGGGTTTGAGATCGCAGCGTGGGCAGAGTGCGTTGGCAAAAATGCCAATAGTGCTAAAAGGAGCAACCAACAGATGAGGGTAGAATCACCCTCCTTTTAAACATGTTCGAATATAGGGCATGTGCAGTCGCTCGTAAATCTGCTTACAGAGATGAAGATAGATCCAGATCCAGCCTGCACAGCCAACAAAACTATGCGACATCCTCATTCTGCATCTCCTGTTTACTGTCTACAAAGGTGTTGTGCGGCTGAGTGCAACGATAAATTGATTACGCCTTCAGGAGCAAAAATAAGGCATCATCTACGATAATGTCCGTTGACGCTTGGAACTACATGATTTGCTATGAAGTTCGCTTGTATCTAGACCTACAATCAGGCCGAATGCGAAGAGCCAAATGGATCTCCACCCACGGACACAATAACAAAACAAATGGGGTGATCAATGTCATGAAAAGGTAGGCAATTTGGAAATCCATACAGAGGATTGATTAGCATGGAGGTTAGATCCGCTCATATCTGACCAAATTGGCCAGAGAGTTCAAGTAGGCAACAATGAAATTGGTGCTAGGGACATCAATGAAGACAACACAAAAATGTGACATCGATGCAAGGTATGGAAACTATAAATCATGGCAGGGTTGGCACTGCGGAGTTTGCACTGATAGCACAGTTCTACAGGACTGGCTTACTGATTTATTCATAGCAAGAACAAAGAGGAAGTTCGACGCCCATTCAAAAATTGCTTTGCTCATATTCGACGAGGTAGAGGAGGGTAGATTCTATGTCAAGCCCAACTCTTCATTGCCCTCTGATAGCGACGAGTAGGCTGATTATTTTTGCAAGTGATGTTGGCAAAAATATATTTGCAAAAAATTGCAACATGATAGAACTCAGCAAAACATGCAGATTCGTCAAAAATTCACATCAAAGTGCAAATCTCTGGTGAAGAGGGCAGCAATGTCGTGTCGAATGCGATCAGAGGCAGGGTCCTGCGTGACCAGGTGTGCAACCAATCAAAATAGGTGAGGGTCAAATCTGAGTCAAAGACATTAGAGCTCCTCAATCAGCTAGCAAAAATATCCGTCTAGCAACCAAATAGTGAAATAAGCACATAAATAGAGGTGGGCAGGAATGTTGAAGTTGGGCTATCCAAATTCCACCTCATCGCAAGCGCAATGCAGGTAGTCTGCTTGCAAATGATTTAGAGCAATAGAAACTGCTGCCAGTAGCAATATGGCAATAATTTAAAACAAAAATTGTTACCCTATAATATCAACAAAAACAAAATGGTTGATAAAAATTGGCAACAATAATTTTTTCCAACAGAAATATTGTCAAGCGACAACTACAAAAATTACTCAGCGACTTTGTAGAAAAATTTACACGAGATGAAAGAGGAGGAATTTCGACAATGGAAATTCCCCCTCACAGGCCAAGACCCACGAGGCTCTGATACCAATGATAAGGAACTAATTATCGAGAAACGAAATTAATTCCTAGATGATTTAATATTACAAATTAGGTGCTTAAATAGCACAAAAATACAAATGAACAATCCTGGTAATCCGTAATAGATCCAAGGATTGCGTAAAATGATAAGATAAAGGCTAAGGATTAAGCCCTAAACCTATGAAAGTGGAAACACCTAAACCTAGACCTAGTCAACATGAGCGACAATATCAACTCACGTCAAGGCGGCTATTAAACCTAAGACTAAGTCCTAATAATCATCAACCTAAGGTTGATGAAAATAATTAACCCATATCACTATAAAACTCACATTTAGCTATTTTTTTTTTTAGAATTTCCAAAAATACTCTCATGTGTTGGTCATGCTCCTCTTTGTTCTTGGAGTAGATCAGTATATCATCAATAAATACCAAAACAAATCGATTCAGCTGCTCCCAAAATACGTTGTTCATAAAATTCATAAAATTTGCAGAAGCATTTGTTAAACCAAAGGGCAACATTATAAACTCATAATGACCATATCTAGTTTTAAAAGCAATTTTATGAGTATCTTCTTCTTTTATTCTCAACTGGTGATACCCTGATCTAAGGTCAATTTTGGAAAATATCGTAGCTCCTTTTAACTGATCAAAGAGGTCATCGATTCTAGGTAGTGAATATTTGTTCTTGATTATCATTTTGTTAAGCATTCTATAATCAATACATAACCTCAATGATCCATATTTCTTCTTTACAAAGAGAACTGGCGCACCCCATTGAGACACACTCATCTTGATATGTCATTTTCTAACAAATCCTATAGTTGGGTCTTCAATTCTTGCAGTTCTATGGGAGTCATTCTATAGGGAGCCCGAGTAATAGGTGTTGTGCCAGGTACTAGTTCTATAGAGAAGTCAAATTCTCTGAGGTTGTAAACTTGGAAAATCTTTTAAGTATACATCCCTAAACTCATTTTATACTAGATATTGTTGAAATAATCCTGAACTAGATTCAGTCTCCTTCGTTTTATTCAGTTTGACTATATAAAGCTTACTTCCTTTCCTTAAAGCTCTCTTTACTTGCATAGTAGATAGATAGTGTGGTATGAGTGAGTCTCGACCACAATGGAGTCAGAATCATTGCTTAGTATCATCCATATAATCCACTCATCTATCCTCAAAATTCAATAGAGCTTTATGCGCTCTAAGCCAATCTACACCTAAAACAATATCAAAGGCATGTAATAGAGCTACATATAAATGTCATCTGGTCTTTCTTTGAGGTAAGGTGATTTGGGGATCAAATAAATATTGATTGACCATATAGGTTTGTCATGACACATATTTGACCTTCCACCCATTTGCCATATATCCAGGACTTTTTGGTATGTCTTTTATCAAATTAACAAAAATAAAGCTATCGGTAGCTCCACTATCAATTAAAATACGAACATATTTATCATATATTATTCCTTTTAAAAGAAAAGGTGTAGCTTGACCAGTGAGTGTTGAATTACTTGTTGTTGCATATATTTTGTGTGTGGCCTACTCGTATGCTTTCTTTCTATATTCTCTATGTGGACATTGATTAGCATAGTGAGCTCTAGTGCATATATAACATCCTTTAAGGGGAGCTTCGTTCTTCTTGCCCTCTTCATTCCTAACTTGGGATGTAGACTCCTTTCCTAAATTTTGTGCAGAGGAATTATGATCATTTTAAAAGTTGTTTATCTTGTCTGCCTTTATTCTCAAATCTTTCTCTATCTCTACCATCTCTTCTGTAACGATCTCCACCTTTGAACTTTTTATACTGATCCTTGGACCCTTTTGTATCTCCAATATTTTTTCTCTTCTTAGACTTGTCTCTGTCCCTTTCTATTTTTTGATAATAAGCCTTTTTATTATATTGGCTTAATTCCTCAAAACGAGTTGTATCATAGGCTTAAGATAGATCCTTTGATTTCATCAAGCCCACAAGGGATCTAATCCTCGGATGTAATCCCATAAGAATTTTATGTGCCTTGAGTTCTTCTCTATGATCATACTTAGGCACATATTTCAACAAATGAACAAATCTCTGGTAATATTCTATGACCGAGATGTTTTTTTGCTGTAGATTAGTGAACTCTCTAAAATTTTCAACATAAAACTGCCAATTCAGAAATCTATCTCTGAATTATTTTAGGAACGTATGCCAAGATACATCTATAGCCTCAACATGATTGTTTTTCTTATATGTTATCCATCAGTCCATTGTTGGTCCTACCAAGTGAGCCACTGCCCACGTTGTTTTAGACTCATATGAGAGGACATTAATAGCATAATACCCTTCAGTTTTGCTCAGCCAAAATTTTGCCACCTCACCATCACCTTTGCCATCAAATTTAGTGATGTCAATTTTTCTTAAATATTTCTTTAATTCCATACCAACTTTCTTTTGATTGGAAAATTCGAGCAAATCACCTTGACCCTCCTCTAGCTCCTTTATTTTAGATAAATTTTCAATCAATTTTTGTTGTTGGACTATCATTTCTTGCTATTGAGCTAATTGTGCCCTTTTTTGTGTTGAGCAAGGTGCAGCAACAGTATTGTCATTGTTGTCAACACAGTCACACAGATCGGTTGATGCAGTGGACAGGAGTTAAGAGGTTCTTAGAGTATGTACAGTGATTTTCCAAAAGATCGAAGTGGCCCATATGCTAAAAATCAAAAGAAAATCACAAGGAAGAAAACTGTCGCGATATCGCGACATGTTGAGCAAGAAAGAAAAACTGTCGCGATATCGCGACATGTTGAGCAAGAAAGAAAAACTATCACGATATCACGACATGTTGAGAAGAAAGAAAAACTGTCGCGATTTCGCGACATGTTCGAAAAGAAAGCGCAAGCAAGAAAAACTGTCACGATTTCGTGACATGTTCGAAGAGAAAGCGCAAGCAAGAAAAAGTGTCACGATTTCGCGACATGTTGGAAGAGAAATAGCAAGAAAGAAAAAGTGTCACGATTTCGCGACATGTTGGAAGAGAAAAAGGCAAGTAGAAAAAGTGTCACGATTTCGTGACATATTGCAAGAGAGATTGTACGAAAGAAAAAGTGTCACGATTTCGTGACATATTGCAAGAGAGAGAGTCCGAAAGAAAAAGTGTCACGATTTCGTGACATATTGCAAGAGAGATTGTACGAAAGAAAAAGTGTCACGATTTCGTGACATATTGCAAGAGAGAGAGTCGAAAGAAAAAGTGTCACGATTTCGTGACATATTGCAAGAGAGATTGTACGGAAGAAAAAGTGTCACGATTTCGTGACATATTGCAAGAGAGAGAGTCCGAAAGAAAAAGTGTCACGATTTCGTGACATATTGCAAGAGAGATTGTAGGAAGAAAAAGTGTCACGATTTCATGACATATTGCAAGAAGAGAGTTCGAGAGAAAAAGTGTCACGATATCGCGACATGTCACGTTTTCATGACCCGAAGGCAAGAGAAAGAGCAAAGGAGAGAAAGTGTCACGATATCACGACATGTCGCATTTTCATGACTAAAGGAGGAGAGAGAAAGTAAGAAGGTAGAAGTGTCACGATATCGTGACAAAAGTAAAGAGGAAGAGTAAGGAGGCGAAAGTGTCACGATATCATGACATGTGTTTTCGTGGGTTCAAACCAAGTAAAGTAGCAAGGAGGCGAAAGTGTCATGATATCGTGACATGTTGTGTTTTTGTGGGTACAAACCAAGTAAAGTAGCAAGGAGGCGAAAGTGTCGCGATATCGTGACATGTTGTTTTCATGGGTACAAGCCAAGAAAAGAAGCAAGGAGGTGAAAGTGTCACGATATCGCGACATGTGTTTTCATGGGTACAAGTCCAAGAAGAGGACAAAGAGGCAGAAGTGTCACGATTTCATGACAGGTCGCTTTGGCATGAGCTAAGAAGAGAACCCAACTGAAATAAGATATGTGACAGTTAATTGAAGTTATACAGTTACAGGTGCCATTGCAGAAGAAAATCATGCAGCTAAAATAAGAAGAGTTAACTCAAGTCGATATGACGATTACAGTGTAGTTATAGAGAAAAATCATGTAGCTAAAATAAGAATAGTGAATTGAAGTCGAATGATGATTTATAGGGCTAGTTATGGAGTGAAATCATCGAGCGACGGTTAAACTGAAAGTCATCAGTCGAAGACCAAACAAAGAGTCGTAACTATTAATAGGCTGCATGAGAGAATACTGTGTGATAAAGGAGTTACATATAGAAGTTTCTATTAATAAGTTGCATGTAAAAATATGGAAGTTAAAAATAGAGTCAGAACTTTGTTATAAAAGGAGGTCTGCGTGGAGAATTACAGTGTTGCTGAAAAAGAGTGAAAGTGCTACAAAAAGAGGGTTGGAAGAGTGTCGTAAGAGAGCGTTAAGCAGAGCCGTGAGAGCCGTAAGAGTGTAGTAAGAAGCATAGCAAGAGGGCTGTAAGAGGGCCATAAAAGTGTAGTAAGTAGAGCCTTAAGTGTGTGTGGTGTTTTGGTGAATAGCGAGAGAGGTTGGGTTAGCAATAGACCAGTCGGGGTCTTGTATAAGCGAAGGCATTTTTATGTCAATCTTATAGTTTCAAAATTGCAGTCCAAGTTGGTGCTTGGAATTAGGGGTTGGTGCTCCTTTCTGTTGGTGCAAATAAATTAGGGGTTGGTGCTCCTTTCTGTTGGTGTAGATAAATCAGGGGTTGGTGCTCCTTCCAGTGGGTGTTGGTAAATTGATTGTAAAATTGGTATTTTGCAAAGGTTGGATTTGGACGGGAATCCAAGCAGTCATTTTTGAGGAGTAGCCAAATTGGTGAACCTCGTTACATCGTGTGTTGTGGAATGCTCTCTTGTTATACTTGCTTTATCTGATTTTTAAGTTTTCATTGTTTTGGCTTTAAGAGTTGAAGTTTTAAGTTTTAAAAGAGCCACATTGATTCACCCCCCCTCTTAGTGTCATTGTGAGACTAACAATTGGTATCAGAGCCAAGTTCCTGAACAAGCTTAATCGGCTAAGGTGATCTTGGAAGTGAGACAATGGCAGGTGGTGAAGGATTCTCATCAAACAAAGCACCATTGTTTGATGGAACTAATTACGCATTTTGGAGACTCGGGATGCAGACATATCTGTGTGCTTTGGGATACGACATTTGGGAGTCAGTAGATAGTGGATACACAATACCCACCACTCCTCCAACCGATGCTGTCGGTAAGAAACTGTTTGAGAATAACTCTAAAGCAAAGAATGCTATCATGTGCGGTTTAGTGGACAACGAATTGATAAAGATTATGAGTTGTAAAATGGCAAAAGACATGTGGGACAAACTAAGGAGCATTCATGAAGGAGACGACAAGATCAAGGAGGCCAAGTTACAAACGCATCGAGCTCAGTTCGAAGCATTAAAGATGAATGACGATGAGAACATAGAGGCATACATGCTGAGAGTTAATGGAATCATTAATGCGATTAGAGGACTCGACGAGGAAATGGAAGATGTTGTCATCATGAAAAAGGTACTAAGATCTCTTCCCCAAAGATTTGATTCTAAAGTTTCAGCAATAGAAGAAGCTAAAGATCTAAATACTTTTAGTATGGATGAGATGCATGGTTCCTTGACTGCATATGAGATGAGAATAGGAAAAACTAAACCCATAGACAGAGAAGCTGCCTTTAAAGCACATAAAAATATAAAAGCAAAACAAGAATCCGAGGAAGAAGAGACATCAGATGAAACGGAAGCAAACTTTGTTCGAAAACTAATAAGGGGAAAAGGAAAATACAGAGGAAAGCTACCATTTAAGTGTTTCAACTGTGGAGGCATTGGGCACTTTGCAGCTAAATGTCCACTAAATGAGAAAAACAAAAGTGATGAAGGTGCACACCAAGAAAGAAGTGATTGGAAGAAGAAACCAAATTTTAGAAAAGGCAACTTCAAGAAGAAAAGTTTCATATCCAAGAATGACAGTCCTTCAGAAGATAGCTCCGGTGAGGATTCTAAAGAAGAAACAGGTGAAGCTCTTTTCATGGCATTCGAAGAAGAAAAAATAGAGGAAAAATAGGAGTGTGATAAAAAACTTGAGGCTGAGGCTGAAGTAGATCTGGAAGGTGAGTTGGTCGCTGCACTTAAAGAGCTGAGTATAGAAAGGAAAAAGAATAAGAAAAGTTCAAGAAAGCTTGAGGATGCCAATGAAATCATAACCAGCTTGAAAGTACAGATAGACAAATTTAAGAAAATATCTGAAGATATCGAAGTTCAATTAACCGTGAAAATAGATGAGTGCAGCAAGCTAGAAGAAGAGATTGTTGGTTTAAGGATGCAGCTAGAAGAGATGAATCAAAAAATGAGTTGTTATCACAAACTTGAAGAAAGTTCTGTGAAGCTGGATAAGATTATAAATAACCAAAGGACTACAGGCATCAAATTTGGTTTAGGCTTCGTCGAAGGAGAATCATCAAATGGATCAAAGGCCATAACTGTAGAACCCATAAAGAATGAAGATAAGATCAGGGTTGATCAAGAAAAAATGAATCATGCTAAAGAAAGCAATAATGCCAGGCACGAGAGGAGTATTGACAATGATGGATTCACCAATGTCACTCATCAAAGGAGAAGAAGATTTATGGCTCCCACTACAAAATGGCAAAGACCATCACCCAGGTTCACTCATTCCTTTTCTGGTTATTGTTTTAAATGCAATGGTTATGGACATAAGATTTCAGATTGCAAATATAATGTAGGACAAAAGAACTTTACCAGTAGAAATGTTTTTTCACCGTTGATGGATTATGCAGTAGAATGTTATAACTGTCATAATTTTGGGCACATTGCAAGAAATTGTCGAAGTACATTTGCAGCAAATAAACATCAAGGAAGAAAATTTCAACCAAATGGTTTGAGACAAAATAGAAAATTTCTCGAAAAACATGCACAGGCTACTGACAAAGAAAAGTCAAAACAAGTGACCAAAACTGTAATCAAACCAGAGTGGAAAGAAAAGGAGCGACCCAAGGAAGAAAAGGAATCCTTGATCGTACAGACAACATTTAAAGCACAGAACAAATCTGCACCATGGATACTTGATAGTGGATGCTCCAGTCATATGACAGGTGACAAACAAAAATTTGAGAAGTTACAGAAATATGAAGGTGGTTCTGTAAAATTTGGAAATAATGATGGAGCTAAGATAGTTGGCAAAGGATCAGTCAAGATCAGTGACGAAAAAATCAAGTCAAAAGAAGTCTTGTTTGTGATTGGTCTGAAGCATAACTTGTTAAGCGTAAGTCAGATTTGTGACAGAGGTCATGAAGTAATTTTCAAGAAGCAGGGTTGTGAAGTCAGAACAACAAACTATGGAAAGTTGATAGCAAATGGATCAAGGACATCCGGCAACCTCGTATACTCTCTCGGAGACTTCGAAGGAGCGTGCTTGATTGGACAGGAAGAAGAAAATTGGTTGTGGCACAAGAGGCTCGGTCATATCAGTTTTGACAATCTAGTAAAAATCAGCTCAAAAAAGGTAGTTAAGAGATATTCCCACCATTGGCAAACCATTAAATAGCATTTGTGCTTCATGCCAAAAGGGGAAGCAAACTAGAGCCACATTTAAAACAAAAGAGTACTTCACAAGCAAACCTTTAGAACTAATACATACTGATTTATGTGGACCCATGAGAACGCAAAGCATAAATGGTGACAAATACTTTATGTTGTGCATAGATGACTATTCCAGGATGACATGGGTACTATTTTTGAAGCTTAAATCGGATGCCTTTGAGATGTTCAAGATTTTCAAAAAACAAGTTGAGAATCAAACAGGAAAAAGGATTAAATGTTTAAGATCAGATAGAGGAGGAGAGTTCATTTCAGAGGAGTTTGCAGAGTACTATGAAAAATATGGGATTAGGAGACAGTTTTCAGCAACAAGGACACCTCAGCAGAATGGTGTGGTAGAAAGAAAGAACAGGACAGTGCAGAAATGGCACGGACTATGTTGATTGAGAGCAAAATAGCAGACAGATTTTGGAAAGAGGCAGTCCATACTGCGGTATACATCCAAAATAGGTGCATGTTGAGGACGCATGAAAGCAAAACTCCGTATGAGTTGTGGTTCGGTAAAAAGGCAACAACAAGATACTTTAAAGTTTTTGGCAGCAAGTGTTACATCAAAAGAACTGAAGATAATCTTGGTAAGTTTGAAGATAGAGCTGATGAAGGTATTTTTCTTGGCTATTCGACAAAAAGCAAAGCCTACACATGCTACAACAAGAGGCTAAAGAAAATTGTGGAGAGTGCCGATGTTAAAGTTGATGAAGGTAGGGAACGAGAAATAAGCTATAAAGAAAACTACCCAATTTATGAAGAGGTCATTGAAGGAGATGAGGAAAAGGAAACGAAAAAGAAACAAAAAATTGACTCAGATGATTTAAGTAGTGATTCAGAAGAGGAAGAAAACAAGAAATTCAAAACAGGTAGCTAGCAGAAAAATCATCCTAGAGAGCAAATAATTGGAGACCCCACAGTTGGTGTTCAGACAAGAAGAAGAGTAGTAAGTAACTACTCTCTATTATCCAACATTGAGCCCAAAAATGTTGCTGAAGCAAGCAAAGATGAAAGTTGGATGACGGCAATAAATGAAGAATTAGATCAGATCGAGAAAAACAAAACTCGGGAGTTAGTACCAAGACCTGCAAATAAAAATATAATCGGTACTAAATGGATTTTTCGAAACAAATTGAATGAAGATGGACAGGTAGTCAGGAATAAAGCAAGATTGGTCTCAGAAAGGCTATGCACAAGTTGAAGGTATTGACTTTGAGGAAACCTTTGCACCAGTGGCTAGACTAGAGGCAATTAGAATGTTTCTGGCTTTAGGAGTTCACAAGAATTTCAAAGTTTATCAAATGGACGTGAAATCAGCATTTCTGAATGGAAAACTTGAAGAAGAGGTCTATATTGAGCAGCCGGATGGTTTCCAACTCGGTGATAATCCCAACTTAGTCTGCAAGTTGAAGAAAGCATTGTATGGCTTGAAACAGGCACCCAGAGCATGGTATGCAAGGCTAGACAACTATCTTACTCAACAAGGGTTCAAAAAGGGTATGGTGGATAGCAATTTGTATGTCAAAACAGAGAATGGCCATCTCATTGTCCTTGTTGTATACGTAGATGATATCATTTTTGGCAGCAGCAATGATGAGTCATGTAAATATTTAGCAAATAAGATGCAGAAAGAATTTGAAATGTCAATGATTGGTGAACTTTCGTATTTCCTCGGATCGCAAGTTAATCAAAATGAGAAGGGCATATTTATTTCTCAAGTTAAATATGTGAAAGAGATGCTAAAAAAGTTCACAATGGAGGATTGTAAGCTTGTTAGCACTCCCATGACGACAGGTTGCAAGTTGAGCAAGGATGACAAATCTCGAGATGTTGATCAAACCATGTACAGATCTATGATTGGGAGCCTCATCGTATTTGACGACTACCGGACCGGATATCTTGCAGGGCGGTTTGCATGGTAGCACGATTTCCAGGCTAGTCCCAAGGAGACTCATGTGACAGCAGTGAAGAGGATTCTTCGGTATCTGAAGGGTACTATGGAGTATGGGTTATGGTATCCGAAAGGTAAGGACTTCACCCTTATTGCGTATTCAGATGCAGATTGGGCAGGATGTGTCGATGACAGAAAGAGTACCAGTGGAGGTGCATTCTATCTTGGAGACAGGTTGGTCGCATGGCACAATAAGAAACAAGAGTCAGTCTCCTTATCCACAGCAGAGGCAGAATATATTGCAGCAACTACGTGTTGTACGCAGGTCTTATGGATGAAACAAACCCTGAAAGATCTTGGCATTAACTTCAGTGAGCCAATTTCAGTTAAGTGTGATAACACCAATGCCATTAACATCTCAAAGAATCCGGTTATGCATTCTCGCACAAAACATATTGCTATCCGATATCACTTTCTGAAGGAGAAAGTTGCGGAAGGTGAGGTTAAGTTGGATTTTGTCCCAACTACAGAGCAAGTAGCGGATATCTTCACAAAACCGCTGCCCAAGGAAATTTTTGAGTACCTTCGCAATAAATTGGGAGTGGTCACGCTTCCCAAGAACTCGACTAGCTATCGGGACCACATTCTCGTGGGGAGCATTTATATATTTGATTATCTTTTTGCTCATGTTTGTAATTTTTGCTAACTATAATAATTTGTGCCTGAGAATGTTGTGCATGGACTCAGGGGGAGTCTACAGCAGCCCTTTGGTATTATTGTCAAAGGGGGAGAAGAATTACAGGAAATTGCACGTGTGTTGCCAACAATTCCAAAGGGGGAGATTGTTGAGCAAGGTGCAGCAACAGTATTGTCATTGTTGTCAACACAGTCAGACAGATCGGTTGATGCAGTGGATAGGAGTTAAGAGGTTCTTCAAGGTATGTACAGTGATTTTCCAAAAGATCGAAGTGGCCCATATGCTAAAAATCAAAAGAAAATCACAAGGAAGAAAATTGTCGCGATATCGCGACATGTTGAGCAAGAAAGAAAAATTGTCGCGATATCGCGACATGTTGAGCAAGAAAGAAAAACTGTCGCGATATCGCGACATGTTGAGAAGAAAGAAAAACTGTCACGATTTCGTGACATGTTCGAAGAGAAAGCGCAAGCAAGAAAAACTGTCACGATTTCGTGACATGTTCGAAGAGAAAGCGCAAGCAAGAAAAAGTGTCACGATTTCGTGACATGTTGGAAGAGAGAAGAGAAAGAAAAAGTGTCACGATTTCATGACATGTTGGAAGAGAAAAAGGCAAGTAGAAAAAGTGTCACGATTTCGTGACATATTGCAAGAGAGATTGTACGAAAGAAAAAGTGTCACGATTTCGTGACATATTGCAAGAGAGAGTCTGAAAGAAAAAGTGTCACGATTTCGTGACATATTGCAAGAGAGATTGTACGAAAGAAAAAGTGTCACGATTTCGTGACATATTGCAAGAGAGAGTATACAGAAAAAGTGTCACGATTTTATGACATATTGCAAGAGAGATTGTACGAAAGAAAAAGTGTCACGATTTCACGACATATTGCAAGAGAGAGAGTCCGAAAGAAAAAGTGTCACGATTTCACGACATATTGCAAGAGAGATTGTATGGAAGAAAAAGTGTCACGATTTCGTGACATATTGCAAGAGAGAGATCCAAAGAGAAAAAGTGTCACGATATCACGACATGTCGCGTTTTCGCGACCCGAAGGCAAGAGAAAGAGCAAAGGAGAGAAAGTGTCGCGATATCGCGACATGTCGCATTTTTGTGACTAAAGGAGGAGAGAGAAAGTAAGAAGGCAGAAGTGTCACGATATCACGACAAAAGTAAAGAGGAAGAGTAAGGAGGCGAAAGTGTCACGATATCGCGACATGTTGTGTTTGCGGGTTCAAACCAAGTAAAGTAGCAAGGAGGCGAAAGTGTCACGATATCGCGACATGTTGTGTTTTTGTGGGTTCAAACCAAGTAAAGTAGCAAGGAGGCGAAAGTGTCGCGATATCGTGACATGTTGTGTTTTCATGGGTACAAGCCAAGAAAAGAAGCAAGGAGGCGAAAGTGTCATGATATCGTGACATGTGTTTTTGCGGGTACAAGTTCGAGAAGAGGACAAAGAGGTAGAAGTGTCACGATTTTGTGACAGGTCGCTTTGGCGTGAGCTAAGAAGAGAACCCAGTCGAAATAAGATATGTGACAGTTAACTGAAGTTATACGACAGTTATAGGGGCAATTGCAGAAGAAAATCATGCAGCTAAAATAAGAAGAGTTAACTGAAGTCGATACGACAGTTCATGGTGCAGATTATCAGAGAAAAATCATGCAGCTAAAATAAGAACAGTGAACTGAAGTCAGAACGACAGTTACAGGGCTAGTTACGGAGTGAAATCATCGAGCAGCGGTTAAACTGAAAGTCATCAGTCGAAGACCAAACAAAGAGCCGTAACTATTAATAGGTTGCATGAGAGAATATTGTGTGATAAAGGAGTTACATATAGAAGTTTCTATTAATAAGTTGCATGCAAAAATATGGAAGTTAAAAATAGAGTCAGAACTTTGTTATAAAAGGAGGTCTGCGTGGAGAATTACAAGTTGCTGAAAAAGAGTGAAAGTGCTGCAAAAAGAGGGTTGGAAGAGTGTCGTAAGAGAGCGTTAAGCAGAGCCGTGAGAGCCGTAAGAGTGCAGTAAGAAGCGCAGCAAGAGGGCTGTAAGAGGGCCATAAAAGTGTAGTAAGCAGAGCCTTAAGTGTGTGTGGTGTTTTGGTGAATAGCGAGAGAGGTTGGGTTAGCAATAGACCAGTCAGGGTCTTGTATAAGCGAAGGCATTTTTATGTCAATCTTATAGTTTCAAAATTGCAGTCCAAGTTGGTGCTTGGAATTAGGGGTTGGTGCTCCTTTCTGTTGGTGCGAGATAAATTAGGGGTTGGTGCTTCCCTCCTTTTGGTGTAGATAAATCAGGGGTTGGTGCTCCTTCCAGTGGGTGCTGGTAAATTGATTGTAAAATTGGTATTTTGCAAAGGCTGGATTTGGACGGGAATCCAAGCAGTCATTTTTGAGGAGTAGCCAAATTGGTGAACCTCGTTACATCGTGTGTTGTGGAATGCTCTCTTGTTATACTTGCTTTATCTGATTTTTAAGTTTTCATTGTTTTGGCTTTAAGAGTTGAAGTTTTAAGTTTTAAAAGAGCCACACTGATTCACCCCCCTCCCTCAGTGTCATTGTGAGACTAACATTTTGTTCCATTTGCTCTATCAACTAGACTCTCTATAGTTTCATACATTCCCTTTTATGGTTCATTTGCTCTTGTGACTGAACTCATTGTTTCTCCATATGTTATCTTTGCTAACTCATCTATTCTTGTAATAATTGTACCATTTTAGCCAAACTATCCTCCCTTCGAGGGGTTTTGTTGGCTACTGGTTCCTTGTACTTTTTGATAAGTCTATGGGGTGCTTCTACCCCGACTTCTCTTTTTGACTCCCTTATGAGTCTTCTTAGTCCCTTTGTTGAACCCTCAACAAGTGTCTCTTGCTAAGCGAATGCAACGTTCCTAGAAGAGCTCGCCATTTGCCTCGATGTAACAAGAGCTATGTCAATAAAAATGGCCTAGAGTTTCACAACCTAGGATCTGATACCAACTATAACACCCTAGGTATACTCACCTTGTTGTCTAAAATAGAAGTACAAATTTTTATCAATCTAGTAGAAATTTTATGCAACATCCAACATTATTTAGTACATAGGCATGTGGTTATTCATTTCAAAGTAACTGACCATTTCAAACGGTCGCTTAAACATTCAAGATTGGTCAAATCCTGTAATAGGTGCCATTAGGTGAACACATTCATATCCTTTCCTAGAGGTTGATGTTCACAACATGGGGTTATCTTTCCAAGGCCCATAACACCTGGAAGGGTGGATGCATAGTTCCCCACCCCATAGCATGGTATGTTTAGGATTCTTGTCCTAACATTTTTCCCAAGGCTCATATGAATTTACTATCTTCTCCATGCTAGGGTATAGCATTAAAATACCTAGTACCTAGCTGAGGGTCCACTTTCCCTAGAATCAACTAGGACATACCATTTTCTTTGGCTAAGGACTAGGTATCCCAAGCCATGCATCGAATGATGAAGAGTTGTCCTATACCAACTTTATGCTAGACCTTCGAGGTTTGAGGTCTATCTTCCCCAATAATACCTTTATAAATTGCTATTTGTAGACACCAAATCCTAGCCACTTGTCCCCCATCCTAACCATCATACCATCCACATGCCCACCACACACATTTACCACCACTCATTTAGCCATTTCATGCCTTTCTCACCTTTAAAAGTCCCACTTTAGCCTTTTCCCGCCACTTTTTGACCCCTCTAGACTTAATTTATATTTATTTTATATTATTTATATTTAATATAATATTTTAGTATTATATTTTTAATATATTTATTATAAAATATATATATTTAAACCAATTAATCTCAACCATTATATTTAATCTAATCTCAGCCATCCATCTTCATCAACCCATGTTACACTTAAAGTGCAATCTCAGCCTTAGGATTTGATTTAATCTTAGCCACACGATAAAAAATGTTAAGCTAAAACCCTAAGAAAACCCTAGGTTGGATTATAAATAAGAGAATTTGTAAATGCTCAAACCCTGGAAAGTTCTCGCCCTTGGAAATATCATTGAAGAAGCCCTTGTGAAGCAAAAGGTTGTAGAGCCCTGAAGATTGTTAGCATATCATGCATAGGGTTATATTTCATTATGGGTAAGAATAATAAAAAAGTGCTTATTTAGCGCTCCCCAATTAATGGGTTGGTTAACCAACCCATTCGGGTGGTTCAACCACCCGAACTACCTTTCAAACTTGTATATAACCCTCATTCAATACAATGATTGTATTGCTTCGGTGTTTATTAATTGCATATCTTATCTTTTATATGGTACCAGAGTGAGGCAGGCAGATCGGCATGTGACGCGAGGCAGGCAAATCAGACCAACATGTGATTCGAGGTAGGTAGACCAGACCAACATGCGATTCGAGGTAGGCAAACTAGAACATGATGCGAGGTAGGCAGACCAAAACAACACATGATTCAAGGCAGGCAGACCAGACCAGTAGACTAACATGAATCCCGAGGAGGACAATGATGTGGCAGACCTGACATGTGGCTCAAGGGTGACATGTGGCTGAGGATGACATGGCAGACTTGATACGTGGCTGAGGGTTAGGGAGGAACGATGACGTGGCTCAAAGTTGGTAAAACAACAGTAAGGAGTAACTTCCCAAAGGTAGTTACCTTCTACATGTGACCATTTGGTTTTAAACATCCTCAAATAATATGTGGGATGCATGTGGGATTTATCCCACGATTTTTTTTTTTTAAAAACCCTACAGGTAGCAAAGTCATATATATTTGGCATGGATTCTTCCTTCCATCACCGTCGGTAGCACAGTTGGCTATGTGCGTCGTGTTGTGTGGACCAGGTTCAAGGTTCGAACCCTATGGATGTCGCATCAACAATTTTTTGATGCCTGTAGCTATTTCTTTGATGCCTATCACAGGTTTTGATGCCTGCGCAACCAGTTGACACCCGTGGGTACCATTTGACGCCTATGAGCGCTATTTGATGCCTGTGAATGCTATTTGACATCCGTGAGTGCTATTTGACGCCCATACGAGCATTTGTGATGCCCTAAGAAGTTCTTTGACACCCATAACATGTTATTTGATGCCTTGAGCATGTTTTTTGACACTTGAGAAGTTTTGTTTTTTGACACCTGAAAAGGATTTTTTGTCATTTTTCAAGGGTCCCAGTGAATTTCTTAAAGGTCAAAATACACTTTTATTTTGCCACCAGAAGGGGGATCACCGTATTCACCGTATTCTTTTTGCAAAATGATAAGACAAAAGGAGGGATACCAATTGGTGAAATAAGAAAACTTCATAATGGCCAGTGTTCACAAGTATCTCTCGGATTCTCAGTTGTTGAAAGGTTCTAACTTTGTTCCATGGAAGACAAATATGAGAGCCATTATTCAGGTGGAATATTTATGGGATGTAGTGACTGGCACTACATCACGCCCTCAAACAGTAGGAACAAATCCAGAAGCTTGAGATAAGAAGTACAAAAGAGGTCTCATGTTTCTCTTGCTTGCTACTACAGATGAGGTCCAACCTCATATATGTGATGCCAAAACCAGTAAGGAAGCTTGGGATGCTTTGATTACTGTGTATGAAGGAAAGAATCAGTCCATAATTCTAAACCTTCAAACTCAACTACACACCCTCAGTATGAATTCTGGGAAGACTGTTGACCTATTCCTTTGCAGAGTGGCAGACTTGAAAGCAAAATTGAATGCTATGGGCAAACCAGTGAATGATGATATCTTGAACTTTGTCATCTTGAGAGTATTGCCATATTCCTACAAGATGTTGATCACTTCCTTCAAAATTTCTGGTAGACAAGTATCTTTTGTGGAATTAGTAAATTTGCTTCAGATTGAGGAGGTAAATCAGGTTCAAAAAGGTGAAGTGCCAGATAATGCCCTTTCCACTCAACAAAGGAGCACATATTGAGGATCAATATTGGGCAGAAACAGTAAATACCGCATCATACCTCCTGAATAGAGCACCCACAAGAGCTCTACAGGGTAAAACTCCACAAGAAGCATGGACTGGTAAGAAACCCTCCATTTCTCATCTAAGAGTATTTGGATGTAAGGCATTCATGCACATTCCAAAATAGATAAGGAAAAAGTTAGATGAGAAGACCCTGCAATGCATCTTCCTTGGTTATGATGAGCATTCAAAAGGATATTGTTTGATAGATCCTATAACCAAGAAAACACATATAAGTAGAGATGTAGTATTTGATGAAGCTTTCACATCTAATAATACCTCTACAATAGTATATCATGAGGATGATGAGCCCAAGAAAGAAACAACACCTCCTCAGAACATAATTCCAAAATGGTATACCAACACATTGAGAGATTACAAATTGACCTCACTTCCAGATCTAACTCTAGATTGACCTTGTACTCGTAGTATGACTAAAAAAAATGCAGAAGCATCTTCTTCAGAAGTTGATGAACTTTGTCACCAGTTTGATGAACTATATGTGGATGCAGTGGAATATAGAGAAATGGATATAGAGAATGAAAGGGTTTATCTGAAAAAATTGGATGAAAATGAACCCACAACTACACAGGAAGCTCTTAGTAAGCCTCAATGGAAGATTGCTATGGAAGCAGAAGACACATCCCTCATGAAAAATCATACATGAAAGCTAGTAAATCTGCCTTCAAGAAAGAATCCCATTGGATGTAAGTGGATGTTCAAATTAAAGTATAAGGTAGATGGTACTATTGATAAGCATAAAGCCCGTATGGTTGCAAAGGGCTATGCTTAGAAAGCAGGCATAGATTATGAAGAGACTTTTGCCCCTACTACAAAAATGACCACCAATCATGTACTGTGTGTCATGGCAGCTCATTTTGGGTGGAAGTTACATCAGATGGATGTAAAAAGTGCCTTTTTGAATGGTGATCTACAAGAAGTATACATGACCCAACCTGAAGGATTTATTGTCGAAGGGCAAGAAAATAAAGTTTGTAAGTTGATAAAATATTTTTATGGGCTGAAACAAGCTCCTTGAGATTGGTATATCAAAATTGAGAGTCACCTGTTGCAACATGGATTCCAAAGAAGTCCATCAGATGTGAATCTCTATATAAAGAACAATGGTTCTGACATAGTGATTCTAGTGCTATATGTAGATGATTTGATCATAACATGTAGTTTAGTAAGTATGATTGATACAGTAAAAAATGATCTAAACACATCTTTTGAAATGATAGATCTGGGGCTTCTGCACTACTATCATGGTTTAGAAGTAACTCAAAAGAAACATCATATCAGAGTTACACAAAATAAATATGCCAAGATCTTGATTGATAAATATATCATGACTAAATGTAAATCAAAAGCTACTCCAATGGAAGCAGAACTTAAGTTATCTAGATATAATCAATCTCCATAGGTAGATGGCACTCTTTATCGTCAGTTGATTGGGAGTCTCATATATCTAACCAATACCAGGCCTAATATCAGTTTTGTTGTGGGTTATCTTTCATGGTTCATGCAGGAACCCAAGGTAAGTCATTGGAAAGTAGCAAAAAGAGTTCTACATTATGTCCGTGGTACAATAGATTTTGGCTTGGAATACAAAAAGAATAACAAGTTCTATCTACAAGGATACATGGACTCTAACTATGTTGGATCTATTGATGATCGAAAGTCAACATCTGGATACATCTTTCATCTTGGGTCTGGGCCTATCTCTTGGCATAACAAGAAGTAGTAGGTAGTTGTTATCTCTTCTACAAAGGAAGAATATCACGCAGTTAGTGGAGCAGTCTGCGAGATAATGTGGTTACATCGCATTCTCACAAACATGGGCCTTCCAAAGAATCTTCCACTGCACTTGTTTTGTGATAATCAAGGTGTTTTGAATCTTGTCAAGAATCCAATTTTTCATGATCACACAAAACACATTGACACTCGCTGTCATTTTATTCGTGATGAATTTCCAAAGCACAATATACAGATCCAATACATTCCCACTGATGCACAAGTTGTAGACATCTTCACCAAGGCACTTGCACGTGTCAAGTTTGAATTGTTTCACAACACTCTTAGCATTTTCCATTAATGTATTAAGGGGGGGTGTTAGCATATCATGCATAGGGTTATATTTCATTATGGGAAAGAATAATAAAAAACACTTATTTAGCGCTCCCAAATTAATGGGTCGGTTAACCAACCCATTCGGGTGGTTCAACCACCTGAACTACCTTTCAAAATGTATATAACCCTCATTCAATACAATGATCGTATTGCTTCGGTGTTTATTAATTAAAGGTCTTATATTTTATAAATATCCCATTGATCGAATCTACTTGTGAGAGCAGACTCAAACCCTAGCTTGCCATAGGACTTCCACCATTCTAGCCACTTCCACATCCATTCTCTGTCGTCGTCATCCGCCGCATCCTCTGTACCCCCATGATCTACTTATGTAGATTAAACCCTCACCTGTAGGTGCCTTCCAGAGCTTGCCAGGCTCACTGCAGAGCTTTCCAAGCACTCACCAGAGCCTACCATATCCCATAGGTGCATTCAAGAGCCTACCAAGTGCCCACCAATGCCTGTCGTCATCATCAACGTGAACTAGAGCTTATTGCATCAAATCATCAGGTGTTGTTAGGGCATCATACCAACGGACTTACAATGAAACATCATCAAGTTCAGCAAGGTAAATCACCATTGATTTTTATTTCATTGCATAATTTGTAGGTTTTTGTATGCCATTGTATTCATTTGTAGTTAGGGTTTATTTTATAATTGAGGGTCTCACGCTGTGGAGCCCTCACAGGTATTACTGATCCCCTTTTCTATTTGTGTGTATGCAGATCTATAGGTTCTCATTCAATATTGGATAGTTGTTGAAGCTAGAGTGGCCCGAAATCGGATATCTCACAAGCCCACTCATTATGTTGGGAGCGAAGCACAGTTGAAGACACTCATATTTGTATAGCTAGGGTTTCGGAGAACCCTAGAAATTGTATCTATTGTATCAAATCAACTCTGTCAAGGCAAAATAATTGTAACAAGGAGTTTTTTAGCTCCCCCCATTTATTAAAATATATTCTATTTTGTGCAATTATTTGTCTCTTTGAGTTGATTTCTTTATTGCTTGCATAGTGTCACGTTTTTAGCTCTACAAATGGCGATCACGGTGGGACCCCACAAGGGTTTCATTTATTAATCTGATTTACTTTGCTGATTTCATTTTGTTTCTGTTTGTTATAGGTTTTTTAGAAGCAAAAAATTCATCGATTCCATCGATTAGGGTTTCTGAAGAATTTTACGATAGTTGCACAGGCGTTCTACGGTGACTGTCGCCATCATAGGTAACATGTTGCACCTACACAGGTGCCCTACTACGCCTACACAGGCCCCTACTACACCTACATAGACACCCACCTATGCCTGGTAGTGATCTGATGCAGAGTGTAGGCTTTGGAGTAAGTCCCATAACCCTGATTTCAATTTTGCAATTTACGTATTTTGTTTTGGTATGATATTTTCAGATTCTGGGATATAAAATGAATACAAATTAAGTAATCTGGAAAAGAATTCATAGTAGATTGCATCTAGGGTTTTTCGTGCATACATTCACATAGTTTAAATTTCCTATTTTAAAATCTGCAAATTCGAGTGATTGCTTGCATATTTTGTTTGCATTTGAAACTAAAGAGCATCATTAGAATCTGCATTTTTAGGAGTTAAATACTGCTTTATTTTGCATATCTAAATAGGAACAATATTCAGATGCAAAAAGTAATCCTGCCCTAGGGTGACTCCTTTGGCAGAGAGGTGGACGAACCCTCCGGTTGCTATTTAGGTAGGGGGTCTTGAGTGGTGTACTTCACGCTCTTTAGGTGAAATTTGCGTTCTGATATTGGATTCTAATTTAGATGAGTAAAATTGGTGATCTTTAGCATTGTTTGAACACAATAAAGAATAGGAAACTTTAAAATTAATCACACACTACACGTTTCACTCTAAAATAGTAGTGGCTGGATTTCATCACCAGCCATTGCTTGAGATTTGGTGATGGTGGGGGTCATTTCCATCCACCAATCTCTACCTTAGACACCATAGGTCACCCCCAAGCAAACTTGTTGGAGGTCATTACCAACAAGAATCTCGTTGCCCTTGCCAGCCATAGTTTTTACCTTTGTTTTTATTAAGCAAGATTAGAACAATCAAAACACACAAACCTGTCACTCTAAAAGGAATTTCACATTAACAAAGAAAATAATTAATGTATGAGGTAAGCCACACAAGGTAACAACTTAGCATTGATTGTTTCTTTAATTTTTTAATTCTGTACAAGTTTCAGTTTTTGTGTTCATTTTGATAGTTCTAAGTTTTGATTTAGTTACTTTATGGTATTAAAATGAAATCAGAAGAAAGTAATAAATCAAAATAACTTAATGGAAAACACATCCAATCCCCCTGCTACTTCAGTGGCAAATCCATATCCATCCCTACCACAAGTAGGATCCCTTTCGCATAACATTGAGCAGCACACCACCCACATAGACATGGACAAGGTAGAGGCTATCTACAAGGCCTCTAACTATGTTCTTGAGCCCCTTAGTCAAGACTATGATGAACAACTAGACTTGGCTACAACCTGTCCATCCACCACCACCCAAGGATATCATAATTCTACCTATGAATATGGTATACCTTCTTCTTCTAGCCCAGCCCAAAACACAAGTGTTTTTAACACTTACCCTTCATCTAGCCATATCCAAACCTATTCCAATCCCTTGTATGAGGAGTATGTGAATGTTGCCTCACAAGCCCCAACCTCCCAAGTTGCCACATCAAGTGTAACTTGTGCCATACCCATTTCTTCTAATCCATCTCCTTCACTTCCTTCATCTTTCAATCTAGCCACAACCATGTCAATGTCAACCATGTCCGAACAAGAGCTATAGGATATATCAGGTTATGCAAACAAATTGCTCTCACAGCTTAGAAAGGCTAAGCAACAAGTTCACGTAGACCCTATGATCCAAGTGGTTCCAACCCAACCCATCATAGCCAATCAAAATCCAACATGGGTACCCCAATATTCAATGGTTTCCATCCCCAATCCTCCATCAATTCATACCCCAACCCAACCAATTACCATTTCTTCTAGCCAACCTCTCAACCAATTCTTCCAACATCCTCCTCATCAATCATCTCCTTCTTTCATTCATCAATCTTCACCCCATGTTCAAACCAATCCATTCCACCAAAATCAGCTAATCACTCCACAACATTTTTCTTCCAGTCCATCTCCCAATCATCAGGTAATCCAAGGCTTCCAAATTCTTGGGGAAGATCCTAGGATACAGGCCATGCAAAAATAAATTGATCAGTTGATGCAGAATACCCTTGGCATGTCAAGCTAGAAATTGACCTTAAGTCAACTGATCCACCAACCAATTCATCCTTCGGTGCCATCACCGCCATATCTGGTAGATTTCACACTATCAAAGTTTGATAAATATAGGGGAACCGAGGACCCTAAGGAGCATGTGAGCTCATTTGTTCATGCATGTTTTTGAATTCAAACCGATGATGCCCTCATGCTCTAAAATTTTCCTCAAACATTAGGGGGAGATGCCATAGAGTGGTTCAATCAGTTGCCAACACACAACATTTACACTTTTACTCAACTGATGGATCTATTCTTGGAACGTTTTGCCCTAAACATTAGAAATAAGGTCTCATTATCAGACATTTATTATCTAAAACAATGGGATGATGAACCTATCTATGATTTTGGAAACCGTTGGAGGGCAGTCATAACCAAATTGCCATTCTCCCTACCAATGGATGAAATTATCAAATTATTCACCAAGAGTTGCTTAAAACCCATCTCTTGGATGCTTCAGCTTAATACTTATCACACATTTGAAGAAGCTTTAGCACAGGCTAGCATCATTGAGGAAATCAAAATCCAAGAGGGCATCATCAAGCCTAAGAAGAAAGAATGGCAAAATAAGGGCCAATACCGAAATAATCAATCCGGCCAAAATAAATCATCACAAGCCTCTATGGCTAATGCACCTAATCAAGTTAATCAAGTGGTGATGAGCCATCCTGCAATGCCTCAACACTATGCAACAACCAATTGCTTATCATGTGGTCCCATCAGTCACACAAGCACCAACGGTGCAAAACATAGTGCCAACTATGGAACAACCTCCCCATCACCAATACACCCGACCTCAATGTCAATACACTCCCTTAGCGGAGTCATATTCTTCCCTTTTCTGAAGGTTGTATGAAACAAACAAGCTAGCCTTGCCTGAAGTCAGACCCGATGACCCCACAAAATGTCCCAAGAATTATAGAGAACACCTATTTTACCCATACCATAGGCAAAATGGTCATGACATCAACTCTTGCCATGTTTTTAAGAATATCGTCCAAGACCTTATAGAGTTGGGGGCCATCAATGTGGGTAATCCTTTAGCTCCACAAAATCAAAATTTAGGAATTTTTTAGACACCTCTACCCAACCATGGAGAGGCCCAAGCTAATGTAGGAGGTAACAACCATCAAACACCTCCTAACCAAGTCAACCATGTTCAACAATACCAAAATTTTGTAGGAGCAGTCCATGTAGTCACAAGAGGGCAAAGGCAAAATCAATAGAATGTACAACAACCTTCAAATCCACCACCCATCCAAACATCTCCAAATCCATCCCCACCAATCCATCTATCCAATCTACCAAATCAGCCCACCCATCGCCCTATAAGGCTAGTGGTAACCTTAAGTAGTCGGTTGACTACTAGTTTGAAAATGGCATCAACTAAATTATCTGTATATGAGCTTATCCAACAATCCCCTAGGCATAGAGAAGCTTTAATGGAGATCCTTAAGTCTATTGAGTTAGAATCCCAAGACTCTAATGCCTTCAACAGTTTTGTAGGGAGTGTTAGGACATGCATGGAGCCATCCATCACCTTTTATGACTTTGAAATAAAGTCGATAACCTCAGAATCTGTGGATCCTCCATTGCATATCATGGCCTTGATAGATAAGAAGCCATTCAAAAGAGTCCTAATAGATACCGGCTCATCCATTAACATCATCACTACCACTGCCCTTCACCACCTCAAGCTACCACCTTCCCACATTTCCAAGTCATCATTCACCCTCAAAGCATTTAACGATGCTTTGTGTACCATAGTTGGCACTGTTGTTTTGCCCATTGAAGTAGGGGCTAGAACGTTGCACACAATGTTTCATATTTTGGAAGGAACCATGGCATACAATGTACTCCTTGGTAGACCATGGATGAGGGAAATGAAATGTGTTCCTTCAATACTCCATCAATGCTTGAAATACGTTCATGATGGACAAGTCCATTGCATCCCCGTAGATGTAGAACCTTTTAAGTATTGCAATTTTATTTCAAATCCTTATGAATCCATGTTGCCTTCCACTCATTTATTTTTATCACCATCTTCATCCAATCTACCTTCTTCATCTTCTCATCCATATTCTTCTAATCCATTCACATCTTCTTCTAAATCTCCTATTCTTGAGGAGTTACCCATCACAACACCCTCCTAAATCATCCATTTCTTCTTGTACATGTGGTCAAAGTCAATCCACTTTCATCACATCGTACACCTCAACCATCCCTTCTTCCACAACCATTTCTTCTTCTTCATCAATACCCCATCCACCTTCTTCTAATTCCATGCCATCATCCAACCCTACTCCATCAATAGATGTTTCACAAGTCAAACTTTCAGATTGTGAAATATTTAATTCACCACCAACACCCACAACCACATCCAATCCTGAGCCATCCATACCCACATCATCCACCACATCAGCCCAAGTCGAAGTCCACATCACTAATCCTGGTATTGGTGAATACATGGTCCAAGACGTCACCATCACACCCCTAGCCATTCCCACAGCCAAGGATTTTGGTCGCCTGCATGACCGTCCTTTAACCATAGGTGTTGTATATGACATGGGCTCTGCTCCAAATAGTATCAACTTTGTTTATGGAGGGTTAGATTCCTCAATTGGGATAAACCCACCCGATGAACCTAAAGAACCAAGACATGCCAACATACACAATATGGTAGGATTTCCATCCCGATACTTTCACATAGTTAATTGGCAAGGTCAAGGTCTAGGTTCCCATGAACAAGGGATACATGACATCATAGATCTTCCATATCGAGGAGCACATGATCGTTCAGGCTTAGGGTACACCCCACTTTCATCCATAGCTTCTCTTGAGCAAGCTTTCAAAAGGCTTAGCCTCAATGATGAAGATAACAACACCCATCCATTTTCCTCAACCTCCTCTCTTGAGCAAGCCCTTCAAGAGCTTAGCATCGATGAAGTGAATGAGGATGACCCCCTCAATTTTTCCTACCCAATCCCAGATTCCTATGAGGAAAGTTATGAAGAGTTTGAAGTAATGTCAAACGCTTCTGATGATTCTGAAGAGGAATTTCAGCCCATTGTTCCCCTTACCCAATAGGATGAGTTTTATCTCAGAATGTTCCCCATCCATCAACCCATATTTCGCTTGCTTCTTCCACAAGAACAAGTTGACCCACCTGGTGAACCACCTCCCACATGAATTCCATTGAGCCATTCAACCAAATCCAAAATTTGTAACATATGTAAAATAAAAATAAAAAATAAAAAATAAAAAATATTCAAAAAAAAAAACTTTTCTTTACATGTACATAGAATTTGATTTCATGTTTGTTGTTGCTATCCAGGGTTAACAAGACTCAACATCGGTTCAAATCCAATCATCCCACCCATCCATTTGTCCAAGCCATCACACCTTTCTGCCTATAAGTCAATATGAATCCTATTGACTTATTCACCCCACTCCGCAATCCATACAATTCGGCTAAACCAATTCCAATTGACATAAGCCTTATTGATATGGACCAGATTTCCTCCCCACCCTCCTTTTCGGAATTCATCCTATCCGAGGAATTGTTAAAGGCTTTGGCCAATTACATTCCTCCTTCCCCTCCACCTTCACCCCCATCTTCAACCAAGAGACCCGAGGTTTTTTAGGTAGAGTTAGATGATGATAAGCAGGAAGAGTTGGATGACATCTTAGACGACATTAATCTGATCCCAACACCACATCAACTTGAGGAAGGTTCACATATGTCTATTGAAGATACTATCGAAGTGAACCTTAGTTTAGATCTTGACAATCCATAAATTGTCAAGCTTGGAAAAATTTTATCATCCGATGAACAAGAGCAATTCATTGCTCTCCTCAAGAGGAAGAAAGATATGTTTGCATGGTCCTATAAGGATATGCCTGGCCTTGACCCTAATCTTGTGGTCCACAACCTCACCTTACATCCTGATGCCAAACTGGTCAAACAAAATCTTAGGAGGATGCATCCTACTGTGGCCCTCATAGTCAAAGAAGAACTTCAAAAGCTTCTAGATGTCAATTTCATTGTTCCTATTGACTATCTTGAGTGGCTTTCAAACATGGTACCCATTTGCAAGCCTAATGGGGCGATACACATTTGCAATGATTTTTGAGACCTTAATAAAGCGTGTCCTAAGGATACATAATCACTAAAAGTGGGTAATGGACATATAGACTTCTATTTAGAGAATAGAGAATCAACACTTAATGTTATCCATTTAAAGGCATTTTATTGTTAATATGATGTTCTATATGTGTATATATACATGGCTAAAAAAAAAAAAAAAAAAATCATTCACATAGGCATGTTCCCATTGCATACATATTGCATTTTCATATAGGTATTTTAGCATGCATTTTTCACATTGCATTCATACATACTGCATTTTCACAATTGCATTTGCATCCATTCCAAACACATTCCACTACATTTTACATCCCACATGCATTCCATTGCATTATTTAATCTTGCATATTGCATTCATCCCATCCCACGTTCAATGATCATTTATAGTAGTGATGATATGGCCAAAATCAAAAAGTCAAGTTTCCACAACTGGGGGTACCTATTTGGGAGCATTTATGCAATCCCCTCCAACAATCCCATTTGTCCAAAGTCACAATAAGCCAAAATTTTCACTCACTCAGCCACTACTAGTGTGTCTAGCAGCCTCCAGAAAGATGTCCAATTTTCTTTAGGACCAAAAGCACTTTTCTCACATTAAGAAAGTCTTGAGTATTGTCGACTGATTCCAAAAACAATCTTGCACCAACCACACTTCTTCACATCTTAAAAACATTTTGAGTAAAAGAGGGATAACACCATACTTGGGTAGCACCTTGAAGTGAAAAGGGTATTCCTCGCTTGTCCTATTATGCAACATAGTCCAAAATAAAAAATAGTGGTTTTCACCACTATCACAGTTGCTCTCCAAATACAAACACAAAATATAGAGTAGTAAGGATAGGGTCACATTCTCATCACACTTCGGTTGAGAATCCGATTCCCCAAAGCTCTATCCAAAGTTAACAAATTCTATACACACCACAGATCCCTAAAGTTGTAAGGATCATACTACATTCCCCTCAAAAAGTTATGTAGTCATCCCCAAGGCCTAAAAGATCAAATCATTGGACTATGGAGTGAGTCTCCACCAGGGCTATAGACGCTTGACTGGAAGTGGAGTAAGCTCATGCGGGGTGACATGTCTCTCTTCCAAAAAGGGAGACCTCTGACCGCACATACAGGCAAGCTAGCTTCTTGGTCCATCCCATAATAGGTCATGCCCAATTTACTCATAATGGGTTAATGAACTTCACATGCACACACACTGGTTCTTGATTGCCTAGGGTCATTGTCATGCTCAAGATTTGGTACATGAACTTCACTTGCACACACATTGGTCCTAAAGAAAGTTAGACAACCGTCAAGTGAGTTTGGTTGATAGCACTAGTCTATTTGAGTCTTTGAAAATCTTTTAGTATTCCATATCAACATCCATATCTTCTTCCATATCAACATCCATATCTTCTTCCATATCAACATCCATATCTTCTTCCATATCAACATCCATGTCTTCATCATGGATCAACCCGCATAAAGCCACCAAGATTGGTGCCCCCGATTGCAAAACAATGAACAAAAATGGCCAACAAAATTTTGAACTAAAAATGATCATTAGAACATCATGCATTCCTCTCATATAGTTTGCATTCCATATAAACACCATTCACATACATGCCATGGTTAGCTTGCATTAATCATCCATAAGTACTATGCATACACATCATGGTTAGCTTGCATTAATCATCCATAACACTATGCATACACATCATGGTTAGTTTGCATTAGTCATCCATAAGAAAAGCATAAAAACATTTTCATAAAACATGCATTGCATAAACATAAAAGCATTCACACAAAGGATAACACAAATATATAAAAATCCATGTATATATATATATCAAAAATATCATATGTACAATGAATGCCATAAAGGCTACAATGGAGCACCAAGGCTCATATACAAAAGTGCATCTAAGCACTAAGCTAATGTCTATGAGTGGACCCCTGAGACCTAGTAGGAGCCCTAGCCCTAGAACTCTGCATATATGGCATGTGCCTCGATGGCTCGGTCCTAGAGGAAGATGGAGGATCCGACAAAGGAATATGATTAGCCATACACACATCCTCCAAGGAGTGTGCATAGGCCTCGCTAGCACATAGTCATCATATGTCAATCTGATGATGTCGCTCTCTAGCCAAAATCTCTACTTGAAGCCTCATGACTGTCTCTTGATCACCAACCCCAACTATTGCTCGCTCTGCCTCCATCCGAGCTATAGTAGCCAAGGCCTCCCTATGAGACTCAAGAGTAGTCTCTCGCTCCTCGTAAAGTTGCTCCACCTCAGCTCGTAGCCTAGCCACCTCGGATATCTCTCCCATATCCTCATCATCCTCCCTCTCCTCATCTACCACCTCCATATCGGGAGCCTACTGGACTGCTTCTCTCCTCGACTGCTTCCATTCATCGATCATCGATCATTGAGGCCTCATCCTCTTCGGAGTCATCCTCGACCCCATAATTGTCGTCTCGCCACCACTCACCACCTTTGGTACCCATACTGGTTGGGCACCAAACCAAGCTACATACTCCGAAGTCACCCCAACATCATCTACATCTAGAACCTCCACCTACTCATCATCCTCTATCACCACCCACCATGGCTCCACACATGGAAGCCCCACCTCATCCTGTCGATGCCGATACAACATCGGCTCATCCGGCACATCCTGAGGCAAGCCGAACTACCTCAACACCCATGAGTACTGAAAGTACTCCACCTCCTCATCCCTCCTCCCAACCAACCATCGAGCCTACCTCACCCGACGTAGTTGCTCCTCATCACCATCCCATCGGGCTCCTCGCCATGGCCTCCATATCACATCAGCCCGAGTCAACCCCGACCACATATCTTGATACCACTGGTTGGTATGCACCTCTCGACTCGGTTGCACCTCCTCCGCCATTGCCCATCACCTAGCATAGGGCTCCCTCATTTGCCATGCCTGGCATGACAACCCCTCTGGCCGAGCCACACTAAAATGCTCCCAAGCCCAACACTGCAGGAGGAAGCTGCACCCAATCCCCTTCCTCCCTCTTCGTGTCACCTCATAAAGCTCCTGGTATAACTGCACCAATAATGTAGGAGCCCATGCATATCCCCTTGGGTCGATGAGTAGATCACTCACCAACCCCAATAGGTTCCAAGGGAACCTACAACCAATGCTATTAGGTAGCACTATGTTCGCTAACATGAACATGATCAAGGTTGGGAGTGCATCCAACTCCTTCGCCTTGTACATGCTCAGATAGCATATACCTCCATCTCCCATCTGTGCCTCCCGCCATCGCTCCCCAAACATCTTCTCCATCTCAACCTTCTTGTCATGCCCAACCACCACCTTCTCCCCTTCTACTGGCACCTTGAGGATGCGGTATACATCCTCAAGGGTGACAGTAGCCTCCCTAGTCGGTAGTTGGAAGGTCCCCCTATCAGAATCCCATCTCTCTATCAATGATGAGAGATACCCCTCATCCGCCCTCACAACATCCAACCTAGCCACCCCCTCCAAACCCACCTTCCCCAAAAGCTCCCAATCCCCATCCGTGAGCTTCTTCCTCATCCCGAGAACAAGAGGAGAGAAGCGATGATGAGGCTCTATCTCCCTCAACTACAATAACAAACATTTTTTATTATTAATACTATTTCAAAAAAAAAAGGAAAAAGTTTTGCACAAAAGACAAAGTGTTTTTAAACATTATCAGAGCAAATTGTACCTCGACCCCACCAACAACATTCGATCCCTCTATCGCCATAGCTTCCGTGCCAATTTCCACTAGCCTCACCTAGCTCACTAATCCACTCCACTCCTCAGATGCAGCTTCTCAAAGTTCAAAATGCACAAATGAGCCTCACAATTCACTCAGAAAGCTATTTATAGCTTTACTTAGCGCATTCAGGCGTAGGCCGATGCCTACACTTCGTAGGCGTTCTTGGGTGCCTGTAGGCACACATAGGGGCACCTGGGCGCTTACGGGATGCTGCAAGCGTAGCTAGGCGCGTGGCACCAAAAAGGCATGAAGACAAAATCGATAAAAAATAGTAGCTTACCTCCTCCAAATTTCACCAAATTTCATCCACACATCATGCACATCATAAAATCAGGTTTTGTGAAAACAGAAATCGTTTTGCATGCATAATTTTTGAGAACAAACCAAATATTCAAAATGCACAAATCGAGTCACAAAATGCATCAAATAAATCCAAATTTTCACAAAACCAACATTCAACCATTCTGCATCATATTCTTCATCATCCCACACAATTTCATGAAAATTGGAGTTGATTTGACCAATAAATCTCTTATTTTCATGCAAAATGAACCACTAAAAGAAGCACAAAATACAAATCAAACATCAATCAACTCCACATTTAGCGAAATCACAACATTCATTCATCCAACATTCTTCCATCACCATCTCTCAATCCATCAATCATTTCATACAACATTTGTCCAATTCACCTACAAATTCAAGCAAACCTCGTATCTAGTGGTCTATTCTATCTCCTTGGTGATTGCAGCGATTTGCATCCATGCAATTCGGTAAGATGAATAGCCCACCATAAGGACACTTGACCATGATCATCATCACTTATCTCATTGTTCGAGATCACAATCACATTGGGTACTTCACATTTTGGAGTGAAACCTTGCCAAGAACAATTTGCATAACTACTGTCATTGATGGCCTAGTTCGTGAGGCTTAACACATGAACAAAAACTCAAATTTCATCATTTTTCTTCAAAAACCTAATGATAGGCACTAGCTAGGATGATTGGTTCCAATTGTGGGAATTATTAGAACAATCACTAGCAGGCCATCCACGGTTCTTTTTCTTTTTATCTGCATCATCATACTTGCATATCAATGGCATCAGAGAGCACACTATTCAACAACATCGAATCACCCCAAAATTTGGGGCAACCACAATTTGATCTTGATCCTCCCACAATGGGATACATCTTACATGATCATGACATCTACACTTGACAAAACCCCCTTTCCACCATTGGGGCAAAAACGGTATCACATTTTACATCATTCATATCATCCACAATCACATGGTATTTTACACCAACCCCCTTTCCACCATTGGGGCAAAAATGGTATCACATTTTACATCATTCATATCGTCCACCACCCATTTCCCCCCCCCCCCCGAAAAATACATCATTCATCATTTGCACAAATTTTTTCAATTGGCTCGTGAGATTCTTCTCATTCACCAATTGAGGGGGTAAGCTACGTAAAATTCCAAAAAAAAATCTTTATTCTTTTTTCTTCAACATTGAGTGCTCAAATCCAACAATAGAGAGAAGCTGCTTCTGCGCCCATAGCCCAAGCTAGGTGTCTCATATTTTTGCACCATATTGTACTTCACACAACATGGTACAAAAAGGGGCATCTATAGACACCAAATCCTAGCCATTAATCCTTCATCCTAACCATCCTACCACCCACTTGTCCACCTTACACCTTTCCCGCCACTCATTTAACCATTTCATGCCTTTCCCGCCTTCAAAAGGCCCACTTTAGCCCTTTCTCGCCACTTTTTGACCCCTTTGGACTTAATTTATATTTATTTTATATTATTTATATTTAATATAATATTTTATTATTATATTTTAATATATTTATTATAAAATATATATATTTAAACCCAATTAACCTCAGCCATTAGATTTAATCTAATCTCAGCCATCCATCTTCATTAATCCATGCCACACTTAAAGTACAATCTCAGCCTTAGGATTTGATTTAATCTTAGCCACACGATCAAAAGTGTTAAGCTAAAACCCTAAGAAAACCCTAGGTTGGATTATAAGTAAGAGCATTTGCAAATGCTCAAACCCTGGAATGTTCTCGCCCTTGGAGAGATTGTTGAAGAAGCCCTTGTGAAGCAAAAGGTTGTAGAGCCTTGAAGATCCCATCGATCGAATCTACTTGTGAGAGCAGACTCAAACCCTAGCTTGCCATAGGACTTCCACCATTCCAGCCACTTCCACATCCATCCTCCGTCATCGCCATTGTCACCCATCTACCGCATCCTCTGTACCCCCACGATCTGCTTCTACAGATTAAACCCTCACCCGTAGGCACCTTCCAGAGCTTGCCAAGCTCACTATAGAGCCTGCCAAGCACTCGCCAGAGCCTACCATATCTTGCACGCGCATTCTAGAGCCTGCCAAGCTCACGCTAGAGCCTGCCAAGTGCCCGCCAACGCCTGCTATCATCATCAATGTGAACCAGAGCTTGTCGCATCAAATCATCAGGTGTTGTTAAGGAATCATACCAACGTACTTACAACGAAACATCCTCAAGTTCAGCAAGGTAAATCACCATCAGTTTTTATTTCATTGCATAATCTGTAGGTTTTTGTATGCCATTGTATTCATTCGTAGTTAGGGTTTATTTGATAGTTGAGGGTCTCACACTGTGGATCCCTCATAGGTATTATTGATTCCCTTGTCTGTTTGTGTGTATGTAGATCTACAGGTTCTCATTCAATATTGGATAGTTGCTAAAGCTAGAGTGGCCCAAAATTGGATATCTCACAAGCCCACTCATTCTATTGGGAGCGAAGCGCAGTTGAAGACACTCATCTTTGTATAGCTAGGGTTTCAGAGAACCCTAGCAATTGTATCTATTGTATCAAATCAACTCTGTCAAGGCAAAATAATTGTAACAAGGAGTTTTTCAGCTCCCCCCCATTTATTGAAATATATTCCATTTTGTGCAGTTATTTGTCTCTTTGAGTTGATTTCTTTATTGCTTGCATAGTGTCGCGTTTTTAGCTCTACACTAGTAATTCCAAAAATGAGCATAGAATGTGGGATCCCTCATGTACTACTCGCTTATCAGCCTAGATATTGTTTCCCATACCACCCTTCGTTACTTGTTCATGGTAATAGGACCTCTCATCCAAGGTACGATTACTAGAAAATGACTAATATCGACTCACAAAATTTGCTCTACCTGCAAATGTTGGTGTTGGAAGAATGCACATCCTAATCGATGAAGCGTATTAACAACCATCCTTCTCGATGGTTAAAAGAGAGAGTTTGACAAGAGATAAAGGTTTACAAGTTTATATGTTTTCCATGTCAATTTTGGAGTCAACCATAAAAGATGATCTAAAAATTTACTAATATTTGTATTCTTAAATCTTGGTTATAATAAATATAAAGTATCTAAAAAGCTCATGATAGAAACAATATTCTCTAACTAATCTCTTAATAGAACTTTATTTAAATACATCAAATATTTAAGGCTTAAGCCAAAAATAAAAAGACTTTGTTTACTTAGGTCATACACAAAAGATAATGTGTTTACTTGATTTATTCTAACATGAAATCATATTATATTTACATAATATTATTTTCAATAGTGCCATCTAAGTATTCATGTTAAACTTCTTCGTGGTCACAACATAGAGCTAAATACAAAGGCTCATGTACGAATTTCAATAAATGACCTTATATATATATATATATATATTTCTTTTGAAGGGTGGCTAGGGTTTGGTAAAGCCTGCATGCTAAATTTCTAAACAATTCTAAACTATTAACACATATTACCACTGGTAAGATGAATGTCATATACAAAGAATAAATTCATCATAACATTGCTATTTTAAATGATTATTTATTATTCTAATGTTATATGAGCAAAAATCTCATTCAAAACGGACATAGGAATAGCTTAACAATATTTTAAAAATATATTTCTAAAATATTTTAATAAAATTTTACTATCAAGTCTATAAAATTTAAAGTAAATTCTATTCATCGTGTATTTTATGACCTTTTAATGACTAAGATATATCTCAACATCCATTTAAAGTCTCTTTCAAGTATTATAAAAATGAAAGCCTTTAATTTGCATTGCCTAATACAATTATTTAAACCCAAGGCAATAGTTTATATTAAAGGTAAAGTTACAAGAAAAAGAAGACCACTCCACTCCTAGGGTTTACTATGCAATGTTTTTAGGTAACTGAATAATAATTTTATCACAACATTTTATTTTATATATATATATCAAAGTGAAGTTCCCTACGAAATTATTTCAAAGTAAACCTATTGTCTTATAAGAAAAACGTCAAATACATTCTATACACAACATAATCTTTGTTTAGACATTTTCTAAGGAAAACAAGCTATTCTTTATTTTTGATAAACTTATCTTAATGGACCAACAAAATTTAACTATATGATACAATTATCACATACTCCCTTTCTCAAATGCAGCGAAAACAGAGTCTAACCAGTCATTCAGGATATTGAACTACCACATTCTTGCACGTATAATGATATTGATTAATATTAAGATATCTTAGATTACTTGCCAGATATAAGGTAAGCTCATCACTGAATTATTATAACACTACTATCCATTATTAAAAGAGGATTCATTTGTAGCAACACATTGCAGACATGCCATCTACCAGATTGAAAGGAAATGATCCCTAGGATGGCCAAGTTAAGGTAGTCTCCTCTAATTAATTTTATTACTATTTAAATGTCTTACTCCATATTTGTAAGTGTTAGAAAGATGTAAGACTACCTAAAAGAGTATGATGTTACTTCATCTTTAATACATTCGTATTTTAATAAAAGGAATGTTTAGATAAGGAGAGTTACAACTACTATAAATATGATTTGAAAGACATTACATACTTCATTATGACACCACATGACAAATGATGTAGTTGTTCAAAAAGCAACTATAATTTTTAAAATGTATACAAAACTTTAGGGCAGTTCATTTGTAGAGAATTTTCTAATTTGTTTCAAAATTTTGTCTAAGTGAATATGCTTTCATACTATAAGGGACTAGCGCTCCGCCCGACAGTCAGATAACATCAAATAATAACCAACCCAAAACTAGCACGTTTAAAAGGATCTCTTTAAGATTCGTCAATGAGACTATATACTGGTAGCAAAACTTGGCTTCCTAAGATGATGTTGGTCTTCTTTATTCGAACACCTCTAGACATAACTCAACACCCACTCGAACTCAGAGGTGCATATAGTGGAAATGAAGGATTATGGGTATATTTGGATCAACACGGTTTATATGCAGATGCATTCTAAATGTAATCAATCACTCACACACATCGAAATTCAGGCAAGCACACAACTTTGCATTTATTAAATATATAAATATTTATATATGTATATATAATGTTTTAAAATATTAAGCAACAACTTCTATTCTAGACACAAAATAACATCCTATAAGACCAACATCTCCCTACATCAGAGAATTTTGTTCAACCAGTTAACCACACACACTTTTATACTCAACCATCTATAGCACCATATTGAGGCGATAAATTATAATTCAATTATCATAATAGGAGAACAACATTATAGACAAACATAAATTTTTCATTCAATCAACTGCACTATTATACAATAAAAACATTCATATGTAAATACCATAAAAAGAAGGAAACCAACCTCTCAATGTTGGATGGAAGTATAGAAGCAATCAACCAGCTCGAATGCAAAATGAAATGATTTGTATCATATGCCAACACTAGGACATCCAAGAGCACTCTCCAAAGATAGATCGACCTTTCATTACCCCTTTTATAGAAGAAAAACAAATAGATTTGGTGACACATAAGTTAGCCATGCACCCTGAACTGTTTGTAAGATAGTCGGGTGGCACATCTTATGGTTGTTCAATAGAAGAAATAATGGAATGCAGTATTTATATATATTTTATCATTTTCATATATATTCACTTTCTTTATTAACTATGTATATATATATATATATATATATATATATATTATGTTTATTTATTATTATTTCTCTTTTCTTTTAAAATACATAACAACCAATTTTGTCATATATGCATTAAGTAAAAAGACGCATCAAACAACCATGCATCAAACAAATAGATACGAAATGCATTCAATAATTAGTCATGACCCTACATGAATTTGTATCAGTGAGCTTCCATGTACTCAAAATTGTGGTGCTTTTAAGCATTAACATCATATCCCACCTTACCTTATGCAGATAATCCCTAACCTTTCCGCCTAAAGGAGGGTACCAGGACTCTTTAAACTGCTTATTGGAGGATGTGCACCTATTCCTGCACTCACAAAACTCATCAACAATATCTTATTCTATAAATAATAGCAAGCAGGAAGGAAGCAAAATAGAGGAGATGTTACAGAAATAAATTTTGCTTTATTTCTTAGTAAAACTCCAAAAATTTATCTAAATATTTTAAACAATATTCCAACAGTAAGTTTTAGCTGACATTAAAAATTATACATAAGAGGAGAGATAACAATTCTCTCTTATTTTTTTTGAAAATAAGAAGGCGATTCTTTTTTAAACTATGAAAATGAAAAAGGTAACATCTTTTTTTTTTTAAAAATAAACGACAAGGAAATTTAACTTGCTTTCAACTAAAACTCTTGCGGGTATATTTAACATCCAAATAACATAAATATTATCCTCATTTAATGATTTTTGGTTTTAAAGTTTTTACTAATAATTTCGTTAAAATCCACATTTTAAATTTCTCATTCCAAGCTACACTCATGAGATTAAACGATTTAATTCACTATTCGATATTCAATTTAAAAGTTGTTACAACGTGTTTCAATGGAAACTAAAAGACACAAGCAAATTCATTCTATGGCAACATCACATTTATAGTTCTAAAGTCAATACCAATTAATTTATGGTCATCTTTACTCCATACTAGAAATGACGATATTAATAACAATATTTTATATCATATAATTTGTAGGATAATTTTAGGTAAAGTATAATATGACCATCATATCTTCCACGTGGCATTCCTTTCAGAGTATTGTTCCCACTAGACTTTACATTGTTCAATTTTTCTTTTTCTTAACTCATTAGTTTTAAAGCCAAGGATATTAACTATTTGGACTTCAATGCGATGGGAATTTGACATCTACAAATACAAAATATTCCAAACATGAGAAGGGTCTGCAACATATCTCCTAAGAAGGGACACATGAAAGGAGTCATGAATTTTTGTCAAATTGGGTGGTAAGGCCAACTTATAGGCAACAGGACTGATTTTATCAATCATTTTAAAGGGTCCCACAAATATGGGGTTAAGCTTGGAAGATTTAATAGAGCTTTTAGAAGGTTTCACCCCTGGTGTTATTTTAAGATCAATATATCTCTTCTATTGATCTGAGGCTTCCTTAAGCCTCTGACATATTTCTATTAATTATTTCTCCATCTACTTGATAGTGTTTAGCTTGATCACTACACAATCTTCTGGATTGTCCCACAATAGAGGAGTCTTGTATTGCTTCCCATTCTATAGTATGTTCTCTTTTAAAATTTTGAATTCCACCCTTATGAAAACTTTACCTTATTTCAAAGGATTCCCATGATGGTTCCTTTTATTTTCTTTTGAATTTTTTTTTTTTTGGTATAAGGTAGAGGTGGTTATAAGGTCCACAAACCTTTTACAAAGTCAAAATGGGCTGGTTCTAGCATCAAGCCCGTATAATCAAAATACAAAATGGATCTTTCTAAGACTCACATTAAGCCATACTTAGAGTCCAAAGTCCTATACTTGTCGCTTGACTATTTAGGATAAAACAAAAACCAAACAACACCTAGCACTTACTAACACTAGGTTGTCTGTCATCTGTACACTTGTCACCTCCCGGGCCCCAGACAAATGGGATGCCTTTTCCGCCTAATTCCATCCGTCGGATTACTCATCATCAGCCCCTCTCGATCTCCCCGATGCTCTAACGAGTTTGATCTTAGCTCTTCCCTAGCGACCAACACCAATAGTTCTTGAGGGAAGTTATCCTTCCAAATTTGCATCTCCCCAACGTAAACCGCAATATTTGCCATTAGATCCATCGCTTGGTTCCCTTCTTTGAAGGTGTGTTGGATTCGGGCATTAACCAAATGAGATTTATGAATCTTTGCTTCTAAGATAAGCTCCAATATGGTCCAATTGGGGTCTTTATCCTCCTTAATTGCCTTGATTATATTAAGCGAATCCCCTTCAAAGATAACTTCCTTATAACCCTCAAGTCTGGAAATTCTCATTGCCTGCATGCAGGCTCGGGCTTCTGCAAAATGATTTGTTTGAGTTCCCAAAGGCTCTGCAAAGGCAAGGACCACTTTTCCTTCCTCATTTCTCAAAACTCCTCCTCTCGCAGCCCCTGGATTTCCTTTAGTTGCCCCGTCAAAATTAAACTTAACCCACTTTTGTGTGGGGGTATCCACTTGACACCATCCCGTGGGTTGGTTGTAATGTCTAGGTCTGGAAGTTCCTCTCCCTAGTTCCGCAAAATCCTCCTTTCCCTTAGAGACATGGTCTCATTTTTGAAGAAGAAAGTTTTCCAGTTTTCTTTCAAAGCTCTGATTATTTTATTACCACATAACCTGGGATCTTTCTTACGTCATTTAAATACTCTCTTATTTCTCTCATTCCATATCCCCCATAAAAAATGGGGTAAGTCGAGCTTCCAGAGCCAAGTCAAAAGCTTTGCCCGGAAGGGGGAAGCCCACTATATGCAGAAGTCAGACATGCTATTTGGACAGACCCAATCTATATGAAATTTGGACAGGATCATTTGGAAGACTGTACAAGAAAAATCACAAGTTAGAAATATATGACTTACAGATTCTATTGCTTTCTCACACAAGATACATCGATTGATGAATTGGAAACCTCTCCTTTGCAGATTATCTGTTGTCAGGATCTTATTTTGAACTGCCAACCAAAAGAAGAAAGCTATTTTTGGGGTTAAATTATTTAACCAAATAACGAAGTCGGAGTCCGACCATTGAATCCTGAGTGGATTAACTTATAGGCGCTTTTACTTGAATAGATCCCACTTGTAGTTTTGCCCCAAATCGCCTTGTCTCTTCCTCCCCCCGGGAATGATCGGGAACACCCTTAAAGCATCATTGAGTTTGGTTAGGGCCACCTTCTCTTGCTCGACGGATTATGAACTCGTGATTTTCTTCCAAGAAGAAGTTTCCGTGCTACTGACAATAAAATCCCCTACTTTTCCTCCCATTTCCTTCGAAAGTTTATGTTGGAGGACCTGAAGGTCTAAGTTATCTTTCAGAGGGGCCTCTTCCAACCACGGGTCTTTCCAAAAGTCCACTTGTCTTCCATTACCAATTCTCCATCTGATGCCTTTCCTAACTACCTCCCGACATTCGAGCAAACAATTCCAAAAATAGGATCCTCTAGGAAGATTATCAGCTTTCAAGAAGTCCTGATTATTTATGATATATTTTGCCTTAAGAAGTTTTACCCATCCCAATTGATCATTATTGATAAATCTCCATACCTGTTTGCCAATAAGAGCTTGATTCAATTCTTTCATTCTCTTTAACCCCAGGCCCCCCTGATCCTTGCTTGCACACACCTGATTCCATGCTACCAACGAAATTCTCTTTCTCTCCTCTGAACCTGACTACAAGAAGTTGCATTGAATTAGCTCCAATGTAGCTCGGACCTTTGCAGGAATTCTAAATAGAGACATGCAGTAAATTGGAATGCTCTGTAAAGTAGTTTGAACTAATAAGGCTTTTCCTGCGGAGCTGAGAAGGCTGCCCTTCCACCTTGCTAACTTTTTGGAGATCCTGTCAATGACTGAGTTCCACAAAGTAGCCTTCATTCTTCCTTCGAACATAGGCATGCCTAGATAAGTTGCTGGTAGAAGCTCCTTTCCACAACCGAAGAGGTTAGCTATTCTTTCCTCCCTCCCACCAGGCGTGTTAAAGAAATAGATGCTACTCTTCTTATAGTTTATGTACTGTCATGCTTCTGTCTCATACTTGGTTAGAATTCTCTTCAACTTCCTAGCTTGAGGCACCGAGGCTTTGGACACAATGATTGTATCATCCACAAAGCTGTTGGTGAGACACCGCCCTGCTTGTTGAGGCTGGTTTAAAACCTTCCAATTGACCATCAGCCACCGCTGCTGAAATGTTCCTACCCAATGCTTCCGCTAAAATAATAAACAAGTATGGAGACAAAGGATCTCCTTGTCGCAACCCCCTTTCACTCTTAAAGTAACCGGAGGGTGACCCATTCACCATGACAGAAAATATTGTAGTAGAGATACAACTAAAAATCAACTTAATCCACTGGGGACAGAAACCAAACTTACCCAAAATCTTTGTGAGGAACCGCCATGAGACCCGGTCGTAGGCTTTATTCATATCAAGCTTTAGTAACATACCTGCTTCCTTACTAGTCACCATTGAATGAATAACCTCATGAATTGTGATGATACCATCCAATATTTGTCGCCCTTTCACAAAGCCACCTTGGTTCATATCAATGATGAAAGGAAGGATAACCTTCAGCCTATTGGCGATTGTTTTTGTGAGAATCTTCATCAGAGTGTTACATAAACTGATAGGGCGAAAACTGGAAAATTCCATTGCTCCCACTAGTTTAGGGATGAGGACTAAAAAAGTAGCATTAACTCCTTCTGGGATTTCCATGTCCTTTTGAGCCTCAATTATAGCTTCCACTACATCATTGCCTAGGATATCCCAAAACTTCTGGAAGAAAGCTGCAGGGAAGCCATCCGGTCCTGGGGAGCTGTTACCATCCATGTCAAAAATGACCTTCTTGATTTCCTCCTTTGTGAAAGGACTAAGTAAGAATCCATTAAGATTATCAGTTATGAGGGGTGGAATGGCTGCCAACGAGAGAGTCCTCTTCTTCAATAGTCGGATTTACATCTTCTAGCAACGATTTAAAGTACTCAACCGCTTCCCTCCTTATGTCTTCCATATCTTTGGTGTTAGACCCATCGGCCATCTTGATATCCTTAATTTTGTTAGTACTCCCGTGGCGAAGAGTAGAGACATGGAAGAACTTTGTATTTCTGTCACCCTCCTTTAACCAACGCAGTCTAGATTTCTGCCTCCAAAAGGTTTCTTCAAATCCTAGCATCGTGTGGTATTCGTCTAACGACTCCCTCTCCCCGGTTTCTCAGATCCTCTGTAAGCTGCTCTGACTTCAACTTCTCCTGTAGTTCATTGATCTTGTCTTTTAGTTCTGCATTTTTAACAAAAATATTGCCAAAGGAAGTTTTGTTCCACTCTCTAATGTTAGCCTTCACATTCCTTAGTTTACATGCCACTTGGGTCAGTTTCGAACCATTATACTTTTTGTCCCACCATTGGGCAACCAGATCCTTGAGATCCGATGTTGGAACCACATAAGTTCGAATCGAAAGGGTCCGATGTATCTTTTCTTAGAGTCCTCCCCTGTTTCCCCACGGAACTGGGTTGTGATCAGACCCGATTCTTGGGAGTGCCATTAATGAAGAGTCCCCAAACCTCTCCAGGCATTCTTGAGAAAGAAGAAACCTATCTAATCTTATCTGAATTTGGTTTTCCTTCAATCTTTTGTTAGACCATGTATAGGAGAATCTACGCAGGTCCACATCCATCGACTCATGTTGCTCAACAAAATCTCTAAACTCGTAGATATCGGCGAGTTATTCTTTGAGAGCCCCCCAATTTATCTATAGGATTAAGGTAGCAATTGAAATCCCCCGCCATAATCCAAGGGTAGTTGGGGACCGTCTCCCTCAATTCAGCTAGTCGACTCCAAAGAACCCTTCTCAGTCCTTGTCTAACTGGAGCATATACATTCGTTAAGATCCACTCTTCTTGCGTGGTTTTATCCACACATAAGAGACAAATAAACCAACTAGACATCAGAATCACTCTACTATCAATCACATTTTTGTTCCACATAACCAGTAACCCTCCTGATGTTCCAGTGGCCTCTTGGCCTACTACTTCAGCTTCTCGCCAAGTCCTATTCTTAAAAGGAATAACTCTACTCTCCTCCATTTTAGTTTCTTACAGTAAAATCATATCCGGTTTGTGTTCTTGTCTAAGAGCATACAAAGCTCTTATTTTTGCAGGATTACTCCCACGAATATTCCATGAAAGAATCTTCATTTATGGGCTTTGGATCCTCGAGCCTTTGCACAAAAGAGCAATCTTGCTTGAGTGCCATCAGCCACTCCTCGCTCTGCTTCTTTCTGCCTTAAGGCAGCATTGCTAGGTTTCCCTCTTCCTACCAAACCATATCCCCATACATCCGCTCTAGGTTGAAGTTCCTTGGGATTCACTTGGCTTCTAGTAACCATCTTGGGTAGGTCAGTCTTGGTATTTGGGGTAACAATCGGCTTTCCGGGTTAAGCTGGTCTTTTTGACAGTGGAGATGATTCCGTGCTCTTAGCTTCTTGATTAGTAGATTCTTTTTCCCTCGCTTTGGGGTTACACCGATCTTGGTGGTTCACCTCTTCCTCCTGAGTATCCTTGCCTGTATTATTAGTTTCCTGCTCCTTCCTCTAATTTTTCTCCTCTAAATCCTTCTCTTGAGTCTCCTCTACCTCAGATTCCACTTCTTGGCTATCCATATGATCTCCCTTCAAATGATTTAATGCATCAAAACTGTTCTCCACTGGGATGTTGATCTCCTTGGAATTTCTTCCCATAAATTCCTCTGCAGTACATGGGACCACTTCCACCGAGCCTCCATAGGCCTCCCGTATCACCCAATCAAACTTACTTGCCCCAGGGCGTTGATCTATGGGGTTCTTTCCTTTGTGATTTGGCTCTGAGGCTTGCTGTATCATCTTAGGAGCAGGTTGAGCTTGAGGGTTCCCATCAAAGGGACCAGCTCCCCTGTGAGAGGGTTTTGGGGCATAGGAATTTTTGGGAGGAGGGTTAAAACATTGCCTCTTGCTTACAATAGGGCGAACAGGGTCTCTAATATTCGGATTTCGAGCTCCACGTCCTTGAGGCCCAGGTTGGGTAGGAATGGAGATCTGCAGGGGAGGGATATTATTCTGGGTTTGAGGATCAGTATTTTGGAGTGGGGGCTGGTTCTTGGAAATGCAGTGGATACCCTGGTGCCCTACCTTCCCACAAACACTACACTTAAAAGACATATTTTCATATTCAAATACCCGAGTATGAAGGCCAAACATAGACGACAAAATAATGGATTTAGGGAGATCTTTACTCAGGTCTGCCAACACACACATGCGAGCAGACAGGAGTCTTGTTTTGCTCAAGGTTGCAGGATCAATAGCTATTAGTTCTCCAATCTCCGTAGCTATCCCAACCAATATTTGTTCGTTCCGAAAAGCGAGAGGTAATCTCGGCATCTTAACCCAAATAGGAGCCAAATCCAACACTCGAGTCTGGGGGTTGAAATCGGGGGACCAACGCTTCAGATACAAGCCCCTTTTCCCAAAAAACCAAGGACCTCCTTGGAGAGTCCTTTCCATGTCCTGTTCACATTGAAATGTCACCAAATGAAAACTCTTGGGTAAAGCCTTAATCATCATACCGGCCCTTGGCTGCCATTTTTGGATGGCCCATCTCCTTATGACTTCCATGTCTGGCCTCACCCCCATAAATTTAGCCACCAAATATGTTCTGCCCTCCATAGCCACATGCTGAGCTAAGGAATCCGGGACGTGCAACCTACCATTGACAGATTTTAGATTAAAACAAGAGTCGAATAATTTTTGCTTACCACGAAGAGCATTAAGATATGAAGGTCTCCAGTTGCCAGGTTTCTCTTTGTCTCCTTCTTGGGTCTTCCTTTGATCCTGACGCATAGAGTCCTGGTCCCCCTCCGAGAAATCTTCAACCGCATCCGCCCAACACCCTTGGACCGGTTCCAATAGAACTTCCTTGTCCACATCCTCCGCCCTGGGGCCTGCTATCTCGCCGGAGCCCCCCACCTGCCGCGTCTGCTGATCTGCCCTCTGAAGTCCCACACCTAGGGTTTGATGCCCCTAGAACTCTCGCTCCTCCTCCTTGCTGCTCCATCCGTCACAACTTGTTGCCTCCAAAATCTGCCATTTTTTTATTTTTTATTTTTTATTTTTTTAGGGCCAAAATTTTTGTGACCGCTACCGTGCACGAACTGCTAAAGTGGTGGCTGCTACAGTATGCAGGCTTCTACAGTGTCGGATGCTACAGTGGCAAATTTGATGGGAGACTGCTGCTCCCCTCTCCGACTGGAAGTAAGATGATTCAAGTGAACATTACATTTAACCAACAAAACGCTTTTCTTTTGAATTTTACCCTTATGATATCTCTACCTTTATTCAGAGAATTTCCCCATGGTGATCTCTTCTCTTCTTTATCTTTCCTAAATTTCACCCTTACAAATTCTCTATCTTGCTTCAGAGAATTCTCATGGTGATCTTGATCTATTAAAGTGTATTGATCATTTAGAAATTTGGTTCATCCATATTTAGTCATTCTTCTATCTTATTATCTAGTCATATATTTTTTTGATTTTGATGATTTATATCTTCAAAATGTTGGGCCAATCTTCATCAATTGATCATCTATCCAACTCTAGGATAATTATGATATCTCTATCTAAAATGATAAACTTACGCAACTAAACATGTGTATTATCCTGTATATTTTCAAGTGTAAATCTATTTACCACCATCTAACTTTACTAGATATAACAAATCCATAGGTAACAACTTGCTACTTTTAGTGGATGGTATGTGAGTACAATATTTTGGCTAGATGCAAATATTATGCTTTGTTCTTTGTCGTTTCATGTCTTGGTTCATATCTGGTTAGTAAAAGACCTTCCTCAAATTCACTCATATATTTGCTCCCCTCATCTGGGTGCATGAAATAAGGAGTGCAATGTGCCTCCTTCAAAATATTATCCTGTAACTTACTGTTATCCATAATGATCAATATATCACTAAAATATAATAAGTCATCCGTGACTATAAAATATTTGTTCATGTCAGGCCCTTGCTCGACATGAGCTTGAAATTTAAGTAGAAATCGTTCTTTTGTTGTAACTTGGCCAATTATACTAACACTACGGTATAGCGGCTATATGCCCCCTTATACTCAAGATATCTGCTATCTTATTCTTCTTTCCCTTAATATATTCTATACCAAAGTTATATGTTGCTAAAAACTCCATCCAACAATATTTTATGGCTTTTAACAGAGGTTGGGTAAAGGTATACCTGAGATTTTGATGGTTTTTTTCAATTCAAAGGGTTTTCCAAGTAAATAATGCCTCCAAATCTTGAGGGCATGTACAATTGTTGCTAATTCCAGATCATGGGTGGCATAGTTTACCTCGTATTTCTTCAACTTTTATGATTTATATGCTATAACTACTTCATATTGAGTAAGGACTCCTAGTCCTTCAACAAAAACATCCTCGCAAGATTTGGTATTTTTAGAACTGGAGTAGTTGTTAACTTATCTTTCAGAGTTTTGAAGGCTTTTTCATATTGATCTATCCATTTGAAAGCCCTTTTTTTCCTTTGAAGATTTGTTATTGGAATGGCATTCTTAGAAAATCCTTTCACAAATATACCTATAATAGCCTTCTGTGCCTATAAAAATTTATACCTCTATGGTATTTGTGGGTGCATGCCAGTTTATAATGGCTTCAATTTTCTTGGGGTCCACAACAACCCCTTTGACAAAAATAATATACCCCAAATACTATACTTGAGGTGTATACAACTCACACTTAGATAGCTTCCCATACAACTAAATTTTCCCTAAGAATTTCAAGTACGATTATCATGTGCTAATCATGTTCTTTGTTTTGAGAGTGGATCAATATATCATCAAGAAATACTAGCACAAAGTGGTCTAATTGTTCCTAAAACACATTGTTTATGAGGTTTATAAATACAACTAGGGCATTTGTCAAGGCAGAAGGTAGAACTATGATTTCATAATGGCCATATATAGTTTTGAATGTTGTTTTATGGGTATCCTCTACTTGAATTCTTATTTGATGATACCCAGACCTAAGATAGTGGTCCCTTTCAATTGGTCAAAAAGGTCAACAATTTTGGGTAATGAATATTTGTTCTTAATAGTGACCTTGTTGAGCATATGATAATTAATGCACAATTTAGATCCATCCTTTTTCTTAACAAAAAGGATAGGAGTACCCACATAGAAACACTAGGCTTAATGATTCATTTTTTAACAAATCCTAAAGTTGGGTTTTGAGCTCTTGTAACTCAGTGAAGGTCATTCTATATGGTGATCTTGCAATTGGTACAACTCCCAACAGAAATTCCATGGAGAAATCAAATTCTTTCTAGGGCAAAAGACTCAAAAAATATTTAGGGAATACATCCCTAAATTTACTCAGCATTGGTTACTTCTAAGAAAGGCCCTAATTGGACTCTTTTTCTTCTTGTGAAGCATTTTATTTCTCGTCCATCCTTACTATATTGAAACCTGTTCCTTATTTCAATTATCTAATTTAGTCTTATCCCCTTCCTTAACTATTTTGCTATGGTCATTTCTCTACCTTACAAAGCCTACACTCTTTCTATTCTTGAGTTCTTCTTTATCTTTCTCAGAAGAATTTTGATAAGTGAAATATATTTTTCTTGCCTTTTTATTTACCTCCTCCTATCGATCCAGATCGTAGGCTTTAGGAAGATCCTTCAGATTAAGCAAACTGATTATGGATCTAATGGTTGGATGGAGTCCTAAGATAAAATTGTATACCATAAAAATCTTCTTAGTGTCATATTCAGGTACATATTTTAGTACCTATATAATTTTTTCATGGTACTCATGGACTGATAACTTTTCTTATTGTAAAATAGAGAATTCAACAAATTTCTCTATATAAAATTGTTTGGTTAGCAACATATTCTTGAATTCATCCAAAAATATCTCCCACTTAATATCAAGGAATGCATCACCATACTACTCATTCAATGACCTAGAAGTGATGTCCCATACCATCCCTCGTTACCTTCATGTCTTGATATTACACATCAAGAATGCAACTGCTCCCAAATCATAGTGATCACCATACTTGCGATCACCGGTGTTGGGTGTATAAGGTCCTACCATCCTCCATGATGGTTATTGTTTTTCTTCACGATGTAGAAGTATCAAGTTATTCATCCTCCCATGATGAATTAGTTTAGGTGTTATTCATCCTCCCTCGATGAATTTTGTAAGAATAATTCATCCTCCTTAGGTATCATGGTAATTATGGTTTAGGATAAAACTCAAGAAGGACCTCATAAGATAAGTTTCTATGCATTAATTTATCATTTATAAACATTATCTAAAACATATCATTAGTAATATTTTATCATCTAATATTTTAAAGAACTATATAAAAACACGAATCAGAATTATACATATAATGAACATGGGTCAACTTCTAAGGGTTAAATAAAGTTAAACCTCTGATATTTAAACTTCTCTATTGATTTCATTAATTTGATTGTTATAATTCATAAAAGGAGAATTCAAACTATTTTTAAAACATTATCTAAAAGACAATTTACTTTACTTTAATATTAATTGCTCTAAAAAAAATAAAATTTCTCTTTAATATTATCTAAAGAGAATTTACTTTACTTTAATATTAACTTCTCTTTAATATTATCTAAAGAGAAATAAAATTTGCTTTATTTCTTAGTGAAACTTGAAAACTTAATCTAAATATTTTAAACAATCTTCCAACAGTAAGTTTTAGCTGACATTAACATCTATATGTAAGAGGAGAGATAATAATTCTCTCTTCTTCATTTTTAAAAATAAGAAGGTGAATCTTTTTCAAACTATACAAATAAAAAAGGTAACATCTCTTTTATTTTTGTTAAATAAAAGATAAGGTAATTTAACTTGCTTTCAACTAAAACTCTTGTGGGTATACTTGACGTCCAAATAGCATAAATATTATCCTCAATTAATGATTTTTGGTTTTAAAGTTTTTACTAACTAATTTCATTAAAATCCACATTTTAAATTTCTCATTCCAATCTACACTCATGAGCTTAATGATTTAATTCCCTATTCGATATTCAATTTAAAAGGTGTTGCAACGTGTTTCAATGACAACTAAAAGACGAAAGCAAATTCATTCTACAATGACAACACATTTACTGTTCTAAATTCAATACCAATTAATTTATGGCCATATTTACTCCATACCAAAAATGATGGTATAAGAACAACATTTTATATCATATAATCTGCAGGATAAATTTAGATAAAGTATAATATGACCATTATATCTACCTAAAGTGCAACCTCCAAAATAACACTTATTTTAAAATACATCAACGAGATTAAAAATAAATTGGTTGGCATATTGAAATAAGTCACAACTAGTTTTCATTTATTAGATCGCTCTATCAACTAGCTATAGTAATAAGCGGTATATATCAAAATATCTCTCCATTCAATATACAACAAAGGGTGTAAGTGAATTAGAAAGGCCATAATAAATCAATGTAAATTTTTTTGGTAGGTAAAAGTAATTTTATTTGCTTTACAAGTTGAAGGGTCCCGCCCCTTTTTACATAAGGTTCAACTATGGTCAAATGGCCCATAGTACCATATCAGAGTTATACCCAAAAAGGACCACAAACAACCAAAAAGTTTCAAGTGACACCCTCAAAGGTGCCATTCCTAGAGCAATTGAAACCTTAGAGTCACACAACATGACAAAAATAGAAAAAACAACAGCCTCTGGTTCCTGGTCCATCAACTTGCTCACATCCCAGACTTCTGGGCTTTGCTTCTCCCCTCATGCTTGTCACTGTCCCCGCTGGGCAGGAGGGTCTTCAGGATGTCAGGCAGTCTCTTAAGCTCTTCGATGGTGCTTGTCATGAGATTGCTACCTTCACGAAGAACATTTGCCTCTGTCTAAAAATGCCCGACAACATTATCGATGTGGTTGAGAGCAACTGTACCCAGCATGTACAGAGCCCTGAATTCTTCCTGGTGACCATTTTAGAAATCCTTCTGGGTTTCTTCCTGATGTTCCTCCTAGATATCATCCTTAAATTCTTCCTGGCAGTCTTCATCATCACTGGTGATGTCGTGGAATGATCGATTGTCTCTCGGGTTAGGCGTAGACAGGCACTTAGAATTCCTCCTCTTCAGGGGTGCCGAAATGACTTTCGCTTAGGGTGGAGGCTTTTACCCATCCGTGACTGATTTTACACTGGGGATCCTTGCTTGCCTTGGGAAGTGGCTTTCGTAACCTGAGGGGAAGCATGCGACGGTGATTGGAAATCGATCGGGGGCTGGTCGAGGAGGAAGTGGCATGGCTTGGGGACTGAGGCGGAGATGAGTCAACATTGAGGTCTTGAGCAGACAGATGGTCCAGGGAAGGAGTTTTGGAGGAGATGTTGCCTGGGACTCGGTGGGCAAGAGCATACTTGTAAAGAACCAGGAAAAGGCCTTGATGATGGGGGTGCTTGGGATACTTGCTCGCTCTGAAATTGGTAATAGTAATGGAGATGGATTGAAAGAGAAAATTTAGGATATTAATGGGGCGGACATCGCATAGGTGGTTTACAAAGGTGAGGTTGTAAGAAGTCAAGGGTTTATTAGGGTTATCCATGGAAATGTACTGGAGGATAGGGACAATCGTAGTGTTCCAAGGGCGAGGAATGGAAGACCGTACAATACCTTTATTCTCCCACCATAACTCTTTTCCTTTTTCAAGGAATTGATTAGTCTCTTCTTTGAAGTTGTATCCATCTCTGTGGATAATTTTGCCATCAAGCTTAAGACCAGAAACCTGGGATATGGATTGAGCAGTTACCACAAAGCGAATACCATGGACACAAATCTCGCCACCATTCCAGGACTCAATGAAATATTTTGTTACCTCTTCCTCTGCCCCTTCGAACATCTTAAAGAAATTGATGAAATATTTAGGATCAAGTAATGCCGTGATGCCTGCATCAATCTGTAGAGTTGCAGGTTTGATGGCGGCCATGGTGGAAACAAGGACCTGCTTGATGCTAGTATGACACTTAGACTTGTTACCAACACTATCACAAAAAATCGTTGAGGTGCATCCAGGACCAAGAGGGCCTAGCTAGATAAGAATGAAACCCCAGAGTAGGAAGGTCATGAGGATGCTTATTTGATCGAACATCTTAGGGTCAAAAACCCAGGTGCATACATGGTTTGGGCTAGCAGTTGCAGGCTTGACGGGAGTGGGGAAGTGAGCGGAAAAAGTGGTGATGGAAGTGATACGATGAATGTTAGCCTTAGGCATGTGAAAGGATGGACAAGTGGAGGGAAAATCTAGAAGACACGAGTGAACGAGAGTTTGAATGGGAAAGCACGAGTTGATGGAGCGGATCAAGGAGTCTACACTGCTCTTCGTATCTTCACCATTACTAAAAATGATGTAGGCATCTCGAAAATGGTGGAACATGGTGTTCACAAACACCCTAGGGGAAGAAAACCTCTTCTTGGGGTGGATATAGCCACCTTTGAAGCTATGAAGGGTTTTTTATGTCAAGAAGACATCGTTGAGGCAACTAAAGCCACCGTTGTTGTTGAAGTGCAGGTGACTAAGCTCACCCCTTTGTGGTATTAAAAAAATATCATTACTCACATAGCCGAGGCTACTTGTTGGTAAGATTTTCCACATCGTGTTTGAATTTCTCAAGGATCTCGCATGGGAAGCTATATTCCCAGACCGTCAAAGTGGGTTGGAGAATGACTATGTTGGCAAGCACATCGACCACTTAATTAGATTCTCTAAACACGTGATTGATCTGGTTTTGATGGTTGTTGTTGAGGGTTGTGTGGCACTCCTAGATGATGTTCTGGATATTTCTCCCCCTTGTGCTATTATTATGGATGAGCCCCACGATAACTGCATAATCGTATTTAAAAATGATAATGTTGGCCATAGCTTTGTAGATGTCAATACTCCTCCAAAGAGCTTTGACTTCTACATAGGTATTGGTTTGGATGCCCAGGTTTTTAGCAAACACTCAAATAATCATTCCATTGTGGTCCCTGATAACTCCACCTACTCTTGCTTTCCCTGGGTTACCTTTAGAGGCTCCGTCGAAGTTGGCCTTCAGCCATCCCTACGGGGGGGAATCCACTTAGCTATGGCTCTACCCTCATGGGGTTCCTTGGTCTTGTTGTAGTCTAGGGGAATCCTCAGGGAAGCAAACAAATACCCTTCTACCCCAGCCTTGGGAATTTTTGGACAGGGGATCAAACTACTATTCTTAATAGCAAAGGTAAGGGCTTTTACCATGATCGCTTCTTGGTCCCTAGTGTTATCACTAAAAACATGATTGTTGCGCTCCAACCATATCTGCCAGGTAGTATAGTGGACCAAGGATTTCTAGAGAAAGTTGAGTCTAGGGTTTTTGAAAGTTCTGGTCCATTGGATGAACATATCCTTGACAGTCTTTTGCTGAACCAAGAAGACCTAAAACTTGCTAATCACCAGGGAAAAAACACTGCTGGTGAAGGGACAGTCCATAAGAATATGTTGGGTTGATTTCTAGGCTTGCCTGCATAGGTAACATCTGTTGAGAACAATGATCCCTCTGCACATAAGATTATCGGTGGTGAGAATATTATTATGAACTGCAATCCAGCAGAAGTGGGTGATTTTTGGGATTAGGGATTTGAGCCACACACTTTTGGCTAAGGTCTGCCCACCGTTAGAGCTGTCTCCTCTTATATTTTTTTTGATGAGCTGGGAAGCAAATTTGACTGAGAACTTCCCATCACTTGTGCCTTTCCAGCATCGTTCGTCCTCTTTCAGGATTTAAGGGATGAAATTTTCCCTCATGATCGCTTGGATATCTAACACTGCATCAATGATTACATCGTTCTTGATTCTAAAATAAAACCTTTTCCACTCTTGGATTCCCTAGCTCGAGGAGATGAAATCTGCTATGTGGGACCCGTACTTGTTGTCATACAGGTGCTTAACTGTAGTAAACTTGTGATCACAAATGAGCGGGTCATTTCTAGCCCAAGCATCCTTCTAGAAGTTGATATTTTTTCCTTCTCCCAATTGCCACCAAGAGCCCTGGTGCATGAGTTGTTGGATGAGGGAAATAGATTTCCAAAAATGAGAGCAATTGTGGGGGGTATCCATCTGCAAAAAGGATTGATGCTGAAGATATTTTCTCTTGACAATGTTCACCCACTTGACGTTAGCATTTGAGACGACCTTCCATGCTTGCTTAGCCAGGAGGGCTTGATTGGTGAAATTGATGTGCTACATTACCAGACCTCCCTGATATTTGGGATAGCATACCTTGTCCCATGCAACCAGGTGGAACTTTTTCTGGTTGTCAGTTTTGGACCACGAAAATTGTTTCTGGATTTTTTCAATAGCTTCGCCCACAACAACCAAAATTTTAAAGACAAACAGGAAGAAGGTGGGAATGATCTATAAAACTACTTTAACTAAGGTTGCATTACCCATGCTGGAGAGGAGGGCGCCTTTCCATCTTGAAAGTTTATTCTGAATCTTATCAGTGACATTACTCCACATGTCTTTGAGGGGTCTTCCTTTGAACATGGGAAGGCCCAAGTACGTGGTCAAGAAATCAGCAATGAAACATCCAAGGATTCTAGGGATCTTGCATTGTCTCTTGGAGGGGGTGTTAATTAAGTACAACTTGCTTTTGATGTAATTAATTTTCTGACCTGCTGCCTCTTCATAGAGGTTGAGGATGGTTTTGATACATTTGGCGTCAGAGACAAAGGCTTTGGTTGCCAACATGGAATCATCCATGAGTTACTAATGGGTGGAGGGCAAGAGACCAGAAGAAGCTTTGATGCCTAAAATCAGATTATTAGAACAGGCACTCTTGATGGCTCTTCCCAAGATCTCTTCCAAAATGATGAAGAGAATGGGGGACAACGGGTCACCCTGTCTGAGACCCCTAGAACTTGAGAAGTAACCAGCAGCGGAACCGTTCACCAAGATCGAGAACCAGGAGGAAGAGATGCACTTATAAATTAGATTAACCCAAGATTCATGGAACTCGAACTTGAGGAGGATTTGGGTAAGGAAATCCCTATTGACCCTGTCAAAAGATTTGTTCATGTCTAGTTTGAGGAAAAAAGTAACAGACTTGGAGACATGGGTAAAGTGGATCATCTCATGAATAGTGATGACACCATCAAGGATGTTGTGGCCTTTGAATGTGCTCCCTTGATAGGGGTCGATAATAGAGGGGAGGATGCTAGATATCTGGTTGGCCAAGGCTTTGGATAGGGTCTTATAGGTGATATTGCACATGCTAATGGGACGGAAGTCCGAGAGAGATTGGGGATTATCACCTTTGGGGATCAAGGCCAGGAAGGTGGAATTGACATCTATGGGGATGGTTTTGGAAGACTACATTTCAATGATAGAGCGACACATGTATGAACCCACAATGTCCCAAAATGTTTTGAAAAATCTGGGCGGGGAACCCATCTGGATTAGGAGCTTTGTTCGTATTCATGGAAAACAAAGCTTGATGGATTTCCTTGTAGGTGAGGGGGCTGAGGAGGAAGTTTTTGGTGTCTTAGGGGATGATGGTGGGGATATTAGAAATCAAAGCTTCCCTGGATGAGAGGGACTGGGAGAGGGGGGGCCCAAGTGATTTTTGAAGTGACTGATCGCTTCCTCCTTGATATGGTGTATGTCCGAGGTAGAAGACCCATCCTGATTGACTAGGCTTTTGATATTTTTGACACCCCTGTGCTTGAGGGTGGATATGTGGAAGAACTTGGAATTAGAATCGCCTTCCCTGAGCCACAACTGCTTGGAATTTTGGCACCAAAAGGTTTCCTCCTTGCTGAGGATGTTGTGGTAATTAGCCAGCAACCCTCTTTCTTTATAATGGAGATCATAATTACCTACTCCCTTCTAAAAATTGTCCTCAATCTGGTTAATTCTAGTCTTAACCTAGTTCTTGGCTTCGAAGATGCTCCCAAAGGTTTAATTATTCCATATTTTCAAAATTTCTTTAATAAACTTGATTTTATGCATGAATTGGTTGGTGGCTATTCTTGGGAATATTCTCTTCCACCACACTGTGATCTGATTTCTAAGATCAGGATGTTGGGTCCACATTGAATCGAACATGAAGGGGGTTTTGAACTAGAATTTTGTATCAATTTCTAGCAGGATCGGGCTATGATCAGACTCAATTTTAGGGAGGGCTAGTAGTCTAGCATTACCGAATATCGGGAGGGCTTCTTGGGATAACATGACTCGATCAAGGCGCTCTTAAATAAGGTTTTTACCTTTTCTCTTATTGCTCCAAGTGAATAGGGACCCCTATAACTGGACATCCATGAGAGCGTTGGAGTCTATGAAGTGTCTCAGGTCCTCTATTTCCCTTAGGGTGATCGTGGTTCCTCCTTTCTTATCTGAGCAATCTAGGGGTGAGTTGAAGTCTCCTGCTAGGATCCACGAGATATCTTCGAAAGCTTACCTCAAATGGGTTAACATGTTACACAACGCCTTTCTACCCTGGGAAGAGTTAGGGGTGTACACATTGGTAAAAACCCACGAGACCTGGGAACTGAGATCATGGAACATAATGTTACTTAACCTGTCTTGTCCAGAGATGATGCTGCCTTGCAGTTTAGTAGGGTTCCATAGGCACAAAAGACCGCCTGACGAACAGGAGGCCGGGATATGGACAAAATCATAGTTTCTCCAAATATTTTTAGTGACTTTGGAAGATAATTCATAATTAAGTTTAGTTTCCTGAATGAGGAAAATAGTTGGGTTATGTTCTCTCCTCATGGTTGCAGCCAATCTCTGCTTGGCTGCCCCATTCAATCCTCTCACATTCTAGGAGAGGACTCTCATTTAGAAATTTTGGGGATTCTCTTGTCCCCTTTTTCTTGTTGTGTAGGGGGTTTGGGTCTTCAGGTTTCCTCCTTAATACTATTTCCAATCTCTTGGAATAAATTTTTCTGAGTCCTGTTGGCTATGTCTTCCACTATATCATGGTTCCTTCTTTCAAGATCCGAAGGTCTGCATTTTCTCTTGTCTCCTCCAACATCCATCTGGGATTTTCTAAAACTATGAGTTTGCTTAGGGCTCCATTGATCATGGGAAAGTTGGTCAAGGTCATCGCTGTCAGAATTGACTGGGTCATAAAAGGTTGGCGAGGTTTGGATCCCCATTTTTGGGGGGGAGAAGACTGTGTAGGGGAGGAGAATGAGGCGAGGGACTTTGGGGGAGGGCTTTGAGGAGACTGGGTGGGAGACAGACGAGGTGAATGCCTCTAGAGAGGGGCAGAAATTGACACCTGATGGGTGGGGCTAGGCACAGGGCCCTAGTGAGGCTTAGGATTAAGCATCATATCAGATTTAATAGGGATCTCCCCTTCATCCACTTCCTCAGTAAGACCAAAATATTTAATAACATCAAATTTATTAGTGGTACAGACCGAAGCACTTGCCTTTTAAGATTGCATGTTCGACTGCATCCAGGTTTGGAACCTGGTGGTCATCATGCATTTCTTGCAGCTCGCCTGGGCATGTGCTCTGATCGAGCCATGGCCTGGTTGTCCGTGTTAGGGTTTTGGAGCTTAGGGCACTGGGAATGCAGGTGACCTTGCATATGGTATTCTAGGTAGTATGTCGGCTTGTTCTCATAAATCAATGGCTACCTCCACTTGAAATCCCCATATATGAGGTTTAGGTACTCTAGGATTTGGCTTTCCAGATTCACATTGACACAAATGTGTGTCTGGGTTAAGTGTGTCCTTGCTCGAGTGGTTGGATCGATAGCCACTAGGTCCACGATGGCCCTGGCTAGGCCTTGAAGAGCGTCATCATAGAAAAAATGAGCTAGGAGGTTCAGAAGTCATACCTAGATCTGGGTATAGTTGATGGTCTAAGAATTTGGGTCAAAGTTCAGCTACCACTTCTTCAAGAATAGGATTCGATTTCCAAAGAACCATGGTCCTCCAGATAGGATGCTCTTGACATCTTCCTGAGTGTTGAGCTGTATCATAAAGAAGCCCCGAGTCAACTATGCCCCGATCTGGGTACGACTTTCGAACCTCCTAGCTCATTTTTTCTATGATGACACCCTTCAAGGCCTAGCCATGCTGCCCAAGGTCTTCCACTTAGATGCAACCCATCTACGGATCGCATCCATGTCTAGGTGACCTCCTAAAAATTTCTCCACTAGGGAATAAGTGTCACAAGATGCATATCCTTCCATGAGGCTTTTGGGGCATAAAACATCACATCCTTGGGTAACAAACTCACTTTTAGAACTCGATTTTGTTCTTTTATTATTTTGCAATAGATCTATGAATGAGGGTTTCCCTTGGGTGGCTTACCCCTCAATGTCGTCATTAGACCCGACTGTCTGTCTGGTCGAGGTCAATATTTCCACTCCATCTGGTTCCACGTGGGACCTAGGCATGGTAGTCGTAGCATTGGAGCACACGGTGTGGTTTGTGCCTCTCTTCTCACAAGTTTTCATCATGGTCAAACCAAGTGATACTCATTCGACTATCGCACAAAATTTGACCGCTCCAGAAAACTTGCTCGCATTCAAAATAAATAAATGTAATTGAATACAATATTCCAAACGCTATTCTATCGAATATAATATTAATTTTAGGGTCTTAATATAACAAATTGAGATGTAGTTTTAAAGAATTGAGACTTGAATACCTCCCAAAAAAATGTTACTTAATTTTTTTGGTTTAAAGGAAAAAAGTACGAGAATCAAGCTAGGCTCTCTATGAAGATGAACTGGGTATCAAGACAACCACATATCATGGATGGGCATTCACAAAAACAAGGTATAAAATTATTTGAAATACTTTATTTGATTTCAAATTACAACTCTTTGTTTAGCCAAAACATGAGGACCATTAAAGCTTCTAATAGAACATTTATTCATCCGTACAATGCAATATTGACAATGACATACATAATAATATTTATATAACAATACTACCACTTTTGTATAAAACACAAGGTTGCAAATAGCTTTTTACTTCAAGTTTTGGTGGCTCGCAATGATAGCAACATCATTAGATGGAAAACCCTAGCATGAGGTAAATGCTCACACACTAGGGAAAAGCAATTTCATAGCCTTACAATTCACTAGCTAAACTTCAAATAATTCCACATACACAATTTCATTGAAAACTTTATCTCAATCGTTGGAGGTAATTCATTTGTAGGCTCCTTTCTCGATTTTGACGACCGAGAGAAGAATGTAAGGTAGGATAAAATGGCTCCATAACAAATAAATGGTTAGACCTATATGCTCTTATATGCATAAAACAAGCTACACGATATGCTTTTTAGCAATATTCACTATTACAATAGATACTAAATAAAAATCAACCATACAAAAAGTAGCGAATTCCATTGAACTGCATATCTATGGTGCACTGTTAGTTTTATATAGCCACTTATCTGAAAATAGTTTATGCACACACAAGCTTGAGCATTTAGCTAGAATAAAAGAGTGCCTTTCAATTAAAGGCCCTGGTGTAATGATTGGTTGAATTTAATCAATTTTCAATACCCAAAAAAAAACTCCACAGCAAAGCAAATTCATTTTTCACGCAAGGAACACAAAGAATAACATTCTCAAGGGCCTTTCCATTAGTAAATCTATAATTCATATAGAATACTAATTATACACATCTACCCTTCCTTTTATAAGTAAAATGTAAATCATCCAATTAATGAGATATTTCTCTATTATATTCCAGTAATTAACATCATAACACAAATCAAATTGCCAGCTAACAAAAAGACAAGAGTCCGACCTGAACTTGAAATATTTTCAACTTTTAGAAGCTAGCAATTCTTCTTTTAATCCATCCATGCAGAATGTGTAACCCCCTCAAATATTTCATCATTCATACATTTATAGTAGACTTAGAGGAATTTTATTCAAACAAGTGGAATATCAATGCATTTTCCTATATTTAACTTCCGCCAGGTGGTAACCAACTTCATATGCAAACACATAAGTTCGTATGTAAAATATTTTAAACTAACAAGCAATATTTTTTTAAACCTATTTATATATTAGTATGTAATTTACATTTTATTTTGTTTTTATTATTATTTACATATTTTATTTTATTTTATTATTATTCAACTTACAAATTATAAACAAGCATTACACAATTATTTATATTTCCATTTGGCATATTCCTCTAATTCTTCTTCCCTTATGGAAACTTGATATTACCACCTACCAGAAGAGAAAACTCCCATGATTTTGGCATTTTCATTACCATCAGAGATTATTTTATTTATATATAGCACACAGATTAGCAAATTTATATATATATATATACATTACAAATCAAATATTAAAATGCAACAATATAAATGTAGCTATATGGATGAAAATTTGTGAGCTTTCATTTACTCATGAGTCGTGGTGTTTTTCACACCTTCATCATATTCCTCTTTATCTCTCATGGTCGCCCTTCATCTATCACCTGAAGGAGGGGTACCTGGTTTTCTTAGTCTTTACTTTGCTTACCTAAAGGTGAATACCTGGTCCTGCAACCACAAATCCATCAACATTACCACATACTAGAAACAAAAGTGTAAATTATTATTTAAATAGTAGTTGTTCTAGTGGGATTGTTACATACATACTATGCCTTAGGAGATATGTTGTCCCAATATGATGATCAACATAGAGAAATGTTTATCTTACATTAGCCAGACATTGGTTAATTAGAAGTCTAATTTATACCATTTGAGAAGCTTTGCCTAGTTATAGTGTTTTAATATCAAAAAATAAGACAATAGTTGTTTAGCCATAAGACCTTTATCATTGCAAGAGTTGATACCTTGCTTATCTAATGTTTAAGCCTCACCGTTTGGGAAGAATTGCTAAGTGGTCTATTGTGCTTAATGAATTTGATCTTGAGTTTTTCAATAAAAATTCCATGGAAGTCTAGGTTATTGTTGACCAATTAACAATTACACCTTGATAAGCTAGCCAACCCTTAGTGGTCAACTTTTCCAATGAGTCAATATTTAACCTAGAAGCAGATCAATTCAACTCTTGGATATTGTACGTCAATGGTACACTATATGTCAAAGTAGGGTAAGAAGCTATCTTGGTCACTCTTCAATAATAATTGATCTCTTTTCCATTTAAGTTTAAGTTTTACTATACCAAAAATTATCAAACATGAAGCTCTTATCTTAGGGTTATGTATGCAATTAGATGTAAATATCAAAATTATTTGAGGACTCCTAGATAGCAGTCAACTAATTCAATGGTGTTTATCAAACTAAGGATGATAAGATCAAGCCATACAATATATTTTTGACAAGTTAATGGCTGCTTTTGATAAAATTACTATTGATGTTATACCTAGGTCTAGTAATTGCCATACCAATATTATGGTCTTGGCTATCTCCTTGATCCCCTTAGATTTGGATGACAAGCAAGTTATGATCATCATTCAATAAATTAGGTATCCTTCTACCCTATAATATAGATAGCTTCCTTTAGAATTATTTTCCTTAAAAACAATCCCATCCCCTAGTCCTTAGTATAATGACATCCTTACCTACCTTAAGGATGGAACTTTACCTAATGATTTAAACAAAAATGAGTGTAAGAACCTCACGCAATGAGCCTTAGGCATATCATCATTGGAAATATTTTGTATCATCACACCCTTGATGATATTTTACTTAGGTTTTTAAAATTGGCATAATCCTAGATAGTCGTTGAAAGAGGCCCATGATGGATCATGCATTGGTCACTTTAGCCATGTTTCCATCACTAGGAAGGTCCTACAGATGGGTGATTATTATCCCTCTATAGAAAATAACTCTTATGGCTATGTTAAGAAGTGTGATAAATATTAAAACCATGACAACCTTATTCATGCACCTTCCCAAGCCCTTCAATCCTTGACCTCACCATGGCCTTTATCTATCTAGGGATTGGACATCATCTTGAAGATAAACCCATTGTTATTAAATGTAAACAAATATATCATCATGACTATGGAATACTTTAATAGATGGATCAAATATATACCTTTAGCCTAAACCAATAGAGTGTAAATCTTCAAGTTCATCCTTAACAAGATCCTTAGCCATTATTTCACCCCTTTTGTTCTGATCTCATCCTTTATGGTATTTTTCTTAGGTGTTTAGTCTTTGTAGAAGCCCACATAACCATTAAAGAGACCCATGATGGATCATGTGGTGGTCACTTTAGCATTTTTACCATCACTAAGAAGCTCCTACAAATGGGTTATTATTGGCCCTCTATAAAAAATAACTCTTACAACTATATCAAGAAGTGTGATAAGTATTAAAAATATGACAACCTTATCTATACCCCTTCCTAAGCCCTTCAATCCTTGAACTCACCATGGCCTTTCTCTATTTATGTATTGGATATCATTAGGAAGATAAACCTCATGTCATCTGATGGACATATATTTATCATCATGGCTAATGAATACTTCACTAAATGGGTTAAAGTTATACCTTCAGCCTCAACCACTAGAGTGCAAGTCTCCAAGTTCATCCTTAACAAGATTCTCAATCGTTATGGAATATTTTTTGTTCTAATCTCAAATAATGAAACACCTTTCAAGAAAAAATATGTCCAAAATTTCTATGCTAAATACAATATTCAACACAAAATTTCCATCCCTTTTATTCCCAAGGCAATGGCAAGTCTAAGCCTCTAACAAAACCCTTGTCAATATACTCAAGAAGATCATTAGCAAAACTAGTAGACGTTGGCATCTCCAGTCATATTCAACATTGTGAGCATATTGCACTATTGTCAAGACTTCTACTAACATGATGCCCTATGCTTTGGTTTATGGAAATAAAGTATTCTTTCCTTTTGAGCTTGATGTCCCTTCCTTGACAATTTTATTACAAGATGCCTCTATTAGAGATGAATATGATCTCTCCCATCTCAACCAACTAGACCTACTTTATGAAAAGTGGATTCATTCCTTAGAACACCTAAGGGTCTAACTGCAAAGGTTTAAATGTACCTATGACAAGAAGGTAATATCTTGATCCTTTGAAGTTGATGACCTAGTTCTCAAGGAGAACTTGAAAAACACCAATACCAAAACCAAAATCAAAGGAAAGTTTGAGCCTAACTAGCTAGATCCATACATAATAACCACTAAGTATAGTTCAAGTGCCTATCACATTACCACTTTTGATATAAAACAACTTAATGAACCAATGAACATAGTGTATCTTAGAATATATTGTGTATAAAACTACATATATTGTTTGTTTACTTTTAATTACCTATTGTTGTCCACTTGCATATACATATTTACTTCATGTTTGTTTGTCTACATCCACTCATTTGTCTTTTCTCGAAATTCTTGTAGCATAGAGAGTTAGATATTTGTAATGAAATACACATTATGATCCTAAATATGATATATTATTCTCCTTTCCTAGGTGATTGATGCAAATGGATCCTCCCTTTTCCTATCTTGATTGTATATCTCTAAATATATGAAAAAGCAACCTATAACAACTTGCACAATCACATATACTTTTTCCACTAAGACATGTTCCACCTTCATCCCAAATTTATCTTCCTATATTACCTCCTCATATTTCCTTATCTCTTTTGTACACAAATTCGAAAATGGTTCATCATATTTGTTCCCCTACTTATGTACAAAAAGATAGGAAATTTTCCAATTAGGTCACACATCTTGTCTCATCTACTCAAATTTATCCACATATCTAGCATCTTTTCCCTTTGGCATATGATGATTCTAGTTATATTGGATCTTCTAATCTACTATTAGCTAGGCCTATGATGCTAATTGGACCATATCACCATCACTTTTATACCCTTTTCAGTATTATCAATTTGCACTTAGGCAAATGACCCAATTAAAGGTGTCTCCTACTATATGCAAATCATTGAGACTGATAAGGTTGTGAAGGCCTTTACTTATATTCGAATATTTCACATCTCCATTTTTCCATATGATAAATACTAGAAATTTTATATGTACTAATGGAAAACTCTACCTTGTCATATTATATCTTTGCAAATTCTATCTCTTCATCTTCTGTCTCACACCTACCACATGATGAAAATTGTGAGGTTCACAAGTACTAATAGAAATATACTACGTCTCTTATAATGTTGACGTCATAATCATATTGCTCTTGAACCCATGTAAAATATTGGATGACATTAATAGATCATTCTCAATCCTCTATGTAAGATCATAAAATCTACTCCTATCACATATAGGCATGGAAGCAATATGCATCATGTCCATAATAAGTTCATCCACTAAATATCCTCAATTTAAGGTAAATTTGTCGTCACGTCAACATCCAATCACAAATCCCTCTATGATATTTTTCTAGAGGTAAGTCATCATCATTTGCCATATCTCACAAGTCCTCTCTAACATCTATTTCAAAGGTAAGTCTAAAATAAAAATTGATTTCTAACATGTTTTTAAAAGCAAAGTAAAGTCCTTTATATTACTGTCTCAAGAATTTTTTTTAAATCCATTAGCAGTTCTCTAGACATTTATTTAAAGGTAAATCTATTAGCAGAAGTCATATACGATATTTTTGTAGAGGTAAGTCTTTTACAATTTGATGCATCTATAAAGTCCTAAAAGAATGTTTGTTTTGAGGTAAATCCTTTTACAACTTTTAATAAAAAAATTAAAAATATATCCTTTGACATATGTTTGGAAGTAGAAAAAGCAATTTATTTGGCTTGTATCATAATAATTCTTCTAATATTATCTAAAATCCCCACGAGAATGTATTTTTCTATATATGGATTGTACCATAGCAATGCCTTATAGAATTATCTAAATTACACTTGGGCATGTCTTTTCTCTATATCATAGTTTGTATTATAGCAATGTCTTATGGAATTATCTAAAATTCTCATGGGTATGTCTCTTTCTATACTATATATTGTACCATAGAAATGTCTGATGGCATTATCTAAAGTTCCCTTGGGTATATATTTTGTATATACTTGTGTTATATTTATACTTGTATTATATTTATCAACCATCTACTTAAATCAAATCATATGTGTATCCTAAAATCTAAATATATTTTCCAAAATCAATCCTATAATATCATGTCATCATCAATCAAGTCCTAACATATCATAACCATGCATCATTGTCAATCCTTATAATCCAAATTAAATCATCATAGCATAATCCATGTTACATCATTAACATAATTAACATCAACATAAAAATCACAAATAATAAAGGCATGCATCCATAAATATAAATTTAACACCAAATCATATCAATAATGGTCGTTATGTGTATATCTCAAATAAGTATGTACATTAGGATCATATGATATAACAATATATATACAACTAGCCTTCAAATGGGAAACCTATACATTGGTTTTGCAAATTGATGATTAGGGATCCTACTCCTGCTCTAGGTAGTGGAAAAATCCTCACCAATCACTATGACCATCATGTCATAGACTATAAATGGGTTTGTGCTATCCATATCCTACTTAGTGATGGTAAGCAATAGTCAGTTGAAACTATTACATGTAAATTTATCTAATAGTAGGTCAATCTCTTGTCATGTGTAGTAATCTCCACCTGTATGTGTAACAACTCTATCAAATATTGTTGCTATGTGGCAATAATATAATCCAATAGTGTTTAAAACAACCATCACTAGCACATGTTGTCACTACATCCTTTGCCATAGTTTCATCTCTCTTTACAGTTTAACTAAGAATCATTGACTACATCATGGAGGTTTGATGCACTAGCTTGTTCTTATTCTATTTCTTAGTTGCCACATTGGTGTATGCTATGTCTTGCTCTACCAAAGTACTTGTTAGTGTAGCTTGTAGACTAGTCATCTACTATGCCAATATATCTCTATTATTATGAACCTTTATTCTCATAAAAAATAAATTCTCTACTAATAGATAGAAATGTCAAAAAACTACCCACAATAAAAATCCACACAATAAAATAGAGATAGATTATACCCTTGAGGCAGGGCAACACTAAAAATTACTCCTCAAGGAAGGAACAAATCCAATATTTGATCCATGAGTCAAAAATATTACAAAAAATACTTGATATGAATTTTACATCCTTGTATTTTTATAAGCATATTTCTTGACTATTCTATGATAGTATTCCCTGATAGTTGTTACCTATATGATTCTTTGGCAGTTACATATGATAATATTCTTCTACTTATTCCTAACTTGACATGTGGTATTTTTTATATATGTCATATGGTACAATAACATAGGTTGACATGGATTACATTAATGGGATATGTAACAGAGATATTCCCCACATTCCTATACCTAGGTACCTAAAATTCCACCCCCCTACAAAATGTTTAATCCTTGAAACATGAGAATAACTAAATAATATAATTTGCTAAACAATGCTAGCAATTGGTACCAATCCTGATTATCCATCCATACAAGTGAAATCTTAATTGGTGGTGGTCAATAATGATGCCAATTTGAATTGTGCCACATGAACATCCATAATTGCTTTGTTGTCTCCATGATTCTATTGTTCTACTCTGGTAATTTGAATTATGGATCCATTTTCTCCTTGATGTTGTTGCATCACTCTGAACACCAAAATCACTCTGCTTTATCTATCAAACATTTTCATACTTGGTAATTGTCTAACTCCATATAGATTTGTAATATTGTTACCCTAAGCCATACCTACAATATTGTTGCCACTCTTGGTGGTGTGGATGGTGATATGTCGTAACCCTAACCTTTTGTTTTATTTTCTTTGACTAAACATATTGTTTCTTTATTTTATACTCATTTATCATACTCCCATATTTTGGTGCGTCCTTAGACTCAAATTTTGCTCCTTCTTTGATTTCTACTACTACCTCCTTCTTAGACTTCATTTTAGATTCTACTTCTTCTTCAATATGTTTTCCTATAATAAATTCCTATTTTCCCTTGGATCCTTGCTCCTTAAGCTAAGAAATATCTTGTAGTATTATCTTCTTCTTATTGTACCATATATTCATAAAAAAAATCACATTTATGTTAATGGTACCAAAATATTAGAACCAAGGATAACCCAAAACAATATCCACATCATCCCTATCAATAGAATAAAAAAATAAATGTAAAACATATTTATCCATAATGATTTTTAAATATTGAAAAAATTGAACATTCTTACCCTCAACCTTTATATATTTGATTTTATTTACTTGAACCTACAATATCTTAGCCAAAGAAATATTAATAAAATTACATATACTACTAGTGTTTATAGAAATAATAATATTTTTCCTCTAGATGCAACCGTGAACTTATAAAACGGTAGTAGCGACTGTGAGCACGAGCTAGGAGTAAGTGTAGCAGCAAGTGCAAGTGCAAGCCATGATTAAGTGCAGTAGTGAGTGAAAGTGCAAGCCAAGAGTAAGTGCAACAATGAGTTTGATCATAACCTAGGAGTGAGTGCAGCAAGTGTGAGTGTGATGTGGGATTAAGTGCAGTAGCAAGTACAAGCATGAGTTGGGAGTGAGTGCAACCAAAAGTGAGTGTAAGTGCAACCAAAAGTAAGTGTGAGAGTGAGCCAAAGTAAGTACAACAATAAGTGCAAGCATGATCTGGGAGTGAGTGTGCAAGCCAAGAGTGAATGAGATCAGAGAGGGAGCATGAACCAAGAGGGAGTGCAAGCCAAGATTCAATCATGGCAGAAGAACGACAAGTTCATCCAGAGTGCATCAATGCTTCAAAACCTTACCATGAATGCATATAACATTATTTCCAAAAAATTGTTGAAGCCAAAGAACACCAAAAAAAAGAAGAGACAAGATAAATTGTGAGCCAAGAGGGAGTGTAAGCTGGGAGTGAGTGCAAGGCAGGAGAGAGTGCAAGCCAAGAGCAAGTGTGAGCAAAATGGAAGTGTAAACTAAGAGGGAGTGTGAGTCAAGATTCAGTCATGGTAAAAGAGTGGAAGGTTCATCCAAAGTGCATTAATGTTTCAAACCCTTACCACGAATGCGTGGAACATTATTTCTAGAAAATTTCTAAAGTGAAGGAACATTGAGAAAAGGAAGAGATATGGGCAATTGTGAGCCAGGAGGGAGTGCAAACCAAGAGCAAGTGAGAGTGCAAGCCAGGAGCAGTAATGAGTGTGAATAGAGAGGGAGTGTAAGCCAAGAGCAAGCCCCATTAGCTATTGTGGAAGGAAAGTCATATTTTGAAAGCCCTAATGGGAAGTCAGGATTCCCTAGGTAGACATCAAAATACCCTAGTTGGAAGTATGGAGGTCCAAGTTGGAGATAAACAAAAGAGCAAATACATGGTAAATTTGATCTAGGTAGCAGATGTTACACCAAAAGTAAGTATCAAGGATGAGATGATTGAGCATGATATAATGGTTATTAAAAGTAGAGGGTTAATATGTAAGTTCCATAGATCATGGCTAGGGTTTTTGGAGATTCAAAATTGGATCAAGTGGAAGTGGGGATTGAATTTAAATTATTCTTTGACTTTTCTTCCTAAATTTTTTTTCCTCGTCATATTTTCCAATTAAAAAATTAGGGATAAAATAATGGTTGGTGGCCCATGGTTTAGGAGAAAAGATGCACTTTATTTGAGACCATGTAATGATTTTTTTTTTGTTGAGATAAAATTTTTAAGAAGCTTCCAGTGTGGGTTAGGCTTTTTGGACTTCCATATTAGGTTATAAATAAGTATTTTTTGAATATTATTGAAAATACCCTAGGGGAATTCAACAAGGAAGGACCAACAACTAAGGAGCGAAAGCATGCGATATATACTCGAATATGTGTTGTTATGGATATTTCAAAACCTTTGCCACAATCCGTTAAGATCAAATTTGAATCAAGCGAATGAGATAAACAAGTAGATAATGAAAATTTTGTATTTTATTATCACAATTATTTTGAGAATGGACATATGGCAAGAGTTTGCAAAGTAAAATCTATGAAGAAAGAGACAAAAAATTCTATCCATGAGATGAAATTCAAGATAAATCAAGGAAATCATAGAATAATAGAAGCTAGATCAGATAAAGGATATTCCACTCCAAAAGAAGAGGTAAATAAAGCCTATCTACAATATCATTTGGCAAGTTTAGAAGGAATTAAATATGCAAAAGAAGATGTAGAGATAAAACCCAAAACAAAGACAACAAAAGAGGTTAAGTTTATTCTAGGTAAATCATATTCATTTTCCTCAAGTAGTATAGAATCATATTTAGGTAATAAAAGTGAAAGTGGTGAAAATGTTACCCCTTGCAATTTAAGATTTCAAGAGCAGAATAATATAGAAATCAAGTTGGAGGAAACCCATAACAATTTAGGGTTTTAAGGGTTGAATAAGAAGGTAATTGCTATAGAAGAGCATCTTTGCACTTTAGGATTTCTAGGACAACATATAGAAGATTATGCTTTTGAGGTTATTCCTTGCACTTTATATCCTTTAGAACAAAGTAAATCTAAAGATGATAAGTCTTACTACGAGCAGTGTGAGAATATTGAAGAGATTGATGAAGAGGAAAGTATTGTTGAGAATGAAAAAAAGAGAGGAAGACCCAAGAAGCAAAAATAGAGAGAAAAAGAAACACAAAGGGATATTAATTTGGGAAAACAAAAGATATATCACAAGTGCTAACAAGAAGTGGGACTAAACCCATAAATAAAAAAAAAAAATAATAATGAAAATAATATCTTGAAATATTAGGGGAATGAATAAGAACCCTCAAAAAAGCTATTAATAAATTGTGAGGTTGTTATAGAAAATATATTTTTGGATATAGAATATGGGCAATAAATATTTTAGCCATTTGAAATGTTGAATTTCATCTTGACAAAATTTAAAATTTTGAAGGTATTTGATATAAAAGGAGTTGATTGTGGAAACTTAGCAGTTTGAGGAAGATGAAGAATATCTTTGATAGAAGGGTAAATGAAGAATATCTCCAATAGAAAGACAAATTTGGATATGCTTTAATTAACTTGTTATAAATGTAACGAGATCAATGTAATATTTTATTTTTGTAATGGGAGTGGCCCCCAATAGAAGCCACGCATAGCTTATTAAAAAAAAACCATAGACCTGCAAAATAGATTTTTTAAATTCAAACAATTCTTCCTAATCACTATCCAACGCCAAATATGTGATTTCTTTTGCCTGCATATTATTATATTTTTCCTTCAATCCCCATTTGCTTAAAAATTCAACCTCAATTTTTTCTCGTACATATGAAAATTATGGACACATCTATAGCATAAATACCAAATTAAAGCATCCACCCTCAAAAAAATTTCAATCTTATTTTTCCATTCCAGCTCAAAAAATAAAGAAAAAAATTCCACTTCTCAACCATTCCCTATTGTCACTGCCATCCCTTCTAGTGAATATTGGCAACTCCATGACCTCAACCCAAATTTTTTTTTTTTCCAAAATAGCTAGGATTTTAAATAACCAAAAATTCTCAAAAAATAAAATAAAATCTTGTCTATTCCTTTCTTCAAACAATAAATATATAGATTTTATTCAAAACAAAACAAACAGAAACCGATTTGCTTACCCATATTAAGAGAGATAAATATTTTCTCTTTGAACTAATTTTTCACATAGTCAAAAACAACATTTGTAGCCCCACTTCAAATAGCTATAACTCCGTCAATAGTTATCAAAATTTAACAAGTGACAAGTCATTTTTATAGTATTCAAAAATATCTACACATGGTACAAGAATATTCTAAAAATTATTGTTAAAATTATTGATATGAATATTTTCTTTTGACAAATATTGTGTAGCCAAAAAAATAGCATAAATAACCCAAATTCGAAGACTCATAACTTCCTTAATATTTATTGTAGTTTAACAAATGACTAGTCATTTTTGTAGTACTTGAAAAGATCTAAACACGGGTGTAAAAACCTTTTAAGTGACTGCTAAAAAAGATATAGCTCCCACAATATAAGACATTTTTCTAGAAAAATATGCCCTAGCTTTGCAAAAACAACCCCACTTTTCCAGAATCGTTGCTCTGATACCACTTATTATGAAATTGTATTCTCATGAACAATAATCATTCACCAATATGCAAATAAATAAAATATGTATCCATGGTAAATTCCACAATAGAATAGAGATAGATAATACCCTTGAGGTAGGGCAATATCAAATATTACTCCTTAATGAAGGAATCACTCCAATATTTTATCCACAAGCCAAGATTATTACAAAGAATTTTTTATATTACTTTTTTCTTTTGATTTTTTTTTTTGTGAAGCCAAAAATCAACATAAATAACCCAACTTCAAATAGTCATAACTTTCTTAATAATTATTAAAATTAAAAAATTATGAGTTTTTTTTGTAGTAATCAAACGATATACATGCCAGTGTAAAAGTATTCTAAAAATGACTTATGAAAAAGATATGGCTCCTACAATATAAGATATTTTCTGAATAAATGTGCCCCAGTTTTGAAAACCCTACTTTGCTAGAATTTTTACTTTGATAACACTTGTTATAAATCTTTATTCTTATAAAATTAATCATTCACCAGGATGCAGAAATATTAAACATGCATCCACAGTAAACTCCACAATAACAAACCATACAATAAAACATAAATAGATAATACCCTTCAGGTAGGAAAACACAAAATACTACTCCTTAAGGAATCACTCAAATATTTTCTCCACAAGACAAGACTATTACAAAGAATACTTGATGTGAATTTTATATCCTTGCCTTTTTATAAGCATATTTTTTGACTATTTAATGATAGTATTCTATGACAATATTCCCTAATAGTTACATATATGATTCTATGATAGTTACATATGACAATATTCTCCTACTTATTCTTAACTTGACATATCTCCTTTTTCATATAAGCCATATGGTACAATAACATAGGTCGACATGGATTACATTAATGGGGTATGTATCAAAGATATTCTCTACATTCCTATCCCTAGCTACATAACATCTACCTTATGATGGACTAAGGAGACTAAATGGTTCCTACCTCTCTTGTTATGATAATCAAAATGAGTGCTACTAAAGCTCCTCTTATTGCTACTGCTACTACCCTCTTGCCATTGTCTAACTAGTGGTAGGGTTGCTCATTGAGCACTACTTAGCCATATTCCTTGTTCTATCCTCTCACCCATCCTTAGCCTGGATACTATGATCCTCATAAAATATATGGTTTGATATCATATCTAGTAATCATTGTTGACTCTAGGTTTATCATCTCTAAGATCCAAAATGATGGGGTCATCAACATTTGGGTATGAATCCAAGTTTGGTAAGGGCTTGAACAATCAATTTTACATCAACTGATGGTATCAAACCTAGCGGGGTGTCTTATTACAACCCAAAACTTTAGACCACACAATAATAATGGAAGAGCTCTCACTCTTCCCATGGCTTAACTAGCCACCTCATACCAACTAGATGATATCCTCTACCTAGTTGAGGTGACCCCTATAAGGTCACCATATGACCTGCTCCCTTTATAGATCTTTAATTAAGTAGCACTCTATTCCCAAAATACGTGTATGATTTATACCCTATACCTCTCCAACTGGTGTGACCACTAGTAGGCTACTAGTGTCTCTACATCTACCTTATGTTAAAGCATCCCTATGGATGCATGACTGCTACATACTTCCAATACCACACTTGAAGAAAGGTGTAGCATGATAGACCCCTTTGTCCCCTGTACACCACTCAATGTCATGAGTGGTAAAGTTAGTTCAAAATGATTGGTTCTCATGTAAAAATGATATCTCTTTAGCATTTTTGCAACAACCTCTCCCATCCTCGATGCATCACTCATATATTTGTGTCCTTCATCAATACACATGACACTATCACCAATAGCATAACTATCCATCTATGTAACTACCCACTAATATATGCAACATTGATATCAATATCAGATCATACAACTAGAAAGTGGGCATCTCCTATGAGTTGCTCTAGGATCCATTGTTGGTTCTGGATTATATAAACTAGAGCTCCTTTGATAGGAACTCTATGGATCTACCAAATATTCTCTAAGGTCATAGTCAAATCATGATAAGGTAGGTAGAAGGTATTAATATCTGAATACCAATGCTCAATTGAGGCTATTATTAGAGCCTAATAAAACTCAACCTTTAGTATTAGGGCTACATAGTATAGCCCCACTATCATCAAAAGAGTGTGATTTGCATAGTCTAAATCCAAGATCATCTCTAAGATATGTGGCCACCACTATTAGCAATCCAATATTTGAATCCTCTCTTGCAACCACAATCCAACCAACCCATTTATCACATCCAAAATTAAACCTAGCCTTAAAATCAACCTTAAAAATCAACTTTGCAAAAGCACCACTAGAACGTAAAACTGCCATCGAGTAGCAAAAGTGCCATCACACAATAGAAGTTGTGTAAGCTTAGTGAAAGCATTTTTTGATGGAAAAGTGATTTTGCCATGCAAAATCACTATCGATTAACAAAAATATTGATGTAGTAGCACCATCAATATGCAAAATCATGACCCTTTGGATACACTTTTTGAGGTAAAACTAAGATTTTTAAGCTAAGTTTTGAGTTTCCTACCATAGGATGACCTCCTTCTATTGTTGGTGGCATCACTATGTCTTCTCTATGCGGTTGTATTGCCTATTGTTCCATCAAAATATCTAGGGTCTATATCTCCTAATTATTGTTACAAAAATTTATTCTTATTAACAAAAATCATTCACCAATATATAAAAATATCAAATCATTCATCCATAAATAATTATCCATAATAACAATTCATACAAGAGACAGGGATAGATAATAGTCTTAGGCTAAATCAACACCAATAATACTACTTAATAAAAGAAAGCTTCACAAGATCTCCTAAGATGAGAGCACCACTTAGAGAGGCCAAAGTCTCATAAACCACTTCATGGGTAAAAACGATTACAAGTAATACTTCATATGAATGATGGTCTCCATGATGATTACAATGACAATATTCATTCTTTATGTATCCATCTTCTAATTCTACTTTGGCGAGTCGACTACTAAACCCTTATCCCACTTATTATTATAATATAATATAATAATCTAATCAACCTTGTATTATGTGTGGCCCATGACAACCTTTATACAATATAATATTATATTTCCATATTCCTATGTGTAACCCTTTTCTTTGAGTACACTTTTTGAGGTAAAACTAAAATTTAAGCTAATTTTTTAGTTGCCTACTAGAGGATGACCTCCTTCTACTAGTGGTGGTATTACTATGCCTTCCCAATGTAGTGGTTTTGCCTATTGTGCCATCAAAATATCTATTGTAATCAAGGGTCTAGAGCTCCTGATCATTATCCTTTATGATAAAAATGATTTTATTTTTACCCTCTAGCCATTTTACCCTATTCCACCCTGACTAATTTTGATATTTTATCATAATATTTCTTCATTGCACCGGTGTGTATCATGATCAAGTTGAGTTTCCTTGGTCAAAATTGTTTTTTTTTCTAAAAAATGGGGGGCACACTAGGGTATGAAAATATTTAATGTTGTTGAAAATATAAAATTAACATCATCAATAAGTAACAAATCAAAAGCAATATTAATTTTAAATCATAAATATTAAGCAACATCAATTCTATCTCAAAATTGGGTATGAAGGTTAGGATTTTATGTTAGCTTTTTATGCCACATACATAGGGAGATACCATTCATAAGATGCATAATGAAATAAAATAGATCTGTGAGATGACTGAAATATGCTATAAATAAAAATGGTAAAAATATTACAATAGTAGCAATGGAGGAAATGGGTACTCCATAAGATATGCTACTGCTCCACGAGGGAGCTCTGAGCTTATATATCACACACACTATCCTACTACCTATCTACCACATACACTGTGATGCTGATATACCTTTCTTCTCTATGATCTATCTATGGCCATTATATAGGAAGATAAGTTCCTTGGCTGACATTCTATCTAGTTGTACAAGTGGACACCTTGCACATTACAGCTTGGATATTGACACTTGTGCATTTATTACATTGCATGAAGTAATTAGATAACTTTCCCCTAAAGTAACCTAATGTCCTAAGTATGTACCAAGGAAGGTACATTTACTTGACCCAAATAATGTAATATGCTCTATTTTCTAACACCCCCCTGTATTATAATATTTGAGTATTGAAGACTTTAGTATTCAATGTGGATCTTCTTCCATTTGATAGCTTTGAATTGGATCTTCCTCTTTGAAATGATCTTTGGCTTCTTCAGATTCATCATTATTGTCTTCTATCCATCCACCTTCATTGGTTTTCTTGCATGTATCTTTGTTTCGTTCTAAATATTGATGGCTCAATAAAGCATGGTGCGCTTGTCCTCTCATCTTCTTGATTTTGATTCTTCTATGCTTGGCTCTATGTTGAATTGGTTCTTCATTTTCATCAACCTGTTTCTTTGGAAATATGTTAGTATCATTTTGGAATACCACAATATCTTGTGAAATTTTCGTTGAATCTAATATGTATGTATTTCCATGGATAGACCTTGTTGCCTTGATTTCACCTTGATTCATGATGAGACATGTATTGATTCCATCCATATTTCCAAATTTGATCATATAATTATCTTCTACCAACTTGCTTACTAAAATGAGATTGAATTTTAATCCAGGGATATTAAATACATTTTTCAGTAGAATATTTGTAAATGATTTGCTAGGTGTTACATATCCATATCCATGTATAGGATAAGTTTGGCTATTTGCAATTATTAATCTGTAGCCATTGGTATCTTCAATACAGTCAAACCAATGTATATTTTCTATCATATGATTTGTTCTAGAGTCAATGTACCATATTTTCTTGTTTTGTGGACTGATTTCTACTGTAGCAAATTCCACATTCATTATATGCCATTTTTGAAGAGATGAGATAGGACTTTCTTCTGATAGAAGTTTATAAGCTTGATTTGATAAAATCTATATTGATCCTTGATCCTTGTGGGCTTTATTATGTCTCCCTAGTAATGATAATGAGTACTCTTAAGGATTTTAGGTTTTGAAGATAGCTTATATATATATATATATATATATATAATGGAATTACAACTTGATAAACAATAGAATATGATATCACCAAGTTTAGTGGAATGCCTTATGACTCCCTAGTATGAATTGGACAAGGTATTAAGTGCATTTGAGAGATATAGTTCAATCTTGGTTGATTTTGTAAAGTTTTGAAAATGCTAAAAAATCAACTTCTATTGTCCTTATTACTCCTATTGAACTAAGCCATTTTTCTAGATATCAAAAGGTTTTTAATGTTGAATCTTTTGTCTCTATTTGAGAGGATTTGGGACAAGTAAATATTATAATGTCCAACCTTTATATGATATTGATAACCTATTATAATGGCCCTTTGGAATTTTATTTCAATTTTTCTAATTTCCAATAAATCAATTTGTAGTAGTAGATATTATGACTCCCAACTTTGGAAAATTAGAGAAGATAATATTTGCAAAATATTTAAATGATTCAACCTAAGTAGAAGGCCTTATATCTCCTAGGTTAATTTGCAAATAGTATTCTTATTTTTAGGTAAGTTATCTCCTATGTCTTTGCTTTCTCAATCTTAAAATTTAATCCATTAAAATATAACCTTATAACTCCAATATTTGAAAGCAATATTAATGAGATATTTTTATTACCTTAGCTCTCTTAACTTCACACTTGGATGACACTGATTTGGTTGAAGTATGATAGTCCTCTACGTACCCTTTTTGTGGTGCTTGATTTGATGAGGTTGAGGAAATAAGTGTAATATGGATGCTGGGCTTCTTCATTGATGCTTGGAGAGTAGACGTTGGTCCTTCCAACGGAGTCTCTAATACTCCTATGTTCTCCTTCTTCCACTCTAGGTATGGTTTTTGAGCTTCTATGTTGACGCTAAGAGAATAAATGTTGGACATTTCAACGGAGTCTTTAATGCTCCTATTCGCTCCTTCCACCCTGTGGATTGACTAGACTGCACTTGCTTTTCACACTCTAAGGATGTTGGACGTGAATAATTTATTTTCTTTTCTCTGTGCTACATATATGGGTAGTCTTTAGTGGATAAATGGCACTCTATTTGCTTAGTAACGCTGCCTCCTCTTCTTGTAATGTTGCTCTTCTAGCTAGGTAGTCTTTGAAGGACAAGTGGTGTTAGTGGAGCTAAAAGCATTAACAAATTTATTAAATTTAAAGGTTTAAATAATACATGGTATAGGCTAAGAATAGCCTTAGGAAATATTAGATAATAATAACCCTAATTAACGCTAACAAAATACCAACTAACTAATGATGACAATGAAACAATGATGTCGACACTAACCTACTAACGTAGTCGAATTGACTACCACTTACCACAAGATATTCCAAAGTGAATATCTTTGTGGTAGAAAGTAAAAGTAAATACTAGTGGTAAAAATTAACAAACTACTTTTTACCATGCGGTAAATAAAATCTACCTAATGTAGAAAAATGGTAAATATCCCAAAGAATGGAATATTAATCTAACATCCCCCCTTATTACATTATTTGGGTAATGTATATAACTATCCCAATACAGTGAAAAATATATTGATCTACTAGTTCTTGCTCTATCACAGTGCTCTGGATGCTCCTAAGAAAAAAGTGGGTCATTCCTCACTTTGTCTTCACATTAATGAATGTCCTTATTGTAATCTTGTAATCCAACTGAATTTCATGGGTAACCGACCGCTGTAACCACTAGGTGTAGTAGAGTAGATCACTTCATACGAGGTTCATTCGGTTACAATATGATTTTGCAAAAAAGTTTTGATAAGGTAGCTAAGGTGTCGGTCACTACCAAAAATGCACCCTTATAAGTTTCCCCCCTTTGTTGCAAAACATGGTGTAATGAAATTTCTAAAAGAAGTGAGACTAAGGTGTTGGTTGTTGCCAAAAATGCACCCTTATAAGTATTTTTCCCTTTTTACAAAAAATTGTGTGAAGTAAGAAAATAAATGTTTATCCCCCCTTAATTGCAAAATATGTGCAACTCAAGAAGCTTTGTGAAGGTTTTTACAAAGATTGCCTCCTAGGAAAATTTTACACCAGAAAATTCCCTCCTTTTGTTACAAGTACTTCAAACAATGAGAGTTTGCTATTTATGAAGCCTAAAAGAGGTAAAATCACCCCTTTATTATAAGTACTTCAAATAAAAACTTATGCTATTTATGAATCCTAAAAATGAGAGAGAGGAAATGGTGCTTGCTTAAGGTGACAAATTTTTTTCCCCTCTACAATACTGTCTTAGCCATGAGCACTTTGTGTGCTCTTTCTAAACCAGAATCAAAATCAGACACTTCACTAGCAACATGGCTTTTGTGATGTGCCTTTGCCATTTTAGTTTTGCTTGTTTGGAAACCAACACTGAATGGTGTCATGGTTGTCCTTTTTACAATTTGTGCAAAAATTTTCTTCCTAGACAATTTTATCAAAAAATTTCACCAAATAATACTTCCTTATTGCAAGTACTTCAAGCATGATTGCTATTATGAAGCCTAAAAGAAAAGGTATAATTTTTTATGACTTCTAATTTTTTGATTATCTTTACAAGTTTCATCTCCCTCTTGTCAAAATATGTGTTTGAAGGAAGAAAGGAATTATCCCCCCTTAGTGCAAAATATTGCTACTTTCAAGGTTCCCCTTTTTTACAAAAACTTGTTCTTTCTTTTGATATACCCTAAAAGAGTACCAAAAGATAATTCACTCAAAAAAATATTTAATGGCACCTGCCTGAAAATCCTCTTGAAGAGGAATAATCAGTTTGAGGAAATTAATCCAAACAAATAAGAGTGAATTAGGGATTTTGATTTAGAAGAGAATATTAAGGATAATTGGCTTTAAACCTATGCAATGCTTTACCCAAATTATTGTGAAATTTTGGAGTTTTGAGTGTTCTTGATTTTATGACTTATAGTTGCAAAAGATAATGCAATAGTCAAACAAGAATGCCCACAAAATTCTTATCACATAGGTATCGAATGCAAACGAAAATGCACCTAATTTGCCAATAAAGGTGTCGAGTAAAATAAAAAATGCACCTTTAATTTTTGCAAAAAAATTTGGAATTGTGTTGTGCAAAAAATTTGATATATTATGTCTCCTCTTGTTTTTCAAATTTGCAAAGAATGTGGCATAAAAAAATTGCCTTTCATTTTTGTGTTTGCAAAATTAACAAGTTTGATTTTTAAGTGCTCCTCACTTTTGTGTTACAATTTTGCAAAAGAAATACAATTTCTTGTCTTCCCCCATTTGTTTTGCAAAATTAACAAAATAGCACTCCTTTCGAGTCAAGTCGACACACAACCCGCATTTGAAAGGCTTCCAGAACCAGTCGACACACGACTTGGTTTTTATGGACCCAAGGTATTCAAGCTCTTCTCAATGTTGTAGAAAATAGAATGTGCAATTTTATGTCTTATATCCCCCCTTGGAGAAAACAAATGCGTGATTTCAACTTTGATATTTTGCAAATTTCTATCTCCTTATTTTAGAATTGGGCAAAAAACAATTCAAGTTTGATTCTTTATTGTTTGCTAAATAAACAAGGGTTTTGAGAAGAATTTAGGTCTCCTAATTTTGCAAAAGAAGTGCAATTTTTTTTGTGTTATATCCCTCCTTGAGAGAAAACAAATGCACTATTTTCTTTTGAGATTGCAAAATTTATGTCACCTTGTGTTCCAATTTTGCATGAAAAAATCAAATTGCTTGATTTTGTCCCCCTTTGATTGTGAAAAATTAACAAGATTTGAAAGGTTTTAGGTTCCCTAATTTTACAAGAAAAAAAATGCTCTTCTATGTCTTATATCCCTTTTTGTGAGAAAACAAAAGCATTCAATTTGTTGTTGTTTGAAGTGCAAAATAAAGGTTTCCTTTATTTTAATTTTATTGTATTATTTTTATTTAATTGAAGTATAATTTTATTAATAATAAAAGTTATTTTATTTAAAAAACATTTTTTTTTATATAAAAATGATTTTATATAAAATATCATTAAACTATTAAGAAAAAAATACTAAAAGAATTAAAAAATATAAAAAATAAAAAAAATAAAAATTTTAATACTTTGGCGCTTTGTATTTGTCGTGCGCAGCAAAATAGTGTATAATTGGCATCGACGGGGTTCAAAACCCTGACCCCGTAGTTCTCAGCGGCTTTAGCCCGAATCGATCAACTGATCGGGCTAGGCTAGCCCGTGGGACTTGATGCGCACGATCAAAATTTTAATGATCACGCGCAAGGGTTTGTTAAAAAAAAATTTTAAACCCTTTTATCCCACATCGCTCTTGATGCGGGATGTGGGGTTGTATATAAGAAAGGGCGAGGCCCTTACTTATCGATTTCCTGCAGGCAATCTCCAATCCGCATCTTGCCTTTTGCCAACCACTCAAACCAAACAACCTCTGCCATGTCATGAACCAAACAAACAATGTCGTGTCACTCATACGCTGGCCAATGACACGATGCCACATCATCCAATGCGCTGGCCAATAATACTATGCCACATCAATCTGTGTCCAGCTTTAGGCCCCTTGGTTTATGTGTCAATAAGGTTCTGTTCCATGCTTACCACGTGTTCTGTCTCGAGTCACATGTTAGGATGCTTTTCCCGAGGTCTCGTCGACTTAGATAGCTATCAGCCCTATCAAAATTTATCGGGTTTCCATGTGTCCTCCCACAGAGGGAACTCTTGCGCTCACATGATGGTTGACAACTGCACGAAGGGTGCTCCTACCCTCACGTATTGATTAAACTCCTGGAGGGCATGCCTGCCCTCCTATCGCTAGTTCTAGCCCTCACGTGGTCGATAGCTGGTGCTGGGGAGGGCTCACTTGCCCTCCGTCGAGTGGTCAGCCGCTCATCAGAGTAGTGTCTTCAATGTCGATAGAGGGTGCTTTGCCCTCGTTGGCTGATCAGCGGTTGGCCGCATCACCGATAAAGAGAGGGCACTCTTGCCCTCTCCTATCGATTGATGGTTGCCGGTAGGCCTAGTCTGGCCGGTCAAAAAAAATAACATGATTCAGAGGGCCTTGCGGGTCAAATTGGTCTAATAAAAAATGTAACCTTAGAGGAGTTAGAACAAAAAAAAATCAATAGCCAATTAAATTAAACCCTTCTCCTTGAAGTGTGCATGGAACGAAGTCTCGCCTTCCCCAGCATGGAATGAGATTACCTCCACCTTGCCCATCCTGGAACAAGATTACCTCTGCCTTGCCCAAGTGCCTGGAACGAGAGAGACTCTCGCCTTGCCCAACCTCCGTAGCCGCAACTTTGATACCAATGTTGGTGGAGCTAAAAGCATTAACAAATTTATTAAATGCAAAGGTTTAAATAATATATGGTATAGGCTAAGAATAGCCTTAGGAAATAATAAACAAATAATATCCCTAATTAACGCTAACAAAATACCAACTTAATAATAACAACAATGAAACAATGATGCCAACACTAACCTACTAACGTAGTCTAATTGACTACCACTTACCACAATATATTCCACAGTGAATATCTTCATGGTAGAAAGTAAAAGTAAATACTAGTGGTAAAAAGTAACAAACTACTTTTTACCATGCAGTAAATAAAATCTACCTAATGTAGAAAAATGGTAAATATCCCAAAGAATGAAATATTACTCTAACAAGTGGCACTTGATTTGCTTAGTAACATTGTCTCCTCTTCTTGTAACATTGCTCTGCCAGCTAGACAATTTTTTAAGGACAAGTGGCACTCAATTTTCTTAGTAACGCTGCCTCCTCTTATTTTAACATTGCTCTACCAGCCATTACATATCCTTATTGCTTGAGCACTCTCAATGTTCATTTCTTGAGCATTAGAGAAATGATAGCCATGAGGGAATAATGTGCCAAGTGGCACTCAGCCCTTTTGCATGGAGTTTCCTACGTAATGCCTCCAAGAAGGAGATTATAACTCCTTCCAAGTCTTTCTCCTTAGCTTGCATCAATTTCTTGGAGAGCAAGCAATGTATTTCCTTTTGTAGGTGATCTGTGAACCATCTTGGAGCTTGGGATGAAGATGTGGTAGCTCTCTTACTACCCTTTGTTGATGTTACTCTCAATGTAGCATCTACCTTGCTGCTATATGCTTATCCCTACATTGTGCTCCCTGTTCACGATGATAGAGGTGAATATTGATGCTTATAAATGCTGCAATATGCTCTATCTTCTATTTTACATAGATTGCTTTACTGCCTTGCTTGTGATTTACGTAAATATGTGTGATATAATTCCTTTGGCTCCTTTAGCTTATGTAAGTAGACTTTGAGAGGTTTGTTGTCATTTACATAAAGCTTCCTCTAACTATAGGTTCAATGTTGGAGAGAATACCCTTTCGGTGATGGAGAACATTTGATATTTTGGCCCTTCCTTTGGCTACTTCTTCCCTATACATGTTGTACCTATTGTGGAACCTTTAAATCTGATCCTTTACCTACGTTTGATATAATGTAGAAGTGTAACACCATGTAATATAGAATACTTATATGGCATCTTTTCCTTGCACTCTTTTGCGGGTCTGAGATTCTTATTTTTGTAGCAAATTGATGAGTGCAAGAAGAGGGTTTAAGGAAGTCTCTTTGCCTAGACTCCTTACCATTTTTTCTTGGATGATTGATGGTGAATCCAAGTCTTGTAAATGTTGTAGAATAGAAGTTTTCTTTTAGTTGCACTAACCCTAAGTGCTTCGATTTGAGACTCACAAAGTCTCAATATTAGAAGATTATTTTTTGTTATATTTTTTCTTTTTCTTTCATTGTACTAACCAATTTTGGTGGCTTCTGTTGGCCACTCTGAGTTGCAGGTTTCTGTGCTTTAAAAAAGTGTCTTTAGACACTTGATCTGAACTAGATTTTGTAGCCTTTATTTTAAAGCACAAAACTAATTTATTTTGAGATTAAGAATAGTGCAAATAGCTCTAACAAATTCTACTTTTAATGCACTAACAAATTACACCTTATCACTCCAATCTACCGTTAAGAAAATGTACTTAATCAATTCATTGCAACTAATCAAGAATAATCTCAAATGAACCTTCAAAATTTATTTTGTAAATTATTTACAAGAAAGATATTAGGAGATAGTCTTCTTTTGATTTCCAAAGTAGATAATAGGCTAGTTGATATATTATTAAAAATTCAAAAATCTAATCAACTCCTAATTTACAAATGAACCTTAAAACAAATATTTCTTTTTTCACACTTGAATACTGTAATACAAATCTCATTTTTGCAACTTTAATCAAGATGAAGGTGCTTTAATAAATCTGATAAGTAATTCACCTAATGAATCTACTTGCACCAATAGTTGCATACCTTTTTTTGAACACTTTTGTAGCTCCTTTTCTACTTCTATAGAGGATGTAGATCTTCGTACCTAAGAACACCAAGTTGCTACCTTAAATAGGATATTGCAGTTCTTTGTAGACTATTTTGAATAGTTTCTTCTTCACTAATTTGATGGTCTCGAACTTTCTTTCACGAGCCTAGGATTTGGTGACTTTGATCTACTCTTGTAATCTCCTCCTTCTACGATAGATTTAGAGAAGTTTGTATCTCTAAAGTAGTGTCCTATTTCTATATGAGGTAATATTCAAATCTCCTAGATTTGATAAGCAATATTTGCTTTCAAGTCTTCTTGTAGAATTTTGACTTCAAGCTGGCTCTTCTCCTCAAGATTTTGAATATCTTGAGGTCTTCACTGAATTCTTCTACTCGTATTTGGTACTCCTTGCCAAATTCTCCTCATCTTGGGCTTATTATTGGATGGCAAAAATTGTCCCAAGTCCTTCACTATCAGGGAATTCTCCTTGGTAGTGAATTTCTCCAGTGAGTTCTTCTTTGAGGATTTCTTCAGTAAGGCTCTCCTAGCCTTTTACTAGATGCTCATTGAGACCTAGTCAAGGTCTTTGATCTTGTAGCTTCTCCTGGTCTTCCTAGAGATCTTATCTTCAACCATATACATCTTGAAGTTTTGGTGTTGAGATCTTCTCCTAGATCTCTGATTCTACTGCTTCTGGATAAGAGCAAGATTCTCCTAGTCCTTCTTCTTCCTAGCCTGGAATTTCTTCAATGAGATATCCTCCTGATATCCTTTTTGCTTCAGGTACTAGATTGATTCTAAAGAAGCTTTTCTTCCTAGTTTTCTTGTAGGAAGCTTTCCCGACTTACTGGATCACCTATACCTGCAACAAAAATATTTGTACTTAAAACTTCTTCTAAATTAGATCCTTTCCTCTAGAATATTTTTCAAGATAAAAAGGCTACTAAGGATTGTTTCAGTATCAAGAATTCTATGACCTATCTTTAATGTCAAGGCTTTTATGGCCTTTTTATCTAGATCAAGGCTTTTATGGTATTTTCTTATGGATCAAGGCTTCTATGGCCTTTTATTTTGTATCAAGGCTTCTATGGCCTTTCCATCTATATCAAGGCTATTATGGAATTTTCTTCTGGTGAAGTTCTTCAATCTATCAATGGATATCTCCTATCTCCAAACTTCACCACGATTATTTTTCATAAGATTCTTCTAAAGTATTCTCCCTTCTACAACAACTAATCTCTTCACTATGAAGGCCCTCCTAACTTCGAGCAATGAAGTTGAGGTCTCCTAGATTTCTGTTGTAGGAGGTATCCCAATCATCTAAGCATTAATTCCCTACAAAAAGAAATTTTCAGGTAAGTATTTCCAGATTTCTTAGCTTCACTAGTTGATTTGTCAACCTAGTGGATCAAATGTTGAGTCCTAGTCTTCACGAGTTTTCCTTCAACTCCGTGGAAAGAATCTAGCCCTATGCAATCTCATTATTTCTAAAACTAAGATTTTTTTCCTCATTTGTAACTCTCCCTAATTCTACCACCTAGAATCTTATGAGAAATTTTGACAGTGACTAGTCCAATGGTGCGTTAGGTTCTCAAATAACTCAGGATCAAATAATGGTGGTTCCTTCTAGAACTATTGTGGCTTGATCTACCATAGCTCTGATACCATTGTTAGATTTTGATGCCACATACATTGGGAGATACCATTCACAATATGTAGAAATAAATAAAATAGATATGCAAGATGACTGAAATATGCTATAAATAGAAATGACAAAAATATTACAATAGTAGCAATGGAGGAAATAGGAACTCCATAAGATATGCTACTGCTCCATGAGGGAGCTCTGAGCTTATAGATAATACACACTACCATACTACCTATATACCATACACACTATGATGTTGCTCTACCTTTCTTCTCTATGATCTATCTATGACCATTATATAGGAAGATAAGTTCCTTGGCCGACACTCTATCTAGTTGTACAAGTGGACACCTTGCACATTACAACTTGCATATTGACACTTGTGCATTTATTACATTGCATGAAGTAACTAGATAAATTCCCCCTAAAGTAACCTAATGTCCTAAGTATATACCAAGGAAGGTACATTTAAATTATCCAAATAATGAAATATGCTCTATTTTATAACATTTGATGCATGCATCCTCTAGCCAAAGAGACATCTCAAGTAGATCAAACATCCTAAGATAAAACTTAGGGGTTTTTATCACCCCCAAAGCAAAATTAGCATACCCAAGTTGGTAGTGCTAGTAGCAATGCTCACAACCTAGCAACACTTTTACCAAAATGTTAAATTTTATATTTTCATACCCAATCATCCCGACAATGATCATTTTGGCACTAGCATCGATATTTTTAGCACCACCATTACTCATGATCCTAGAACTATAAAAAAAAAGGTATCTGGTAGGCACTAACTACCTATTGAATCTAGATTTGATTGTGTCACTCATGTTTGCCACCTCAACTATGGCTTGATTGGAAATCAAATCTTAGAAATTTTTCTTTTTGCCTCCCATTTTATCTTTCATACCCCTTCAAATATTAGCTTTTATCAATCTTGTTATCAATCAATTGAAATCCAAGCCATGCAAATAGCGATCTCTCCAACTTGTCAATCTTGATTTATTTTCTAGAGGATATTCCAAGGGAACCATGGCTTTCTATAAAGCTAGACCTTGGGGGATCCCAATCCATCACCTCTTGTAATAGTGAATCCCTTCCAAATTTGATAAATGGTCATTTGAGAGAAGTAAATCCCTATAAAATTGATAAGTCATCTTTCATAATAGCAAACACATTCTCCAATTGGTGATATTATTTTAACATAGCAAGTTCTCATCAAGATAAAAGTATTATTCAAGGTTGTACATGGAAAGGCTTTTAAAATTAAAAGCAATCTTATTTTCCATAATCAATTGGGTTATGCTTCTTATTCTTATATCTCAGTTGTTATCTTTATATTTTGCATTGTCATTAACAATAGCTTAATCAATTTAACTTCTTACATTTTTGCATAGGAACTTGTGTTTATAGTAAATAGTATATCTCTATCAAACCCCAATACCTTCCTAATTAGAATTATTTATCAAAACGTCAAATCATCAATGGTTTTATGTCCTAAAATCCATTATATTATGCCCACAAGTGAAAGTGTCATAGAATTATAGTCTCAATGGCACTATTATGATTTATTTATGTCATAGTAGAGATTGTAATCTTACAGTTAATAATATATCATAAATAGTTAAAGTGCCACTCTTTGGTAGAAGCATCAATGGTGCTATCATTCAAATATGGTGCTTATGTATCTGTGCATATAATAAATGTTTCAATCTATAGAGTTTGTCTTATCTCATTTTGTTAAGCATGGGTCTAATGTTAGTCAAGGGAGTTGCAAATCTCCACTAATATAAGCATACCTCTCCACATTTGATTCCATATTTTCCTATCTATTTTGTAGGTTTTATGTGGAAGCAGAAACCACAAGGAAAAGTACCACCAGTCATCAAAAGAACCAAGTATTCTAATATATTAGGATGATGCTACTACCATAGAGGTAGAGCTAGGTTAGAGGTTTTGTTTTGCACATTTTTTAATTTTAGTTTGAATCATAATTATCTATTTAATTATTTTTATCTATATAGTTTTATTTTTGTACTTTAATTCATTAAAGAAAAGGAAAAAAATAAAAAATGGCTTATTCATATCATCATTAGGGGACTGACTGTATTATTGCATTAGCATAAAAATCAAATTGCATATAGGAATTTAAGTATGTTTGTTTGTATTTTTATCCTATCCACTTGCTCAAAAAATCATTAATCATCCTTCATTTATCATTGAAAAATAAAAATCATATAGTAAAATAGGTATGTTTGTTGCATTATGATTGTTGTGTTTATAGCTAGAATAGAACCAGATTAGGGTTAGTTAATTAAAGGAATTTCTTAGGGAAAACTTAGATGTATTAAAATTGAATCCATAAAACCTTAGAATAGGCTCATGAATACCCCTAGCCTTGAGATGAGATGTCACAAACTCGATATCCCATTGGAACAAGGGAGACAGTATAGTCATCCCTGCAAACTAATTAGAGATCCTCCACGATTTTTCTTATATCAAAATATTTTAAAACTTATAGTTAAGGTTAAACATATAGATATTTTAACCAATATTACTTAATATGAATATATCAAAACTACCCATAATATTAAGGATACATTAATTATTCCCATACGCTTAAATCACATGCACCCATAGGCATATCAACACTATCGACCTTGCCTAATAGGGTCACATCATTTATATTCCAATGAAGGAAGGTGGTGATTCTACTCTTTTATTTGCACAAGGTGTGGATGACTATGCAGGAGAGGCCTCATAAATACATGTTTATTCAACTTATTAGACCTCCAAAAATTTAGAGTAATAAATTATAAATTCAACAACATACCACATGATGAAGCATAGTCATATTTTGACTAACTATATCAAAACATGATGATGAGCATGTGGTCATTGGCAATGAATATTCCTTACAATTAGCTAGATATGGTGGGGTAATAGTTGGTTCCTCCTCCTTTGGATAGGTTCTTTGTGAACCAAGGTGTGATCCCTAATCTTCTTTGTATTTATTATATCACTTATACTAACAAAAAGGGAGAATCCTAACCTAATAGATGGGTGATTAGGGATATTGATGATGGGTCAAATTTTGTCATCTCTAAGTATTGTGATAAGTCTAATTAGATTTATATACTTGGTGAGCTTCAATACTCTTCTTCTTCCTCAAAGAAGAGAGACTTTGTTGTTGTAGTGGCTTGGATAGTGATATTAGCAAGTGTTGGCACCACCTACTTAGACACATTAATTATATATCCTTGAGGTGTATGAGTCAACTTTAGATTGTGGATGTATTCCTTCTATTACTCCTCCTAATGGTGTTTGTGAGGGGAGTGTTTTAACGAAGCATCATTAGAGTCTTTCTTAAAAGGGATAGCTATGCATACTACTCAACCATTGGAGTTCATTCATAGTGACATTTGTGGACCAATAGATTGTCCTTCTATCCTTTGGAAATAAATTATTTCTCATAGTTATTGATGATTTTTTCAATTATGTATGGCTACACACCATTTACATTAAAGATTAAACTTATAAAAACTAAAGTTTTTTAAAGCTCTTGTAGAGAATTATTTTGAGAGAAAGATCATATGACTTTGAACTAATCAAGGTGTGTGATAACCATATATTTCCTAAATTTTAGGTCTTCATGGTATTTTTTCAAAGGATTATTTGTTATACCTCTCACTAAAATAATATTCTCTAGAAGAATAAAATTCATTATTGATATGATTAAATGTGTGTTATATGTCAAGCATATGGTGCTCAAATTATGGGGAAAAGTAATGATTTGTGTAACAAATATAATCAATAGGATTCCAAATCGAGCAATCCAAGGCATGGCATCTCTTAAGATATTAAAATAAGATAAGACTAATGTTTCTCAGTTTTATATCTTTGGTTCAATTGCATGGTCTACCTAAAACAAGGTTGTTGTAAATATTCATCATTGCATCCACATGGGGTATTGTGATACCTCTAAGTATTATCAAATTATTTATTCTCTAAAGTGATATATTATTATTTAATGGAATGTAATTTTTGATGAGGTAATTCCATCATCTTTGTATGTACCACTTCTTGTTGGATCCCTAGAGGTACTTTGCTTCTTAAGATATTATTGGATCCACTCTAGTTGTTTCAGCTTCTCAACCCATGAGTTTAAGTCTTTAGAGGTTCCTAGTGATATAATTACCTCAATTTTAGATTCCTTCATAATATTTGATCCAATTTTGGACTCTACTTTTAATGAGCTTGACCCTCCTATGTATTGCGTGATGTTGTTAGATGATGATATTGATGATGAACTTATCTTGGATTCTTCAATACTTTATTTTGATGATGTTTGTATGTTGGATATACTATAGTCTTCCATAGATAATTTGATGACCAAGTGGGCTTAGAACCTCCTATAGGATACTCAACCTGTTATTTCTTGGAAGTTTTATCATAAAGCCCCTCTTGAGCCTTCTTGAAGGTTAATGATTCTAGAGATCTCATCACTTTTACCTAGGCCAAGGGTTTCCAAAATGAATAATGTCATGCTAGCAGAGTATGAGTCATTAATAATGAATACAACATAGGAGCTTGTTCCTTTTACTTAAGGGAAGAATATTGTTGGATTTAAATGGGTTTATAAGACCAAGTACACATCCAATCATTAGGAAAAGAATTAAAAGGTACAAGTTTTTTCTAAGGGGTTATCTCATAAGGAGGGAGTTGACTAATTGGAGATAGTTTATCATATTGCATGGATGAAATCTATTCAAATGATTCTCTCTATTGTCACCTCCTATGGATGGGAGGTATATCATATGGATGTAAAGAGTGTATTTCTTAATTAGAATATTTAAGAGGAGATCTATATGTGATAGCCACCTAGTTTTATGCTTAATGGAATAAATCCTATAATTTATTGAATGAAAATATCCTTGTACAAGCTTATACAGGCTCCTAATGACTGATATGAGAGAATTCATTCTTTCTTCCTTGGTTGTGGCTTTAGATAGTATGAGGTAGAGTATGATGTCCACGTAAAACATCAAGATGGTCAATTATTGGAGATTACGTTGTATGTTGATGATATTCTCATAATGAGAAGCTCAACATAATTGATTCAAGAGATGAAGTCATGACTTCATGAAACCTTTGAGATGATGGATATAGATCTCTTTTATAATTTTTTAGAATTTAGATCAATAAAGACCCTATAGGATCACTATTTATTAGTCTAAGTATGTTTGGGACCTTTTGTAGTGTTTTTGTATGAAGTATAAGCCTACTTCAATTCTATTTGCTTCTAGAATAAAGATTCATATGGACTATATTACTCCTTTAGAAAATCCCACCATATATCAATCACCTATCAAGGGATTTATCTATCTCACCCACACTTGGAAGAATATTCAATTTGTTGATACTTATTATTATAGGTATTTGTAGGCATGTTGTGAGAGTCTTTAGACAATGACTAAGTATATCCTTCAATACATCAAAGTTACATACCATATGTGTATTCACTATTCAGTTCAGGTACCTTCTATTTTGACAAGATTATTTAATGTAGATTAGGTTGATGATTTGGATCAACCATGCTCTACATTTGGGTTTGTCCTCTATCTTGGTTTTGGATTTAAATATTCATGTTATGACAATCCACTGTATTTCAATATTCTACAAAGGTTGAGTATTATGCTACCAATGACATTGTCAAATACTTTTAATGGATGTTCATGATTTTTGAGTAGTTAGGTCTCCCTTGATAAGTTTTGGTAACCCTTCATTCTATTGATTATTAAATTGGGATAACTCCTATATTGATAAGGTTTCTCATGCAAATATGGTCAATGATTTGGATTAGCAATTCTTTATATGTTATAATTCATAATATTTTCTAGAAATATTCCAAATCATGCACTCACCACAATCATATATGAAAAAGAAGCGATTGAAAGATAGAAATAACAAATGAGGTAAAGATACAAAGGGAGACAACAAGGTGTGTGCCCATGGGCACCCCAATATATCACATTTTATTTACCCTTATAATTCAAATGGATCATTATGTGGGGTATTTATGGTGATACCAAAACCCTAATAAGAGGTTAACCTTAGGCCAACATTAACTTAACCTTAAGGTTAAATTTACAATAAAATAATAATAAATTATCATTTAAGCAAGGTTATCCATAAAGGTGGATTAACCAATACCACTAAGAGTGAAATATGAAAGGGGTGTTTGAAATATGTTGAATACTTTCCACATTATTATGGTCGGTTTTTTGGGTTAATATATTTGAACCCATGGATTAATATATTTGGGTTAGTATATTTGAACCCATGGATAAATATATTTGAGTTAATATATTTGAACCCATGGATAAATATATTTGGGTTAATATATTTGAACCCGTGGATAAGTATATATTTGGGTTAATATATTTGAACCTAGGTTTTATGGCCATGGTATTTTAGAACCCCTTTTTTGTGTTGTTATAAAACAACACTTGCATGAGGGTTTGGGTATGTATGAATATTCAAACACCCCCAGGGAGTGAACACAATGTGTAAGAGAGTGTAATAGATAGTGGTGACAGTTGTAGATTGTATACCATTTTTACTGGAAGGAATAAACGAAGGCTTGGTTATTTTCTCCATGGACATAGCCCATATTGGGTGTACCACATAAATCTGTGTCTCTTGTATTATTGTATTCTTTTGTGTTTTATTTCTACATTTAATTATTGCTCACATTTTATTATTCTTCCTAACAAATGGTATCCGAGCGAGGTTTAGGGTTTCACTTGAAAGGAGGGTTTCTTGGTTTGAGTGGGAGAAATGGAAAAAGGAGAGAGGAAGAGCTAGGTTGTAGCTTGGTTCAAGGAGAAAGGGTTTCAACCCTGGGATAAATCAATTCTTGAGTGGAAGTAGTGTGTGGAAGAATATGGGTGAAGAAAAATAATAGGAAGCACAACGGTAGAACTGGTGAGCTCTGATACCAGTAGAGCTGGTGAGCTTCTACAGTGATAGAGCTAGTGAGCTATGGCAGTAGTGGATCTCATGAGCTCTAGTAGCGATAGAGCTAGTGATCTCCATCAGCGATGGAGCTAGTGAGCTCCGATAGCAATGGAGCTAGTGAGCTCCGACAGCGGTAAAGCTAGTGAGCTCCAAAAATGGTAGAGCTAGTGAAATCCAGTAGCGATAGAGTCAGTGGGCTTCGATAGTGGTATATTTAGTGAGATTTGATAACAATATATCTAGTGAGATTCAAAAATGGTAGATTTGATGAGCTTCGAAAGTGGTAGATCCAATGAGCTTCGATAGTGGTAGATCCAATGAGCTTTGGTAGCGGTAGGTCTAGTAAGATTCGATAGCGGTAGATCCGATGAGCTTTTATAGTGGTAGATCTGGTGAGATTCTTGATAGTGGTAGATCCAGTGAGCTTCAATAGTGGTATATCCGATGAGTTTTGACAATGATAGATCTAGTGAGGTTCAATAGCGGTATATCTGGTAAGCTTTGGCAGTGGTATATTTGGTGAGCTTTAGTAGTGATAGATCTAGTGAGCTTCGATAGCAGTAGATCTGGTAAGCTTCGATAGTGGTAGATCTAGTAAAATTTGGTAGCGATAAATATTGTGAGCTTCAAAAATGGTAGATCTAGAGATTAAGGTTGGAAATGCTTGTTCTAGTGGCCTTATTGCAAAGTTGCTGGAAAAAATTTGAGATGGTTTATTGGTTGTACCACAAGTTTTTGGGCAAGTATTAACTATTGTAACTAGTGTAGCTTGTACCTGAAGAATCTATTGTAACTAGTGTATTTGTGGTCCAAAAAATACTAGCATAGATGTTAGTGGTGGTTTCCTAGTGTATTGTTCCCAGAGTTAGATCTAGTAATATTTGCAATGTTTTTTAAAGTGGGTTTTTGGACTATTTTGTTACCTTACCGGTATATGGCTGAGCATAATAGGTGAAGCTAATATGTTTGCACATGTAGTGGGAGTAGTTAGAAAATATATGTCCAATCCAAGGAAGAAACATTGAACTATTGTGGCAGTTTTGGACCCTATGGAAAGTATTCAACAAATGGGATATTATTGGAAATATGTTGAATATTTTCCAAATTATTATGGTCGGGTTTTTGGGTTAATATATTTGAATCCATGGATTAATGAATTTGGGTTAATATATTTGAACCCATGGATAAATATATTTGGGTTAATATTTGAACCCATGGATAAATATATTTGGGTTAATATATTTGAACCCGAGTTTTATGACCATGGTATTGTAAAACCCCTTCTTGTGTTGTTGGTATATAAAACAACACTTGCATGAGGGTTTGTGTATGTGAATGTTCAAACACCCCCCAAATGGGGGGAATGAATTTACAAGTAATGTAGTGCACAAAGAGATGATGATAGAAATAAGAGGAAGTTACAACGAATTTGTTGTAGGTTGTATCCCTTTGGTTTTTTGGATGGAATAAAAGGCCTAGTTATTTTCTCCATGGATGAAGCCCATATTGGGTGAACCATGTATATTTGTGTCTCTCTTGTATTATGGTTTTTTATTGCATTATTCTTCTACGTTTTATTTTCGCATTATTTATTGATCGCGTTATTATTTCTAACAAGGGGTCCTTAGGCTTACATGAACATGACCATAGGCTTACATATATGATGAATGACTATAGGCTTACATAATCACATGCCCATAAAATAATTAAAAGTTATCATAAGTGCTTCTTCTCACTTTTGTCCTTGGCTTACACAATATTAGATTACACATATTTCAACATGCACTATAATCTAAGTTAAGGGGGAAAAAGAGAAAATGCATTAGAAGTAATACCTCCCCCTTCTATAATGGATGCTCAAGTGGAAATTTGTTGTGTAGACACAAAAATATAGCCACTTGTCATCCATCCATAGTTTCCCACCACATTTACCCATTATTTATATATATTTATATATATTTGTTTAATATATATTCAAATATTAATATTTTACATATATATATTTAATAAATATATGTATATATATGAATTAATCTCAACCATCCATCATGCTTTAATCCTAACTACTAATTTGCCTTAATCCATGCCACATACCTATATTTAATCTCCACCCTCCATCATGTTTTAATCTTGACCATACAAATTATGTCGTTGAAACCCTAATATGCCCTAGGAGATATTATAAAGAGGAGTTATTTTTATGACTCAACCCCTAAGTTTTTGAAGTCCTCAAACATCCAAGCATTCTCACCACTTCTATCTTCCATCGCTCATCATCGTCTTCACATCCGTGGTCATCTATCTCACCCGAACTGGAATTGCTTTTGCAGCTTCTAGTTCAATCCTTGAATGCCCCTTCGAGTTCCTTGAGTGCCTCTAGGCATTTTCTATCATCCTTGAGTGTCCTATGGGTGATTTTTGCCATCATCAAGCACCTCTAGGCACCTCTTGACATCATTGAGCACCCACGGGTATTCACAACCCTAGTTCTATAGAACTACTACCCCTTGGATGCTGCTAGGGCATCTGCGCACCATTTTATTCTACAACGATGAAGATCAGAAGACCAAAAGTCAATATGAGACAAAATAAATAGTTGCATGTATTTATTTCATTCCTATATTATTGCTTTTAGTATTATTTTGCAACATCTAGGGTTAGTAATCATATTTTTAGAGGCTCTCATGCAGTGGAGCCCTCGCATGTATTATTGACTATTTGTATATTGTTTATTGTTTGCAAGTGAAGGGATCATATCATTGGTAGTTGTTGAAGTTGGAGTGGTCCTACATAGGATATCAGAAAGCCCACTCACCTCTTTTAGGATCAGATCTAACGTGAAGACACCACCACTATTTGTTTACTAGGGTTTCAGATAACTCTAGTGTATTGTAATCATTGTATAAAGCATAATAAGCTTTGTAACCCCATATCTAGGGCACATTTTATTGTAACATTGAAGATCCATGGACAACATAATAAAAATTTATTTCATTGTACAATTTTTGTGTGTTACATTGTTTATTTAATTCTATAGTTCATATTTTGGTGTTGTTCGATTTGCATTCACAAATGACGATCATGGTGGGACCCAAAAAGGGTTCTAAATTTTAAATTATCTTGTTAACTAACTTATGGTTTTTTGTTTTCATGTTGTAGGTTTTCAGAAAAATAGGTCACACAAATTTTACAGAATCAGGGTTTCTAAAATTTCTTAGGAGTTGAACAGAAGGTGTGCGGATGCCCTGCGACACTCGTGGGACATTCAGGAAATGCCCAGGTGCATTTCACAAGTATCCAGAGGTGTTTCATAGGAACCTAGAGGTGTTTCACAAAGAGGAAGAAAAATACGTAGGCTTATCTATAAGTATGCCTAAAAATCCTAACCTCTCTATTTTACGTATTTTTATGTTTTTACAAATTTTGTGTTAAAAAGAACATCATTAAAATTCTATTAAAAACAAGCATGATTAATCTGCATTTTAGGCATTATATTAGTTTTTGCATCCATATTTCATTCACACATTTCACATTTCCAATTGAAATTTCACTATTTTTTGGTGTGTTGCACTTAAAAATCTTGCATTCTGTTTGCATATGAATGGTTAATTGCATACAATAGTCTGCATTTTTAGGGTTAGGAATTTCTCCTTTTGTTGGTCTAAGTAGGAACATCATTAGTATATTGAAAGTACCCCTGCATTTGGTGATTCAAGGTGGAAGAGTAGACAAACCCTCCTATGTTTAGAGAGCGGTCTTAAGCGATGTACTCTACTTCTTTTGGGGAAATTAATATTTTTGGTGTTGGTTTCTAATTTAGACTCATGAAATCAGTTATTTTTGACATTGTCTGTACACCCTAAAAACTAAAAATATTGAAAGGAATCACACACAACACGCATAACTTTAAATACAAATCATCACAAATGATTGCTTGAGATCTGGTGATGGTGGGTTTCATCTCCATCCACCAATATCTACCCTTAGACACTTTAGGACACCCCTGAGCAAACTTGTTGGACTTCATCACCACTAAGAATCTCATTGCCCATCCAAGCCATAGTTTTTACCTGTTTTAATTCATATTAGTTCATCAAAACACACAAAACCAAAAAAAAAATAAAAACATTAAAACGAGATAAAAAAAGAACAAAGGTAAGACACATTTTGTTGCATAAACATAGGATTGGATTGCCTATTTGATTTTGTGAGTTTTTCATTTTATATTTTATTTTCCAGCATATTTTATATTTGGTTCATTAGTTTAGAGTATTAACAAGAAATCAAGCTAAAACAATGAATCAAATATATACCAATCAAACCACTTCAGCAATGGAGTGTTCATCATAACCTTTCACTACCACTTCCATGATCAATCCCCCTAGTGTGATACAGGTAAGTTATTCAGATTTGTCTATGGGTCCATCACACACTGTGTCACCCACATCATTTCACATGGCTATTCCTTAAATTGAGTCATCCTCACCTACCTTTGGTCACTACATCACCCATATAAATATGGCCCAAGTAGAAGCTCTTTAGAGATCTGCTAACTATGTCCTAGAGCCAGTCCCTAACTCACCTTGGTATGATTCTATTTTTTAGTAGGAAATTGTCTCCTCCCAACCTTCAAGCCTTACCCAGGTGTACAATAACCCTATTTTTGAGGTATCTATTGCACCTTCCCAATATTTGTCCATACCATAATCATCATGTGCCCAAACATATCCATCCCATCCTCATACCTCTCAATATATGGTAACCCCTTTTATGAAGCACATGTTAATATTGCTTCGTAAGTGCCCGTGTCTATGCCATCTAGTGTCTCCCATCAAGTTACAATTCCCATTACAACTTACCCCCCACCTATCTCATCAATCCCATACACATCCACTTCATCAACCGCTGATATAGAAATACATAAAACTTGGGAATATCTTAAAAAATTGCTTAAGAAGCGATAAAATTCTCAACAACAATTTTAGGTGATCAACCCTAAGCCTCAACCTGTTTCCACTCAGCCCATCTTTGTTAGCCAAAGTCCATCTTGGGTACCACAATCTTCTATGGTTTCCATTCCAACATTACCGCCAACCCATACCCATTCTATTCCCATTGGCAAACCTATCCAAATCCCTCATACATAATCTCCATATCTTCATTCTCAATTATTCCTTTATCAACCCCATTATCATCAACATCAATCCACTCCATAAATTCATCATCACCTCATTACACCTCAACATATTTCCACCTTGCCATCACAAAATCAAGTGATTTAGGGTTTCCACATTCTTGGGGAGGACCCTTGAATCCAAGCTATGCAACAACAAATTGATAATTTGATAAAACTTACTTCTGACATGATAAACTAGAAGCCTACCCTATGTCAACTGATCAATCAACCAATTCATCCTTCGGTACCATCACCGCCATATCTGATAGATTTTACAATACCAAAGTTTGATAAATTTAAAGGGATGAAGAACCCTAAAGAGCACATGAGTTCATTTGTTCATTCTTGCTTTAGAATTCAAAGCAACGATACTCTAATGCTTAGAACCTTCCCTCAAACATTAGAGGGAGATGTTGTAGAATGGTATAACCATTTACCCAACCATAGTATTTATACTTTTGAGCAATTGGTTGACCAATTTCTTGAAAGATTCTCCCTCAATATAAGAAATAAAGTCTCATTATCTGATATATATGATTTAAAATAATATGATGATGAGTCTGTCTATGAATTTGGTAATTTTTGGAGGGTCGTTATTACCAAATTACCATTTTTCCTACCAACAGAGGAGCTAACCTGATTGTTTGCTAAGAGTTTATTAAAACACATCTCTTGTTTATTGTAATTACAACAACATAGATCATTTGATGAAGCTCTTGCCTAGGCTAGCACAATTGAGGAGATAAAAATCTAAGGAGTGCTTAATCCTAAGAAGAAATAATGGCAAAAAAAAGGGCCAATATAAATGAAGTTATTCTATCCAGTTAAAATACAATCAGGCCAATCCATCCAATTCATCCAATCAAGTAAATCAAGTGGTTATGAGCCAACCAATAATGGTTCAACAAAAATCCATGCAACAACAACCATGAAAAATTGAATATCATGCAATTCCCTCAACTACTCAATCAAGTCAACACACAATACCAAATGTGGAAAACTGACCACATTGACAATCTATTCGACAACCCTATCAATATACCCCATTGGTTGAATCTTATACCTCCATTTTTCATAGGTTATATGATACAAATCAACTTCCATTACCTGAGGTCAAACCTGATAATCTTGCTAAATGCGGTAAACACTACAGGGAGCATTTTTTTTGTCCTTATCATAGACAGAATGGGCATGATATCAATAACTGCCATCAATTCAAAGATAAAATACAAGACCTTATTTATTTAGGAGCTATCAAGCTTGATAGTCCTCTAGCTCAACAAAATTAAAATCTAGGGATTTATAAAACACCACTTTCTCATCATGAGAAAGCACAACCAACAACAGGATGGTCAAATACCAAGACCCCTCCTAATCAGGTCAATCAAATTCAATAGTACCAAGGTTTTGTGGATGCTATTCATGTAGTAACCCGAGGTCAACAACAATGCTCCAATCAATAAAATGTTCAGCAGCAGTCTGTTCAACTGACCATACCTCCACAGGAAAATGTGTCTCAACCTACCACATCATAATCTCCTATCCAATTTTCTATCAATCCCTCCCAAAAAATATATATTCCAGCCCATCCATCTCAAACCAATCATCCTCCCAATCATCCATCTAGGATAATCATCTCAATAAGTAGTCGATTAACCACAAGCTTAAAAATAGCTTTAGCCAAACTGTCCATATATGAGGTAATCCAACAATCTCATCCACACCATAAAGCATTAATGGATATTCTAAAATCCATTCAACTTCAATCCCAAGATGCTAATGCATTTAACAATTTTATGGAGAATATTCAAACATGTATGGAACTGTCCATTACTTTCTATTATTTTGAAATAAAACCAATATCATCAAAATCAGTGAACCCTCCATTACACATCATGGCTCAAATTGACAGGAAGCCTTTCAAAAGAGTTTTAATTAATATTGGCTCCTCCATAAACATCATCACCACATATGCCCTTAAACATCTCAATATTCCACCAGACCATATCACCAAATCCTCTTTTACCCTAAAAGCATTTAACGATGCTCTCTACTCCATAGTTGGCACTATTATTTTACCCATTGATGTGAGGGCCAAAATATTACATACTATGTTCCACATTTTGTAAGGGTCCATGGCATATAATGTACTCCTTGGATGACCTTGGATGAAGGAAATGAGATGTGTCCCATCCATATTACATCAATGCTATAAATATGTACATGGACAAGTACATTGCATACCAGTGGATGTTGAACCGTTTAAGTATTACAATTTTATCTCAAACTCCTATGAGTCCATGCTTCCTTCCACTCATTTATTCCTGACATCATCATCCACTTCGTCAACCACCCCATCCATATCATCATCTAAAGCCCCTATTCTTGAGGAGCTTCCAATCACCAATTTACATCAAGCATCCACTTCCATACCCCCATCTTCATCACCATTGACTACATGCACATGTGGTCAAACTTAATCTACATTATCCACATCATCAACATCCTCTACCACTTTTTACACATCATTACCAATTCAACAATCCACCCAGCCAAATCCATATTCATCCACATTAGCCAATGTCTCCCAAGTCTAAATTATGGATTGTGAGATACCATCAGAAACCATGAGTCAATTCCATCTACATCCAACTCATCCACATCATCCCAAGTCAAGGTCCACCTCACTAATCTTGGTATTGGTGAATATGTGGTCCAAGACATCATAGTTACACCGCTCAACATTCAAACTTCTAAGGACTATGGTCACCCACGTGACCCACCCTTATCTATAGGAGTGGTATATAACATGGGTTCAGTGCCTAATAGCATTAATTTTATATATGGGGGACTTGATTCATCGTCCAATCTAGTTACTCCAGATGAACCCAAATCACCAACACTAGCCAATATATAACATATGTCAGGTTTTCCATCCTAGTATTTACACATTTTTAATTGGTAAGGACATGGCCTAGGATGGCATGAACAGGGAATACATAATATTATTGATGTTTCATATCGATAAATGCATGACCATTCAATTTTAAGTTATCGTCCACTTTCATCCACCTCTTCTCTTGAAAAAACTTTTTAAAGCTTAAATTTGAATGCAGGAGAAGATATCCATCACATTGATGACTCTGAAGATGAGATCTATGAATAATTCAACCCGATTTCAATAGATTCTGACAAATCTGAAGAGGAATTAGACCCCATCATTCCACACACTGAACAAGATGAGTTTTACCTCCAAACGTTTCCCATCCATCAACCCATATTTCGCTTGCTTCTTCCACAAGAGCGAGTTGATCCAACCAGTGAACCACCACCTCCACCTCATTAATCTACATCACCTGCCATTTTATTTGTAGTATATGTACATAAATAAAAATAAAAAATAAAAAACAAATTTTAAAATTCAAAAAAAAAATAAACAAAATAAAAACAAAAAATATTTTGCATGTACATTGCATTTATTTGTGTTGCTTACTGTTTTTCAGGTTTAACAGAGTTCTAGCATTGGTTTTACCAAATAGAATCCACCCATCCATTTACCTTTGCCACCCATCCATTGTCCCTTTAAGTCAACATGAATCCTATTGACTTATTCACCCCACTCCGTAATCCATACGATTTGGCAAAGCCAATTCCTATTGACATGAGTCTTATTGATATGGACTGAATTTCCTCACCACCATCCTTTTCTAAGTCCATACTATCTGAGGAATTATTAAGGGCTTCAGCCAACTACATTCCTCCATCACCTTCATATTCAAATCCTGAGATTTTCCAAGCAGACATAGATGAGAATAAGTCAAAAGAGTTTGATGATCTCATAGATGACATTCATCTAATATCAACATCCCATCAACTTGAGAAAGGTTCCCATATTTCTATTGAAGATGTTATCAATGTGAATCTTAGTTCAGACACATAAAATCCCCAAATTATCAAACTTGGTAAAATTTTATCCACTGACACTCTTGTCAACACCTCCGTTGGCCATGAAATGCTTTCTCTCATGGATGATTTTTCATAATACAACCAAATTCGAAGAAATCCTTATGACCAACACAAAACAACATTCACTACATCTTGGGGAATTTCTTGTTACAAGATGATGACCTTTGGCCTCAAAAACATAGGTACCACTTGCAGAGGCCCCGAGATGCACACACTGCCCCTTTTAAATCTACTTGCAATGTTATTAAAAACCCAAGATGAATTGGAAGACAATAAAAAAAACATATAACACAAAATAACAAAGATGGATCTCTTTATTAATATTGAAACTCGGTTACATGTCGGTCCCTCTTAGGGATACCCATTTTGATACAATAATTTACAAGTGGGCAAAGAGTGCCCCTTTCGTGAAGAGGTGGTACACTTATAAATGCTTCCTGGTTCCACACACGAAAATGTATGAGGGCTTACAGATGCCTCCTTCTCCAGGTCTGTTTCCTAGAGGGATCCCTTTTGCTCTCGTATGTTGAAAACTTCTTTCGATGAACCTGTGGCCCTGCAAGCAATGAAACAACAATGCACGCTTAGATGTCCGGGATTGCCTCCCTGGATGAGGTTGTTAGTAATCAAAGAATGTAATGGAAATATGATAAAACAATGCCATGGAATCATGTAAATCTATGCTAATGATATAGAAAATAAGAAACAGAATAAAAGAAGCTATGTCTATCCTAAGCTAAGCTTGTAGGCCACTGTCCAAGATAACGACCGCTAAAGAAAACCTTTCTCTCCTTGCCCCAAAGCTATGGGTCAAATACTATGATCCGATGTTGAAGAAAGTAGGTGTTATTCCCTTTGATTTGTCAAAGCTCCACCGTACACGTGATCTCCAAGGGAACTCTCCAAGTCTTGAAAGCTCTCCTCAAAAGATGTCTCTATGATCTGTCTCTATATGTCTCTCTCTATATATCAGATCTCCCTTGGTGCTCTTAGGCTTGCACCTTTTATAGTGTGAAACCCTAGGTCTATGTCCAAGCCCTAGGAATGAATTTCTCATGCGTAGTGCAAGTTAGCATGAGAAGCTCTTGTCCATTGTCTATATTTGAAGGCCAGTTAACTGAAATCTAACTGCCCACTTGAGTCTTCTATGCGAACTAGTCGTTAGCATGAGAAGCTTTTGTCCTTTTTTTATGCTTGGAGGTCAGTTAACTAAAGTCTAAATGCAAACTCAAGTCTCCTATGTGAACTGGTCATGAAAAGGAATGCAAAGTCACTCCCGCTCACCTTTATTGCATGCAGACTGCCACTTCCGCCCGAGATTGGGCCTGTTTTTTGGCAAAAATGCTTCTTATGGCTTAGCCACTGTCATCTGCAGTGGCTAAGATCTGGTCACTGTCATCTATAGCGGCTAAGGTCTGGCCACTCTAGGCTTGAGCGGCTAGGATTTGGTCGCTCTTGGCTTGAGCGGCCAGGCTTGGATGGCTTGAAAAGGCCCCAAATGAGTGGTGAGAACCATTGTTGATGCTTGGAAAGTCCAATATTATGTCTTATGATCTTATGAGTGTGTCTATGTGAGTAGCTCCCCTAAGCATGACACAATTTAGGTGTCTATAGATGCCCCTTTTTGTGATGCGTTGTGTGGAAAACACAATGTTGAGCAAAAATGTAGACTGGTCTGTTTGTAGGGTGTATGGTGATCAATGGTCTGATCAACGCCAGATGGCCCAATCATGCAATATGGCGTGCATCCCTTGAATCATTTCCTCAATATTTGGAGGACTTAGCTCAGTGGCTTTTGCATGTTAAATTGCACTCATTCCTCAAACTCAATCGGGTAGCTTCAGCTGCTACAACAATTTCGATCGGTAGGAGAGCTACAATTGAATATGTCATGTCTGCTTATGTTCCCAACAAACAAGGGAAATTTGTGATTGTTGTATGCAATGATTTGAAGGACGAACATGATTTTGCTATGATCGAGTGATATTTTGTTGATTTTGATTATGATTAAGTTGAATTTTTGAACTACCTCCTCACACAATGAATTGGTGAAGAAATGACAATGAATGAAGCGACAAGTCGCTTGACCAATATGACTAATCTGGTTCCTTTCTAGCATTTGTTGCTTTTAATGGGCAATCCCACATCCAAGTGTGATTCCAATTGCTTATGATAATCATCCATCCCTATCTCGAGGAGCGGTCCAGCTATCAATAGCCTTCTTAGGGAGTTAGGATGAGTGATTCTATTTATGTTTAGATTGTATCACTTTGACTTAATGTTTTTGATGTCATAGGGGAATTAGAATGATCCCTTCGCACCCGTGGAGCAGTCCGACCATCTTGATCTTCTTCGGGTTTGAAGGGTGACATATCGTAATTCCAAAATGATTTGCTTTTGCCCCAAGTGGCCTTATGGTTGCCTACTCATCTCACCGAAATACATGGAGTGCAAATCGCTGCAATCACCGAGTGGATAGAGTAGGTAACTAGATACGAGGCCTACTTGAGATTGTGATTTTATGTGATTTTTTTGTTATTTTGAACATTCTAATGATCCTAAACCATCAAAGTGTGATTATTTGTTGTTTTTGTTATTCTCTCATTGAGGAAGTCCCTTATTTTGACCTATGGACCTGGTCGCTATCAGGTCCAGTGGCCTCTGATTTCTTACCTATGGCCGCTGTCACCTTGAGCGGCCAAGAAGCTCGGGCTGCTGACGTCAGCAACGACCAAGGCATAATTAAGGAAATATAAAATTTGCAATTCTAGGGTTTTGACCTATCATTTTCACTATTGAAGATTCATTTTGGGAGCTCTGGTGTGATAGCGACGGTTGCAAATTTTGGATTTTGCTGGCGTTGAGGACATGGTTGCATAGGGCGAGACATCAGCTGCTGGAGGAGCCGAAGCTTCTCGGGTATTTCTCTTCAAAACCCTAGCTCTCTTTTCTTTTTCTAAGTAAAATTGAACTTCACTAAGAAATGAGCAAAACGAACCTCACTAAACCTATTGGCAATGAACAAACTCCGTAATTAGGCTTAGGTTCCCTTTTGCTATGGTGGGTTAGTCCCCAATTTTTCTTTCTATTAGTGGCTTTAGCCTAGGGTTTTTGAAATTTTTTTGTTATTCACCTATTGCCGCCATTTTGGGCATTCTCAAACTTAGCTTAGTTTTTGATGCTTGGGTGGGAATATTTGCTTTCCAATTTGTTTGTTTTTCCCTCCCTTTTGTGCTTTTTAAGTTATTTTGCAAATTTTGTAATTTTTTTTTATTTTTCTGGCCAAGGGTTCATGGGTTTGTCGTGCCGCCCCTTGGCCGTTGTCGCTCAGAGCGGTCGGCTCTGAGCCGCTATCGCTCAGAGCGGCCAAGCTTGAATCCCAATGGTCAAAAATTTTACCATTGGGCCTTGGCCATTGCTGCCTCCAGTGGCTAGGTTTCGGCCATTGTAGGCAATAGTGGCTAAAGCTTTAGCCTTGTTTTTGCATTGTTTTTGCTAGTTGTTTGGATTTTTATGACATTTTTGAATTTTTTGGTTAGGTGCAATCTGGTTCTTTTGCTTAGATTTAGAGTAACTCATACTCTTTTGCACCGTTTTCATGTTTATTATGAATTATGCCTTAGATGCATTGTAGTTATGTTTTGTTTTTCTTCTGCTTTGTTTAGATCCTCACTGCTCGGGCTTGAGACCCGAAGCTCTTGCTTGACTTGCTTCCTGGCTTTGATGACATTGACTGGGAGTGGTTTAAGGCCCATGGGCTACAGTATATCATTAGGTTGCCCCACATTATGGCCGATCAGGCTTATCTTATGGCTTTAGCCCATCGTTGGGACCCACGGACCAACACCTTCCACCTTCCACCCGATGAGATGACTATCACGCCGGAGGATGTGTATAGGATCTTTCGAATCCCATTTGATGGGGTGCCCATTGTTTCTTCGACCACTAATGATCAGGTGGCTATCTATCACTCGGGTGTTTGGAGGGCACGTTCTGCAGATGCTCTCCAGGAGACTAGGTCTGGAGGAGTATCTATCAAGGCTTGGTATGATGCTCATGTTTTCACAATGAGGCATGTCGTGTTGCTGATGGTGATCAGCAATGTTCTTATCCTAGATTGCTCGGGTTTGAGGTTCCCTTGGAACCTCTTGGCGATGGTGCAGGACCTATTGGATAGCGAGGAGTCTATCATCTATGCATGGGGTAGATCGCTATTGGCTTAGTGCTATGATGAGTTGTACCACATCCATCGGTGGGGACGTATCAGCATTGCTTGCAGTTTGCTCTTACAGGTTTGGGGATGGGAGCACATTAAGGTAGATCGCCCTAAGGGGCTCCCAACCAAGATTACATCTATTGAGGCTCGGACACAGTGCTATGCTGCTAGATGGGCTCGAGAGCATGAGGAGCGTAAGAGCCACACTTTTGTAGGGGAGCTATCCCACTACACTGATGCTTTCACTAGACTTTTGGTCAGAGATGTCGTGTGGTGGCCTTACTATGAGTGTCCTACTTGGGATGATCCAGCTAGTTTTACTGCTAGGACATGGCACGAGCGATGGCTCGTTGGCCGTAAGATTGCCATCCGGGAGTATTTCTTCTACTCTTGGGTTCTTCGTCAGTACGAGTTGCAGTAGGATGTGCCCTTGGTACCATTCTTGTATAGGCACCTCATAGCAGAGAGGGACCTACCTCCACGATAGGTCACAGAGCTTGTAGATGAGGAGGATGCCCCAACTATTGACCCTAGAGTGGTTGGGGGAGTTACAGAGGCCTACTCTCAGTGGTGGGGTGATCGGATGTGGCATGGCATCGATAGCCTAGGGTGCAAGGATGATGGCGGGGGTGATGGCGTAGATCCGATAGGACGCAGGGTTCGAGCCAGGATCGAGGTATGGGGCCAGCCGATAGAGTAGGTGGTAGTGGAGGATCTTGATGTTCCTAAGGAGGAGGAGGAGAAGGAGGAGTTAGAGCTTGAGGAGAGAGACTCTCCTTTGAGAGCATAGTTGCATGAGGTCGAGGCTGAGCTCCAGGCTACTAAGATCTAGGTACAATGGTGAGATGCTATGATTGAGTAGCTCACAACATAGATATAGGCTCTGTAGGCTACTATCGGGGGTGGCGATGTCAGGATGCAGTTTGTTGTTCCTCCTTCTACACCACAGGAGGTTCTAGTGGTAGGCTCAGGGGTAGATGTGGGATGGCTTCAGTCCTTGTTGGATGAGCATGAGGCTCGGATCCGGGGTCTTACGGATCATGTTACCCTCCTTCAGATGCAGCTCAGGAGGCATGGGATTGTCCCTAAGGATCTAGCTAGATGCGGGTGGTTCGCAGGTCAGTGGGCGCTCTACCTCGGGGTAGTCTTCTACCCATCCTAGCCAGAGGACCCGGACTCAAACAGAGAGACCTATAGGCTCACATCACTCGACTCGTGACACCGCCATAGGGGGAGGTGGCACTGGAGGAGGTGATGCAGGGGGCTCAGGCCCGACACTTGATTGATGTTCTACTTGGTTCTTGATCCATTTTTGAGGTCGACTGACCTACATGACTATAGCCCATGGGCATTTTTGTATATCCATTGGACTTGACACATATTTTTATGATAGATTTGCCTTTTGTGACTCATTATGTGTATCATTTATTGCTTATGTTTTTGTTGTTATTTTGTTTTATGATATGATGCGATGATGATATTATGATGATTTGATGGATATGTTAGATGATAGATGATATTTGAAGATGCTTAGATGGATGTGTAGATGCTTATATGATTTGATGATATGATGCAATGTATTTTGATGATGAATGATGAATTTATGATTGTATGCAAATGGATATTGCCTATATGTTTTATGATGTGGTTTATGGATGATTAATGACTTGTTTTCGTGGATGCAAATGTTATTGTTAAATGCATGTTTAATTTTGCTTTAATTATATGCATCTAACTTATGTGATGGAATGGTATAAATGAACTCGTATGCTCTAATCACTTAAAACATACGGAATGCATATGACATTGACAATCTTAATGGGTGATACCACAAAAAGTTTAAAAATAATCATGAATTTAAATAATCACTCCTATCATAAGAATTGATTAAGTATTCATATATGAGATGTAATGGTGTGTAATGTATTTTCTTAATAAGTTTCTGTAAATTAAAAGATATAAAGTAGTCATTGGCCGTCTATATACTATTTCTAATATATATGCGGTATCTGTCCTACTATGTTGATACCCCCTAATTTATAGAATCTTATAAAGAAAGTGATGGTGTGAATGATGTTATGATTTGTTGCTATGTAAGAATTTTTGGGGCTTTCCAGAGATTCAAACACTCTAGTTCCCCTATCAAAAGTTGTCTACTTACCACTTAGACTTTTGAAAAGTAAGGCTTTTACCATGGACCTGGTTTTTCATGATCTCTGTGTGTGCATGTGATTGTATATTTTGAGGTAGAACTCAAGCATTTCCTCCGATGTCAGGCGGGATTCTTTCAGCCCATTGCTAAGATCAGGGATCCTCAAGTGTTCATCTCATCCTTATGTTGGACTTAGTTGGACTATACCACTAGGCAATATTTGGTTACCTAAGCTAGCTCATCCACATTCAAACATTGGTCTACACAAATGCATGAAGCAATTGTAATAGACATATCATCATGCGTAAGGATTTCTCCTTCCAGTTTTGTACAATGCTAAGAATTCCAGGGATTCAAGCTTTATTCCCTTCTTTTTGGCTTCTTTTTGGCTTTGGATATTTGCTCATATGTAGTGATGAAAATCACTTTTTATTTTGATTTGATTTTTTTTTTGAGCTAGGATTTTTTTGTAGTGATGATAATCATTGTTTATTTTGCTCATTCTTAGTGATGAAAATCACTGTTTATTTTTTATTGATTTTTCTTGAGCTTGATTTTTTTGAATTTATGATTTGTGTATCGGATTATTGCTTTGAAATCTGGATTGTATGCTTGGCCTTTTGAATATGTACTTTTGCTTTGGGATTTTGCTTATTTTGATTTAAGCAAGGGATTTTGATAGGGTAAAGCTTGTCCTTTTGCCAATTCTCAACACCTTTAAACCGGTTGCATAGGGGGATAAGCAAGGATAATCCTTTTCGCTTAAGGTAACCTAGACCGCTTTGCAGCTTTCATATTTTCCTTGTACCAGCTAGGATTTTAGTGTTTCAATTAGTGACGGGATCTTGAATATCCAAGGCTTTATCATAGCTAGGCCTTACCTTCTACTAATCAAAGTTGTTTTCCTCAAAAGTTGATAAGATTACTAGATTTGGTTGACTAACCGAAAAGCCTTAGTAATTATGTATAGCAACAAATAATGGTTGTGTTGAAAAACACAATTACACACATGTGGATGGAGGTATGGATATGAATGACTTGTATGACAAACTATGGTATCACTTTTAAGGCTCTCATGACATATCTTGTAATGTATGTGAAAATGCAATGCAATGATGTGGATGCAAAATGTGAAATGCAATTGTTTTTGTATTTTTGATTTTATGTTGTTTTTGTATTTTTTCTTAATTTGACCAAAGGGCTTATGATGCCTTTGGGGCTTTTGTTATTGTTTGACCAAGTAGTTTGAATTACCCTTGGAGATTTTTGATTTTATTTTTGACCAAGCGGTTTGAATTACCCTTGGAGCCTTTTTATTTGATTTTTGACCAAGCGGTTTGAATTACCCTTGGAGCCTTTTGATTTGATTTTGACCAAGCGGTTTGAATTACCCTTGGAGCCTTTGAATTGATGTTTGACCAAGCGGTTTGAATTACCCTTGGAGCCTTTGTATTTGATTTTTGACCAAGCGGTTTGAATTACCCTTGGAGCCTTTTGATTTGATTGGATTTGACCAAGCGGTTTGAGTCCCCTTGGAGCCTTTTGAATTGATGTTTGACCAAGCGATATGAATTACCCTTGGAGCTTTTGAATTTATTGGATTTGACCAAGCGGTTTGAATACCCTTGGAGCCTTTTGAATTGTATTTTTGAAATTTTATGTTTTTATGCTTTGTTTTATGTTTTTGACATATTTGAATGTTTTTGTTTTTTTATGTGTAAAATACCTTTAAGTGAATGATATTGAGAGGTTCAGGCTCTATGGGTGAATTAGCGTGATCCCAATCAATAGCATCTATATCAAGATGCAATGATTTGATAGGATCTACTGGTATTATGAAGTGGAGTGGTCAAATCAATGGAGATCATGTTGATGGATGGGATGAAATCTCTAGGACCACATGGGTGCAATCTTGTCTCAAGGGTTTCTCTTCCATACTTATGATGAGGTTCTGGAGGAATGGGAATTTTTGGATCTGGCCCATGAGTAGGGCAAACAATAGGATCATTGGGCTCTAATCGCTCTCTGAATGTAGGCAGAGGGGGATTAACCATCCGATGAATGGCAGCTAGGTCAATAGGTCTCCCCAAAAATTGGAGTTGAGGGTCTATGGCACGAAGTGCTACCTCTCTCTACTAGCTCGTTGACTTGCCGCAAGTGGTGAGGTCCAAGATAAGCCATCTCGGTCTCATCCTCAAAGTCATCATCACTTATCCAGAAACTGTTAGCATTGGTATGCGTCCCTAAGACAAGGGGCTCATGTCTTGGCCCTAAGTAGGCCATCTCTATTTCATCTTCATATTCTTCATCACTTATGAAGAATCCATTTGCATTTGTCTCTTGCCCCAAAGTCAGGGGTTGATGGCTTAAGCCTAAGTAAGCTCTTTCTGTTGAGTCTTCTGATTCATAGTCACTTTCATCTGATGTATATTCAATCTCATCATGGATGGACCATGTGAACCTTTGTAAATAGTGAGGCCCTTGATAGGCTAAGCCAAGTTGCACCTCATCATCACTTGCTTCATATCCATTCTCCTCATCCCATGAGTTGTACCCTATTGGGGTGGAATCAATTGAGGTGTTTGGATGATAAGTTTTTGGAGGTGGTATGTTTACCGTGGCTACTTGTCTATTGCTCAAATTTGCTATTCTCAAGGGGTGATAAGGAATGAAATCAATGTCTTCTCCCAACCCTATGCTTAATATTTCCAATGCCACTGCAAGCGAGTCATCTCGACCTCCGCTATAATAGCCTAAGCCAAATATATTGAAGGGAAGTTGATATAGTGGCTCGTAAGGCCTCCTGCACCCCTACTCATATATGCCAAGGCCATAGCCATGCCAATGGCAATGCTCAAAGTAGCTTAGAGCAAACTCAGGATTAGAGAGGTAACAAACATTGACTGTGAATAATTCATCACCATATCCTTCTATATCTAAAGACTTATGAGCATAGTCCAGGCTGACATAGACAAAATTGGTTTGGTTGGGAGGGATTCCAAGTGGAACCACTGTTCCTACTGGCGGCCTCAAGTCTTTAGGCCTCCCTATGTCTTGTGTAGACTCAATGATAGGCATAAAGGTGATGTTCTGCACAAGGTATTCCCCTATGCCTATACTTGCCAAGTGTATTGATGCATGCGATGTGGATGACCCCACGGATGATACTAGTGAAGCAGGGTGATAATCACTATCTTCATCTTGATCTTGAGGATCTTCCTCTTCCATAGGACTTGGCATTTCAGCAATGGCTATAGTTGGCACTTCTTTGGGCCTTTCTTCCTTAACTAAGGGGGCCTTTAGCTTCTGATTATCTTTTGGTTTTGATGTTGATGGTACTTTAGAAGCATTGATTGTCTTGAGTGCACCAGGAGGTGTTGATGTGCATGGGTCTTTTCTTACCCCTTTGTCTTTGTTATCAACTTGTGTGGTTGGGGATGAAGGTGCCACGTATAGGTGAGTAGAAGGGATCACGAATTCTCCTAGAATATCCACCTGATTAATGTATTTAAAAGGCTCTTCATCGGCCAGAACCACATAGACTTTGCTTTCATGCACATACTTGACACACTGGTGCAAGATCGAAGGCACACACTTCATGGCCCTTATCCAAGGGTGCCCTAAGAGGATGTTGTACTGCATAGCACCTTCCAAGACATGACACATCATGGGGATGGTCTTGTGCCCCACCTTGATGGGTAGGACTATCATTCCCATAGTATTGCATAAAGCATCATTAAAAGCTCTCAATGTGTAAGTTCCTGGAATGATATTGGTCTTGGGTATCTTGAGGTGCTCTATTGCAGTTGTTGTGATGATGTTTATCGATGAACCTGTATCGACCAAAACCCTCTTGAAAGGTAAGTCATTGATGGTCGCTACAATGTTTAGTGGAGGGTCTAGTAAGGCAACAGAAACTGTCTTAATCTCATGATCATAGAATCGGATTACAGGTTCCTGGCATTCTTGCACTTGTCCCACAAAGTGAGTGAATGCATTCGCATCTTGTGGTTGAAGCTCAATTGTTCTTAAAATCTCCATTAGAGTCTCCCTATGCTTTGGGGACTATTGTATGAGCTCATAGATGGATAACTTAGTTGGAGTCATCTGTAGGTTTTGCTCCAATCTACTCTGAATAGTTACCATAGGTCTCGTTGGTGGACCTGGAAGGTTGTCTTGCCTTTGCCTAGGAGTGGCTGGGATGTTCATGGGAGCTATAGGCGGTTGTGGTTGACCATACCACCTAGTCCTTGTTGCTATGTTAACGATCTCAACCATCCCAATGCATCCATGGGTAGGTATGTCAGCTCGAACCTGATTGACTTGGGCCCCTTGCTCTCGAGGGGCCTCATGATTGGGCAATGGGTTTCTGTATATGCCCATGTCTCTGTTATCGAGAGCTAGTGGGTTGTCAACTTTGAGCTCTCCCACCTCAATCATGTTTTGCACTTGATGCTTAAACCCGATGCAAGCCTCAATGTCATGCCCCGGTATCCTATGATAAGGACAAAATTGATCTTCCCTATATCCTTTTGGCTTAGGATGGTTGGGATCTACAAGAGGTATATCAGGAAATCTGATCCTCCTGGCCTCGCTCAACTGATTAAAGATTGATTGCATTGATTCTGTCAGAGGCGTGAAATAACGAGGCGGCTTGCATTCTCGATTTCTTCCTTGATTGTTCTTTTGGTCGTAGTTGGCTGGTGGGGGATGTGCTTGATAGTTCTATGGTTGTTGTGCACCCCCATCCTTGGGTGTAGCTAATACGACTTGATTGACTGGAGTAGGGTTGCCCTGCTTCTGCTTGTACTTGTCATTCTTACCATTCTTGTTCCACTCCTTTTTGTTTCGAAGCTTAATGGTTCCCTCATCTACTTTTATCTCTTCGATGAGCTTGGCTTGTGCCAAAGCTTCCTCAAATGAAGGATACTGTTGAAGTTGTAGCAAGAGGGAGATATGTTTAGAACAAATTTTGGTAAACATACGAATGATCTCTTCTATGGGAATGGAGAATGATAATTTTACCATGATTTTTCTCCATCTATTCCCATAATCCATTACTGGCTCATCATCATACTATTTCAGGTTTGCCAGGTCTGAAAGGTTCACCTTCTTCTTAGCACCAAAGGAGAAATGCTTCAAGAATGCGTTTACTAGTTGTTCAAAGTTGGTTATGCTATGCTTAGGTAGTTGGTTGAACCATTGAGTGGCAACACCTAAAAATGTCATTATGAATGTTCTTAGCATGAGAGCGTCATTGTCTTCAAGATGAAAACAAGCATTGATAAAATTGGTGACATGCTCTTGTGCATCCTCTTCACCTTTAAACTTCTCTAACCTAGGCATCTCAAAGTGCTTAGGATATGGAGGGCTAGGGATTGATGGGCACAATGGTTGATTGTGTATCTTGCTCAATGTTGGTGAGTTCCCAGCTGCCTCTTGTTTCTCAAAGGTTTTCATCTTTTCAGCAAGCTCTTGAAATGCCTTTGATGCACGGATTTCCTCCTCTTGCAAGCCTATTCGCATTGGAAATGGAGGTAACTCTCTATCCATTTGATTTGTTCCATTTTCCTCCCTCCTACGAGGGGACTCAGGATTGTGATCTTGATTTGTTATGTTTGCCCTCCCCCCATTAGTTGGATTTTGTTCATGATTTGGTGGGGGATTTCATTGTGGGATATCTTGTCTAGTGTGCCTTTCCTTAGGTGAGTTAATGTGTCTTGTTCTTTGGTGGTCACCACCATTTATCTATAAATTGTTAAGAGCTAGCTACTCAAATTGCTCTCTTAAACACTGCTCATGTTGGCGCAAGAGTCTTTCTCTTTGTTTCTCTTGTTCGAGAGCTTCCACTAACTCTCGCTCTTTACGTAATGCATTTTATAACCACCTCATTTGGTCAGTTTGTGCTATTGTAGAAGACTCATGTTTATCTGACTCTGTTCTTGTAGTCTTGACTCACAGATTCCTCGAGGGGGTTTCTATTGTATCTATACTCTTGCTAGTTAATGTGACTTGTTCAGTGTACTGTTGAATATCCCTATGATCAGACTCCATGCGTCTTCTGTGGGGTCACTCTGAGGTACCCCCAGACTGGGAGGTATGTTTAGAAGTCATAGTTCGTGAGCTTCCAGATGCAGAGTTCTCAGTAGCTACAGTTCTTTGGGTTGGTTGAGTAGGAAATCGATCCAACCTATCTAGTTGTCTCGTTCTCCATGGATGGTCCCATGGGGTGCCATTTACTCCTATGAGGTCATAGTCTATGGGAATATTTCCTTTTGTGTGAAGGGTTTCTTCTATATGATTCCCATGACTAGATGTAGCTCTAGTTTCCTGCCCTTCAGTGGGTAGACCTATTTCATATGTTTCTTGTGAGTCTTGAGGTGTTGCAATTCTTGTTTGCCTTCTTGATGAAGAGGGCTTGGTGGTGACATGTTTTCTCCATGTGGATGGAGATGTGGCAGTCTCGTCATCCCTATGTGAAGAATGAGTCTTAGAACCTTCTTTATGTCCATGTGAGGAGGAAGCCCTTGAAGCTTCCTCATGTCTTTGAGATGTTTCTATGTGTTTAGAGGAGGCCCTTGAGGTCTCCTCATGTCTCCTTGATGAGGATGGTTGTGAAGCCTCTTTTTGTTTATGTGACTTTGTTCCATGATGTGGTTCCTTACTTGGGGTTTCTCAAGGAGATCCCCCAAGAGTTGAGTTATCACCCCTTAGGCTCGTGGAGCTACATCTCACGGTCTTACGGGTAGGTCATTCAACATTACTATGACTCCGCCTATGGGTATGAATTGCTTCTGTCTCTCCCTCGACATCATACCGAGGGTGTTTACTTCTTGTTTTGACCATGTTGTTTTATGACTTGATCTTTTGAGTTTGCTATTTAGGAATGACCACACAATTCCAAACAAATGTTTATCTTGATTACCAATTTAAGTGTGCCCTAAACTATTTGTTGTGTTTTGATGTGTTGTTCTCTTGATTTCTTTGCTCTTGTTCTTGGATTAAGAATGAGAAGACTCATCCATAGTGATAATCAAGTACACTCATGCCAAACATGATTTTCTCAAAAGAAGCTAGGGTACACCATTGAAGACCCAATGGAGGGTTCGCCTAGCTCTTCCACTCTAAACCAATGATTGTTCCAATAGTGGGAGATAGTTTGAACACAAGTAACTTAGTGTCACTATAAGTAAGTTTCCCAATCCATTTCTAGGAAGCTCTAGGGGGTAAACCAGTGGAAGGAGATGAATTCCAACATCACTGGACTGAATTGAAGGTTGGTGATGAAATCCAACTCTCCAATGTTTAAATGAGACATGTGTGTGTGGTGTTCATTTTAAGCTTACGTAACATAAAGTGCATCATATAGCAGCAATGAGTCTTTCCTATATGCCTAAGTGCAAAAATATATTTCAATATTCAGAAAGATGCATGAACTACTATGATTTGTATGAGCGCACTTTATCTCGTGCAACTATGGCCTCTAGTAGGGCCTCAAAGCAAGCAAACAACATACAATGTCTAGCACGTTGGATTCTAGGGTGAAATTTTTAAGCATAAGCCATTGTTCCTAGCAACGCCTAGTGGAAAATTTAAAAGAAGATCTAAGATATGCGAAATGCTTAATTCTTTCTTCTTTATTATTTCAATTTCCAAACATAAATGTGCTTTAAGTTCTCTATTTTAGACACACAGAAGTAGACAGAAAGCTGTAAAATATCAGAGAAGCTATACCAACCTTTGATCCAGCTTAGAGAGTCGATGTTTTGACCTTTTCTGCACTCTAGTTCTGGTCATTGTTGACTATAGCGATTGGTTCTTGGCCATTGTAGCTCAGAGCAACTAAGATATATTGGCCATTGTAGCTCAGAGCGGCTAGTTTCTAGCCACTGTAGCTCAGAGCGGCTAGACCTACACACAAAATTAAGTTAGTTTTCTAGCAAAAAATGAAAAATTAGTGGTGGTCCCATCGTGATCGCCATCTGTAGTGACCCCGAGATGCATGCACCACCCCTTTTAACTCTACTTGCAATGTTATTAAAAACCCAAGATTAAATGGAATACAATGAAAAAAGCATATAACACGAAATAACAAAGATGGATCTCTTTATTAATATTGAAATCCGATTACATGTCGGTCCCTCTTAGGGATACCCATTTTGATACAATGAGTTACAAGTGGGCAAAGAGATGTCCCCTTTCACAAAGAGGTGGTGCATTTATAAAGGCTTCCCGATTTTGCACATGAAAATGTATGAGGGCTTACAGATGCCTCCTTCTCTAGGTATATTTCCTAGAGGGATCCCTTTTGCTCTCATATGTTATAAATTTTGTCTGATGAACCTATGGCCCTGCAAGTAATGAAACAACAACACATGTTTAGCTATCTAAGATTGCCTCCTCGAATAAGGTTGTTAGTAATCAAATAATGTAATAAAAATATGATAAAACTCTGCCATGAAATCATGTAAATCTATGCTAATGATATGAAAATATGTAGAAACAGAATAAAAAAAGCTATGTCTAAAACCTAAGCTAAGCCTACGGGCCACTGTCCAAGATAATGACTGCTAAAGTAAACCTTGCTCTCTTTGCCCCAAAGCTATGGGTCAAAGACTATGATCTGATGTTGAAATAAGTAGGTGTTATGCTCTTCAATTTGTCAAGGCTTCACCGTACACGTGATCTCCAAGGGAACTCTCCAAGTCTTGAAAGCTCTCCTCAAAAATATGTCTCGATGATCTATGTCTCTATATGTCTCTCTCTGATATGTAAAAATATCTCCCTTGGTGCTCTTAGGCTTGCACCTTTTATAGTGTGAAACCCTAGGTCTATGTCCAAGCCCTAGGAATGAATTTCTCATGCGTAGTGCAAGTTAGCATGAGAATATTTTGTCCTTTGTCTATGTTTGAAGGCCAGTTAACTGAAATCTAACTGCCCACTTGAGTCTCCTATGCGAACTGGTCGTTAGCATGAGAAGCTTTTGTCCTTTGTCTATGCTTGGAGGTTAGTTAACTTAAGTCTAAATGCAAACTCAAGTCTCCTATGTGAACTGATCATGAAAAGGAATGCAAATTCACTCCCGCTCACCTTTATTGCATACAAATTACCACTTCCGCTTGTGATTAGGCCTGTTTGTTAGCAAAAATACTTCTTATGGCTTAGCCGCTATCGTCTACAATGGCTAATATCTAGCTACTATCATCTGCAACGGCTAAGATCTGGCCGTTGTCGTCTACGACGGCTAAGTTATGGCCGCTCTAGGCTTGAGCGGCTAGGATCTGGCCACTCTTGGCTTGAGTGGCTAGGCTTGGATGGCTTGAAAAGGCCCCAAATGAGTGGTGAGAACCACTGTTGATGCTTGGAAAGTCCAAGATTATGTCTTATGATCTTATGAGTGTGTCTATGTGAGTAGCTCCCCTAAGCATGACATGATTTAGGTGTCTACACCATTTAACAATGTGCCATGACATACATCTTCCATGATTACATGCATAAGATCATTGAAGATTATATGGATGATCTCTTGGCAAAATTCAAAACTTGACAAGAGTACATTGGTGTATTGGAAAAATTCTTTGATCGACTCCTAGAGCATAATGTAAGGTTGAAACCCAAGAAATGTGTCTTTGGTGTTACCTCTAGCAAACTAATAGGATTCATTGTCTCCAAAAGAGGTATTGAGGTGGACCCAAAAAAATTCAAGGCTATCATGGAGATGCCTCCCCCAAAACATTTGAAGGAATTACGTAGTTTACAAGGAAATATTCAATCAATCTATCATTTAATTGCACAAATTTCTAACAAATGCAGGTCATTCAATTACCTGCTATAAAAGGGGGTGCCATTTTCATTGACAGATGAATGTCAAAAAGCCTTTGATGATATTAAGCAATACCTGGCTTCTCCACCAGTCTTAGCTCCTCCTCATCCGGGGGTCACCTTTCATATTTATATTTCAGCAACAGAATTTGCATTAGGAAAAATGATTGCATAAAAGAATGAAAATAATCAAGAGCAAGTTGCCTATTACATTAGTTGAACATTGGTAAGCTATTAAACCAGATATGCTTACATGAAAAAATTGTGCTTAGCAGTGGTTTTTGCCACTAATAAACTCATATATTACATGCTTAGTCACACCACATATGCCATAGCTAGAGAAAATCCTTTGCATTATATGATGACTCGCACTTATAATAACACCCATACCGATAAATGGATAATGTTTCTCACTAAATTTGATCTTGAGTTTATTAGCCAAAAATCCATTAAAGTTCAGGTTATAGCTGATCAGCTTGTAGAAGCTCCACTACCTAGTGATCATCCTTTGATTATTGAGCTCCCAGATGATTCGGTATTTACTATTATTGAACAAGAAGAATATGTCATTCTGAAGAAAGATGTTGATATAACACTATTCTTTGATGGTTCTAAGTGTGAAAAAGATCAAGGTGTTGGATTCGTGTTTTATACACCCTAGGGGGTACCCATCCCTTATCATTCAAGCTAGACTTCCAATGCACAAACAACAATGTAGTGTATGAAACCTTAATTTTAGGTCTTCAAGAAACTATAGCTATGGGTATTAAGAGTATTAGGATATTTTATGATTCTCAACTTGTTTTCAAATAGGTAATCGAAGAATACCAATGCAAAGAGCCTATAATTAAGTTTTACCATGAAGTAGCAATGAAATTTTTTTCTAAATTTTATTGGTATGAAACTGATAGTTTTCCATATTTGACTAATATATTTGTATATGCAATGGCATTTTTTGGATCATTGATTCCAAAGGATACCTTAGGAGAGGTACAACCCCTCATAATTACAACAATATTTAAATCTATAATTGTTTGTGTTGAATCTAATGATAAAAAGGATGTTTGTTTTATCCATTTGGAGTCATGTGAGCCTTGGTCAAACAAAATACTAGCCTTTATCAAGTTTGGAACACTTCCATAAGATATGTCATGGACTGCTAAATGCACTTTCAAGTAAAAGGCAACTCGCTTTACTCTCTTGGGGGATGTGGTGTATAGATGTGGTTATGATGGAATCCTCCTTCAATGTCTTGAGTCTGCTAAGGCACAAAGAGCCATAGCTGAAGCTTATGATGGTACTTATTGATGCGTGTCATTAATAGCATCATTTAATCTCAATGATTTATCAATCCAGGGTGGTGTCCAAGGCTGTCTACGATAGAAGTGTTGAATAGGGCTACAAGTTAACTCACTTTGGAGCAGCAGGTCTTATTGGCAAAATATATTGTGTTGGGGGTTTTTAGGTCACCTTTACTTCTATGTTGCATAAAACAAACTAATCTACTTGTAGGAATGGAAATTTCTAAGTAATAAGCACACAAACTAATCCCTGTCAATGTTCTATTTCATAAGGTTGTCAATCTTCTGTATAGTAGCTGACAACAAAAAGGGAAAATGCAGAAAAAATGGTAAAAGTTGCTGAAATGAAAGAATCCAAAACAATACTGTAATCTGCTGAAAATATGAAACAGTAGCTAATCTATCAAAGATCACCTATTTAGAAAGTCTTGCAAATTTACTTTAAACATGAAATAAATCATAAAACTACAACAAAGGTTAGTGTGAAACAAAAGATGAAATTTGACAAATATTCAGCTAATTCTGCTACAATAGGAATCAAAAGAAAACCTGTCTTGTCAGTCCTTCTCCTAGGCCTGGAAGTGGCCCTTGCTTCCTTTTCCAGAAGAAGGTATGAACTCCTCTTACTTGCTAAATTTCACACACACTCATATATGACAAAGAAAATGAAAGAACTGCACTTTATTATTCCAGAAATAACATTACAATTCTGCTGCTGCACTCTATTGCAATCTGAATCTATTCTGCTAACTCTTATTTCCTAATAGCTACTTAGCTCAACCAATATGGGAGCTATGCTATTTATAATATCTAATATCTATTTACATGCACAAAATATTCCATTTCTATTTTACAACTTATTTGCCTAATATTCTGCAGCTAATTTTGGGTCTATTCCAGGATAGGGTCGACTGCATCAGTTGATATTTCCTCGTGAGATGTGTCTTTTGGTCGGCAAGGAATGGTGGGGATAGCTGTAGAAAGTTGTTCCTATATCCCCTCAACCTTGGTTTACCTTTTCAACCACTTAAAAACCGTAGATATTCAAAAAGAAGTGTGTTCCCCTGTTATTCTGAAGATCTTCGGAATAACTGGTTGTAGGTGCACTTTATGCTCAAAATGCATTTAGAATGTCCGTTTTGGCTGTTTCTTTTAGGTAGGTCATTTAATCCAACTTCCAGGAGGTGATCCCAACTGATTTCATCCTTCTCCATTGGTAAATTCTAGGCCTTGCCATTCATTGGCAGCTGGCTGGAATTTACATAGAAATCTTGTTTCTGTTGCACAGTTATAGTATTTTGGCACTATTCTCCAGATTTAGGTAAATTAGTACATAGAAAATATAAGTATAAAGATATTAAAATGTTGTTGTTCAAACCATGCATGCCTTTCATTAATAAATCATGCTAAAGTAATGCAAAATTGTACAAAAACTACAAAAACAGAGTATAATATTCCTAAACACATTAATCATGCAAATACTTGATATATAGTGTATTTAAATCAACTTAATCAGCATATAAAACATATCACATGGTTTTTAGGCATTTGTAATGGTTCAAAACATACTATGATTGAGGTATTTTCAAGCCTCATCATTTTCCCCCAACTTATTTCAATGCATGTCCTCATGCATTCTGTTGGGCTACTGAATCACACATGTCCATCTTCAAATTCCAGCTTCTATAGAATAATTTGTTCCCTACATAATATCCCCTGCTTTCTTGAAGCTTCTTGAACCACTCCTAAAATTGGTCATTTGGTTGAGGATCATTGTCAAAATAGTAAGGAACATGAGTAATGATGGTAGGAGGCCTAAACCTCAGACCTATCCATTGATGTTTCATAGTCAGGATAATCTTCATTACTCCTTCTGCTCTTCTTCTGGACCATTCCAGGTTGATTGGTGAGATAGGCTCTCTTTTCTGTAGTGACATGGATAGTTCTGCCCATCTATCCTTACAAGCTGATAGAGCAGTTATAAAATTATCTGCACAAAAACCTTGGAAACTGTTTAAACAATCCTTAAGATTGTTTACATACATCAGCTTAACATCTGCCCTATTCATCATGGTAAAATGTTGATTGGTGGTAATTTTATGATTTGGCTGCACAGATCTTATCAATAATTCAGCCTGCATTTCAATTTCCTTGTTCTTTTTCTTTTCTTGTCTCCAATAAATCTGATTCTACAAGGTAGACATGAAAGCCCTTAATTGTACATCACCTATGAAAATATGGGGATGGAATGTTACATCTTCTAGAATGAAGAAATTGTGCAAAAATAACTCACACATTAGGTTTTTCTGTTCTTCTAGGCTACTCAGGTAAGCTTCCAGAAATTCCTCAGTAGTATCCAAATTATAAGGAAGATTTGAATGGATTCTCATAACCTGCCACCGAAGATATCTTTCTTTTAGGACTAAACTATAAAATCTGGTTGGCCTTCTGAATTGAACCAAATATTCTGCAACCTGACAGAGGTATGTCACCTGTTCCTACAACTTGGTAATTTCTACATTTTTTCTCTAATTGTTTTCCCACCAGTTTTAATTCCACAATCTGAGTTTTAAGTTTTTGATATCTTAAAACCCACTGAGCTATATCCTCATTGTATTTTTCTAAAGTAACAATGTTTTGTGGTCTTATTATTGGCTGAAATTTAGGTAACAAATCTACCTGTACCCCCTTTTCTTTTGTTTCTACTTTTGGTATAACAAATGGAAAATTGGGCATAAAAGTCTGATGCAGAGGAATACTTACTTGATTGCTCATGTTTTGATGATCTAGGGCCTCCTCTGTGGATATTAATTGTACTATTGGTTGTTGTGGCCCTTCATTGGTACTTTTGATTGGACTTCTGGCTTGTTCTGAAGCATCTTCAGAATGAGAAGATACAACTTCGGAATAAGGAATTGCAACTTCAGAATGTCCCAAATCTTCTATTGTTTGTTTTGGACCTTCATTTCCAAGTCTAGTTATCTCTGTATGCTGTTGAGAACCCTATTGTTCATCTACCCTTATGATAGTATCATCCTGTTGAGGGGCCTGGGCATCAATCACTTCCTTGGTTTCTGTTCTCCCAACCAAGGGTTCAACTACTTCAATTTGTGGGAGAGGCTATAAATTTCCATCTGGTGTTGGGTTATCTTGCTTGGATAGTCTGAGCAATATTTGAGCAACATTTTCTCCTTCACTGGATTCTGCAGGTTGTGGCTCTAACTGTGCCACTCTATTTTTCAACCTCTCTATCTCCTATTGTAACTCAGTAATTTGCCTATCCTTTTCTTTAATGGCTGCTTCTCATTCATCAATCCATGTCATCTATGTTCTTATGACACTCCTAGCAGCTCTTAGTTGTTCTTGTATGTTTTCTTCTTCTTCTTCTATTTCAGAATCTGATGAGTGAGTAGGCAGGTTATCTTCAGGTGGTGACTCTGGATTTGTTGTACCTGCTTCTTCAGTTTCATCTGTTTGGTCCTGTGTAGGGATATCTTGTGGATCCTCCATGCCTATATCTATTGTATCATCTAAAAACATAGAATCCTATTGTTCTTTAGCAATTTTAGGGCTATTTTCCTTTGTTGCCTCAGTCTATTTCTGCAAATTCCTAGGGCTTCTTCTTAAGGATGGTGTAGGAACAGTCTCTTCCTCCATTATTTCCTCTTCAATAATTTTTTTTTTGTGTCCTTTTTATGGAGTCTTGAAGACCTCCGAACCCTTGCTGTAGATTGCTCCCCTATGTCCTATTTTCTTGTAGTGCCAGAGGATGTAGAAATAGTTTTTGTTTTTGATGGAATTTTCTTTCTTTCCTCTCTCTTTTTCCCCCCCCCCCCTTGGGTTTTTTTTTTTTTTTTTTGGCCTGGTCCGGAAACACAGTGACATCTTTAGAAAACCTAACTTTCTTTTGTTTCCCCTTTTTAGGGTTAGTTTCAACTCTTCTCTTCCTTTGTTTCTGAGCTTTTGTTGATGGAGATCCAGAGGAGAGGGTTTCTAATTCTTCCTCTTGATGTGCTTCTTCCCCTATGACAACATTTTTTTCTTCTTCATTTTCCTCTTCCTCTTCTCCATAAACTACCTCATTCCATACAGAGAAAAATTTATTGAAACTTCTAGGATTACCCCTAAAATGATGCTTGCAGATAAGCTTAATTAGCCCATGGTGACGAGGACTTCCCTTACCCTCTTGATATCGTCTAGACATGTTCTGTAACTCTTGGTGTAGGTATAAAGGGAAATTAACCCTAACTTCTAGTTGTTGACTACCATGTCTAAGGTGATTCAGAATTCAAAAATGATGCCCCGATAAAACAACATATTGCCCTTCGCAAGTTAAAAACTTAATCACCCATACAACTACTTCATCCCATGGCCCCTGTAAACTAGTTCATTTTACTCCCTTGCATGTATTTTTGTTCATCAGATATTCTGGTTCCCTATCCCCTTCTTCTGTGAATTGACCAACTACATCTGCTAATGTATTTCTACCAATTCTAGAAATTTGCAAACCTTGTAAAGGGAGTTCAGTAATTTGGCTCAAGATTTTAGGAGTTACCTCAATCGCCATTCCATTGATGTGAGCTCTATTGTTCTTGAATGTATGGGCGAATTCTGCTGCCAGGTCTTTAGAACACCCATCAAATTTATCCAGGAAGGGCATCAATCCACCGTCTTCAAAAATTCTCAGCACTTTTGGGCTTTCTCAAAGGTATCTGGTATTCTCTGGTTCCATCTTCATTTTTTACCCCATATTTTATCTTCAATTTTTCTATTGTCACACTACTGCTCTGTTGTCATCTTCTACAACTTACGAGTTTTTCTTTCATCTTCGTTCACCTTCGGAGAGGATGGTAATTCCAACAAAATTTATCACCTTTCCTCATAATCATGAGAGTGTTAAGTTGCACAATAGGTGAGTCATCTTCAAAAAGAAGGTGGCACATATTACTAATTTTGTTTGGATACATGGCCATCGGTGAATAGTCATCCCTCCATGCCATTAGAATCTATTTTGTCTTGATTGGTGAGCCCATTCTAAATGTAGGTCCTTCACACACTTGGTTATCATCCACTAGATCTGGTTGTTTGTTATTTGTCGACGTCTCCATGGATTACCGTACCCTCTCGGTTGGCACGAAGATAATGTTGTCAATGAGATACACTTTCCCAAAAACCCTGATTACTCTTATCAAAAAATCACATGTGGCAAAATAACATTTCCCTTCCTTTTTTAGATGCCATGTGGAATAATTTGAAATTCAAATTTCTCTATCGTGCATTTCAAATTTCAAAATTTACCCTTTTATATTTCGAAGATAACTTCCTTATTCCGAATATTAAACAACCTTTCATTATTCTAAAGATAAAACACAAACTTCGTTATTCAAAGATAAACAAAAACTTTGTTATTTCGAAGATAAACAAACTCTGCTATTTCAAAGATCAACAAACTCTGCTATTCAAAGATAAACAAACTCTACTATTCTAAATATTAGACAAACTCCATTATTTTGAAGATAATATTTTATTCCGAAGATCAAGCTATCTTTGTTATTCCAAAGATAACCTATTCTGAAGATCAAACCTTCATCATGATCTTCTTTTCCAAGTAGATTGGTATGTCTTGAATATGCCAAACCTCATGGATGTCTTTATACTAATGGTTAATCCTTACACACTATATACTAAATATTTACAATGATAAAAGTGCAAGAAACATATACCTGTCTTGAACAATTTATTTGCACGTTTTGATGGATGGTTGCTTCTGATGATGTCCTGCTGATTTTTGCTGCAACACTTCAAAACAAGTGTAGTTGGTGAGTTTTTACAATGATGATGCAGATTGTTTCAAGGCTATGCATGCCGAAAAACCAGTTTTCATGCACACCAACTCAGCAAGCGCCTCATAGAGGTTTTCACTACTAAATTATTCATTTTTATATCTCTTTTTCTTTTTTTTTTTGAAACTCCATTATCATGTTGAATCTGTTGAAGTTGAGATGGAAGAGGGAATCTCTTCCACCTTTTGTACATCCAAACTATCAAGTTGCTGCAAGAATTCTTCCTTAGTTAGTGGTGTATGGTATACCCGAAGGTGATGCCCATTCACTACCAACTTCCTTCATGAATCATCAATGGGAGAGAGATGAACTGCTCCATTGTCAAATACTTCTTCAATTTGGTAAGGTCCAAGCCATCTAGTCTGCAACTTTCTAGGGAAATCCTCATAGCGAGAGTCAAACAACAAAGCCCAATCTCCTTGTTGAAACTTCCTATGTTGAATGTGGTTGTCATGCCACTACTTTCGTTGCTCTTGAATTATCTCAGTTTGGTGTAGTGCATCCAACCAGAGTTCATCCAATGCATTCAACTATAGAATCCTATCTGTCTGTGCCTGTGACAAATCAATTCCAATTTCCAAAGTTGTTCGTAATGTTAGTAGCTCAAATTCAATAGGTAAAAGAGGCTTTTTACCAAAAACTAGTTCATAAGGTGTAAAACTTGTAGTGGATTTCCATGTAGTATTATAAGCCCAAACTGCTTCAGGTAGTTTATCTAGCCAATTTCTCCTATGAAAAGCTACTGTTTTAGTCAAAATCCATTCTAACTCCCTGTTTGTTACTTCAACCTGACCATTTGCTTGTGGGTGATAAGGTGATGATTTCCTATGTTTAATTTCATATAATTCTGTAAAAGCTTCAATAACTTTAGATGCAAATTGGGGTCCTTGGTCTGTGGTAATAGACCATGGAGCTCCAAATCTCTAAAAAATATGATTATACAAGAAATCAGCAACCTTCTCTTCATGAGCATGTTTGAAAGCACGCACCTCTACCCACTTTGTTAGGTAATCAATGCATACTAGAATATGCACCTTTCCTTGAGAAGGTGGGTCAATAGGTCCCACAAAATCCAGCCCCCACCTCTCAAATGGTTCTAAAACCATTTGAGGCTGTAGTGGCATTTCATTTGTGTGAGTGGGTTTCCCCATTCTTTGGCATGCATCACAATGCTTGATGTACTTTTTTACATCCTTGTGAAGAGATGGCCAATAATACCCTGTTCCTAAAATTTTTCTAATTGTGCTTTTTACAGAATAATGTCCACCTGATGGTTCATCATGACAAGCTCGAAGGATATCATATATTTCATCTTTTCGGATGCACCTGCGTAACACATGGTCAGGACCGCATTTAAAAAGTATACCCTTAATCCATTGAAAAGAAGAGCTCTGTTTTATCAACTATTTTTTTTGTTTTGAAGTGAAATGTGGAGGAACTTTCCCTGTGACTAAATAGTTGGCTATATCTACAAACCAAGGTGATTGGACAGATATAGCAAATAATTTCTCATCAGGAAAAGTATCCTCAACTAATTCTCCCTCCTCTGTGTTCTGCAACCTAGACAAGAAATCTGCTACAACATTAGCTTTTCCTGGTTTGTTGATTATTGTGATATCAAATTCTTGCAACAATAGTAACCAATGGATAATTCTTGCACTTACCATAGGTTTATTCATCAAATATTTAATGGTTGTGTGGTCTGTATGAATGAATATTTGATAACCTGTGATGTAATGTCTGAATTTGTTGATAGCATAAATTACTGCCAAGAATTCCTTCTCAGTAGTGGTATAGTTTTTTTTGCTCCTGTCAAATTCTTGCTAATGTAGTAGATGGCATAATGTTCACCATTATCAATTTGTCCTAGTGTTGCTCCAATTGCAGTATTGGAAGCATCAGCCTGGATATGAAATGGTAATGTCCAATTAGGTCCTCTTAACACAGGTGGAGTTACTAATTTTTCTTTCAGAGCTTCAAATGATTCCTGACACTTTGCAGTCCAGGAGAATTCAGAATCCTTAGTCAATAGGGCAAACATAGGATTGGCTATTATACTAAAGTTGGGAATAAACCTGCGATAAAAACCAATGTGTCCAAGGAAACTTCTAACATCAGTTTGAGTCTTAGGAGGGAGAAGATTCTTGATTATTTCCACCTTCTTCGGATCAACTTGGATCCCTTGAGGAGAGATGTGATGACCAAGAACAATTCCTTCCTCCATCATCATAAAATATTTTTCAGGATTCAAGGATAATTGGTATGTTTCACAATGAGTTAAAACTTTATCAAGATGTTCTAATGTAAAATCAAAAGTTTCTCCACATACTATGAAATCATCCATATAGATTTCAACACTGTCGGTAGTCAGATCAGAAAATATTGCTAAAACTGCTCGTTGAAATGTTGTTGGGGCATTACACAAGCCAAAAGGTAAGACCCTATAAGCGAATGTTCCCCATGGACATGTAAAAGTTGTTTTCTCCTGATCTTTAGGTGCAACCTGAATTTGATTATATCCGTTGAATCCATCAAGAAAACAAAAGTATTTCTTTCCAGCAAGAGTATCTAACACTTGATCTATGAATGGTAATGGAAAATGGTCTTTGTATGTTACTTTATTCAATTCTCTGTAGTCTACACATACTCTCATTTTTCCATTCTTCTTTGGAACTATAACCAATGGAGAGACCCATCGGCTATCAGAAATTGGATAAATGAACCCTACCTCTAAAAATTTTTCAATCTCTTCTTTGACAATATCCCTCAAGGCAGGATTCAATCTTCGTTGGGGCTGTCTCACTAGTTTAACATCTTCAGTATAGATTCTGTGAGTGCATACATCAGGGTGGATTCCTGACATATCTTTGTAATCCCAAGAAAAAGCATGGATATGTTTCTGCAAAACAGCTGATAGTTTTGCTTCTTCTTCCTTAGTAAGCCAGCTACTAATATTCAAAAATTTACCTGGCTGAACTTCTATCTGTTTTGTCCCTGGAAGGACAAAATTTACTCCTTCATACTTGGTTATTAAGGAGTTTAGTGGACAATGATGAGATTTGAGGGAATGAGAAACTCTTGTCTCATTTTGAACACTGATTTCTGATGGAAGCATCTTTTGTATGGAACAATGAGAAGAAGGGAGTAGGTGATGATGCCACCCATGTGGTAGTGAAACAAATTTTTCCTAATGGTGTAGGCTTGCTTCAAAACTTTGGCCCTCATCATTTCCTAACAATTGATGAACATTTACTACTTCATCCTCCATTCCTTGCTCATGCAGAGCATTCACTAAGATAGTCTCATTTTCAAAATTTCCTCTATCATGGGAGTCTATCTCTTCTATATGTTCCTTCACTACTAAAGTAGCTAGTGTGGAGATGATCTCTTCTTGTTCTTCATCTGAATCAAGAAACCATAATTGACCTACAAATTTGTTTGAAGGTCTTGCAAGGGGATACAGAGAAATCTGTTTTAAGTCAATACCATTGGAGATTGTCATATCTCCTGATCTGTAGTCTATAAAGGTTGCTGTAGTTGCAAGCCAAGGTCTTCCCAGAATAATGGGGTAACCATGTGCTGAATTTCTAGGTTGTAAAACCAAAAAATCTGCAGGGTACTCCCAAGAAGAAACTTCTATGGGGACATCTTCAATGATACCTTCAGGTTTTGCAATTGACCTATCAACCATTTCTAATACTGTAAATGTAGGACTTAGATGTTTGAGCTATAATTTTTCCATTATATCCTTGGTCATTACATTTATTACAACTCCTAAATCAACTAAGACATTTGAAATTGGTATTGAACTTATAGTAACTATGATAATTGGACTCCCTAGATCACTATACTTTGGAGGTACTAGTTTCCCTGACAAGAGATCAACTATCTTTCCTTCAACCTGAACAGTTTTAGGGAATGACTTCTTCTTTCTCCCTGGTCTTCTGATACACAAATCTTGGATAGTTTTGTTAATCAAAGGCACATCCTTAATGGCTTGCAATAAGGGAAGTGATATGGTTAACTTTCTAAGTTCTTTTACTAGGTCTGATTCAGAATTTTCTGCTGTAATGTTGAATCTCTCAGGATATGGAATTATCCCTGATGAAGGTAATTTTTATGCCTATGTTTTTTTGTTTCTCCTGCTTCTTTCTCTACTGTTGATTTAACTTTGCTTGGCTCCAAGGGTTCTTGCATTTCATTTTCTTCAATTTCAGTTGGAATAGGTTCAGGTAGGATTTTTCCTGAACGAAGTTGGATATTGTTGCAATCAAGAACATGGATTTCAACATTTTCTTCAGATTCAGCCACATAGATAGGGGATGCCTGTCTTATGTTATTTGGATTAGTCATTGGTTGGGCTGGAAGTTGAGGTTGCTTCACCTCTTGTGTTTGTTGTGGTTGATTTGGTCTCCCTTGAAAATTTTGATTAGGTGCAGGAAACTGTTGAGCAAGGTGCAGCGATAGTATTTTCATTATTGTCAACACACTCAAATGGATAGGTTGATGCAGTGGTTAGTTTTTCGGAGGTTTTTTGAAGTATGTACAGTTATGTTCAAATTTGTAAAAGTTGAAAAAATCATCAGGAAGTTGTCAAAAAATTGCAAAAGTTGTCACGGGCACAGTTGGATAGGATGGATCAGTTTGGAACATGCTAGCATGTTAGGAAATAGTCTATAACAGCATTGGATGTGTCATCACAGTGTTTGGGTTGATCGATGATGTTTCTGGTATCTTGGCAGATGATTTGGTAGGTGGTTGTACAGGTTGAAAAAGGGTAGTTTTGTCAGAAGCACTGCGAGCAAACCGATAAGAATTTGATAGCAAAATTTTAAATGGAAGTGGTCATTATCTTCAATAACATGTGTTCCAAATTTATACCAAAATGGAGAAATAAGGCGAATGTTACAAGCGTTGCAATATTGTCACAAAACGCTCTTTTTGGAAAAAGTGTGTCAGCAGCAGTTTTCATGGAGATGGTACAGGTGAACCATAAGTATTTATGTAGCAATATTTATACTGGATGTATTCAACATTGTAGAGATTCTATTTTTCAAATTTCAGAGAAAAAATAATTACGAGGTGATAGTTATGATTGTTGCAAAAATGGTACAGGTCACTTTTATGTCAATTTGTTCCACTTGTGCAAAATCCTTCAGTTGGTCGTTTCGACCTTGCAGAGTCACCAGAGTTTCGGTTTCAATGTTGTTACATCTTCAAGGCATCAAATAGAGCATCTTTTGTTTTTGGTTTGAGGTGTCATGTGGCTCCAAATTAAGAGAACGAGTAATGTGTCAATTCTTTGCATGTGACGTGTTTGACGAAATGCCTTCTCAAAATTAAAAAAGGAAGTTATATTGTTTTAAGAAGCTTTATTAAAGAAAATATTTTTAAAATTGAAAAGGGAAAAAGAATGCAAGTGTGTGCTTTTTAAGTGACAAGGGATTTTATTGAAAAGAGGGGACTTTATTTTGTGAAGAGAGAAGTGTGTGTGGAGAAAAATAAAGAGTGAAAATCCGTGATTTTTGGAGAGTGGTGAAAAAATTCACTTCAGTATTTTGGGTATAACTTTCTCATATGATATCCATTTTGGCTGAAATTTTGAGATGAGTTCGCAAACAAAGTCCTGCACAATACCTAAAAAGCGTTTAGGAATTTACAGAACAAGCTAAGAGAACAATCATTTTTTTGTGAGAATAGAAGATTAAAATTTTGAGTAATGCAGAGAGAGGGATGTTATACTGGGTGAAATAGAAAGTTTTATATTTTGAGCTTATAGACCATATATGTCATTTTATTATCAATATCAAAATTAAGTAGGTGCTTGGTAGAGGGTTTGGTGCTCCTCTCTGTTGGTGTAGATAAATCAAGGGTTGGTGCTCCTTCTAGTGGGTGCTGGTAAATTGATTGTAAATTTGGTTCTTTACAGAGTCTGGATTTGGATGGGAGTCCAAATAGTCATTTTTAGGGATGTAGCCAAATCGATGAACCTCGGTACATCTTGTGTTGTGTGATGTTATCTTGTTATACTTGCTTTATTTGGTTTTATGTTTTCATTGTTTTGGCTTTGAGTGTTGAATATTTAAGTTTTAAAGAGCTACACTGATTCACCCCCCCCTCTCAGTGTCATTGTGATACTAACAATTGATATCAGAGTGAGGTTCTGAATAGGCTTAATCGACTAGGGTGATCTTGGAAGTGACACAATGGTAGGTGGTGAAGGCTTCTCATCAAACAAAGCACCATTGTTTGACGAAACTAATTATGCATTTTGGAGACTCAGGATGCAGACATATCTTTGTGCTTTAGGATACGATATTTGGAATTCAGTAGATAGTGGATACACAATATCCATCACTTCTCCAACCGATGCTACCGATAAGAAATTGTTTGAGAATGACTCAAAAGCAAAGAATGCTATCATGTGTGGATTAGTGGACAGCGAACTAGAAAATATTATGGGTTGTAAAACAGCAAAGGAAATATGGGACAAACTGAAGAGCATACATGAAGGATATGTTAAGATCAAGGAGGCCAAGTTACGAACACATGGAGCTCAGTTCGAAGTATTAAATATGAATGACGATGAGAATATAGAGGCATATATGCTGAGAGTTAATGAAGCCATTAATGCGATTAGAGGAATCAGCAAGAAAATCAAAGATTCTATCATCATGAAAAAGGTATTAAGATCCCTTCCCTAAATATTTGATTCTAAATTTTTAGCTATAGAAGAAGCTAAAGATCTAAATTATTTTAGTATGGATGAGATGTATGGTTCTTTGACTGCATATGAGATGAGAATAGGAAAATCTAAACCCATGGACAGAGAAGCTACTTTTAAAGCCCATAAAAATATGAAAGAAAAACAATAATCCGAGGAAGAAGAGACATCAGATGAAATGGAAGCAAACTTTGATCGAAAACTAAAAAGGGGAAAAGGAAAATACAGAGGAAAGTTACCACTTAAATGTTTCAACTGTGGAGGCATTGGGCATTTTGTAGCTAAATGTCCACTTAATGAGAAGAACAGAAGTGATGAAGGATCGCACGAAGAAATAAGTGACTGGAAGAAAAAAAAAAATCAGAAAAGGCAACTTCAAGAAGAAAAGTTTCATCTCCAAGAATTTCAGTTTATCAAAAGATAGCTCTAGTGAGGATTCTGAAAATGAAATAGGTGAAGCTCTTTTCATGGCACTCAAAGAAGAAAAACCAGAAAAATAACAGGAATGTGATGAAGAATAAATTGATGCATAAGTGAATTTGGAAGAGGAACTAATTGCAGCTCTAGATGAATTGAAGATAGAAAGAAAAAAAATTAAGAAAATTTCAAGAAAGCTTGAGGATGCAAATGAAATCATAACAAATTTGAAAGTATAGATAGAAGAATCCAAGAAAATCTCTGAAGATCTCGAAGTGCAAATAACCATGAAAATAGATTATTGCAGCAAGCTATAAGAAGAGATTGTTGGTTTAAGAATGCAATTAGAAGAGATGAATCAAAAAATTAGTTGTTATCACAAACGTGAAGAAAGTTCTATGAAGCTGGATAAGATCATAAATAACCAAAAGACTACAGGCATCAAATTTGGTTTGGGTTTTGATGAAGGAGAATCATAAAATGGATCAAAGGCCATAAATGAAGAATCCACAAAGAATGAAGAGAAGAAACAAGTTGATCAAGCAAAAATGAATCATGCAAAGGAAAGCAATAATACAAGGCACGAAAGGAGAATTGACAATGATGGCTTCACCAATGTCACACATCAAAGAAGAATAATATTTATGGCTCCTATGACAACATCGCAAAGACCATCACCCAGGTTCAATCAAATATTTTTTGGTTATTGTTTTAAATGCAATGGTTATGGACATAAGATCTCAGATTGCAAGTATAATGTAGGACCAAGGAATTTTACCAATAGAAATACTTTTTCACCTTTGATGGATTATGCAGTAGAATGTTATAACTGTCATAATTTTGGGCATATTGCAAGAAATTGTTGAAGTACATTTGCATCAAATCAATTTCAGGGAAGAAAATTTCAACCAAATGAAATAAGACAAAATAGAAAATTTCTCGAAAAACATGCACAAGCTACTGAAAAGAGAAAGCCAAAATAAGAGCCCAAAATTGTAATCAAACCTGAGTGGAAAGAAAAAGAGCGACCTAAGGAAGAAAAGGAATACTTGATCATACATACGGTATTTAAAGTGCAGAATAAATCTGCACCATGGATACTTGATAGTGGATGCTCCAGTCATATGACAGGTTACAAATAAAAATTTGGGAAGTTGTAGCAATATGAAGGTGGTTCAGTAAAGTTTAGAAACAATGATGGAGCTAAGATAGTTGGAAGAGGTTCAGTTAAGATTAGTGATGAAAAAATCAGGTCAAAAGAAGTCTTGTTTTTGGTTGGTCTGAAGCATAACTTGTTGAGCATAAGTCATATTTGTGATAGAGGTCATGAAGTGATCTTTAAGAAGCAATGTTGTGAAGTTAGAAAGGTAAACAATGGGAAGTTGATAGCAACTGGATCAAGGACATCTGGAAACCTATACACTCTCTCAGAGACTTCAGAAGGAGCTTGCTTGATTGGACAGGAATAAGAGAATTGGTTATGGCACAAGAGGCTCGGTCATATCGGTTTTGACAATCTAGTAAAAATCAGCTCAAAGAAAGCGATGAGAGATATTCCCACCATTGGCAAACCATCAAATAGCATTTGTGCTTCATGTCAAAAGAGGAAGCAAACTAGAGTCTCATTTAAAACAAAAGAGTACTACACAAGCAACCTTTGGAACTAGTACATACTGATTTATGTGGACCCATGAGAACACAAAGCATAAATGGTGACAAATATTTTATGTTGTGTATAGATGACTATTCCAGGATGACATGGGTACTATTTTTGAAGCATAAATCAGAATCTTTTGAGATGTTCAAGGTTTTCAAAAACCAAGTTGAGAATCAAACAGGAAAAAGGATTAAATATTTAAGTTCAGACAGAGGATGAGAGTTCATTTCAGAGGATTTCACAGAGTATTGTGAAAAATATGGCATGAGGAGATAGTTTTCAGCAGCCAAGACACCTCATGAGAATGGTGTGGTAGAAAGAAAGAACAAGAAAGTGCAGTAAATGGCACGGACTATGTTTACTAAGAGCAAAGTAGCAAACAAATTTTGGAAAGAGGTAATCCATACTACAATATACATCCAAAATAGGTGCATGTTGAGGATGCATGAAAGCAAAACTCCTTATGAGTTGTGGTTCGGTAAAAAGGCAACAACAAGATACTTTAAAGTTTTTTGCAGCAAGTGTTACATCAAAATAACTGAAGAAAACCTTGGTAAGTTTGAAGATAGAGCGGATGAAGGTATTTTTCTTGGCTATTCATCAAAAAGCAAAGCTTACAAATGATACAACAAGAGGCTAAGGAAAATTGTGGATAGTGTCGATGTTAAATTTTATGAAGGAAGGGAACGAGTAATTAGCTATGAAGAGAACTACCCAATTTATGAAGAGGTCATTGAAGGAGATGAGGAAAAGGAAACGAAAAAGAAACCAAAAATTGACTCAGAGGATTCAAACAGTGATTCAGAAGTGGAAGAAAACAAGAAATTCAAAACAGGAAGGTGCAGAAAAGATCATCCTAGAGAGAAAATAATTGGAGACCCCACAGTTGGTGTTCAGACAAGAAGAAGATTAGTAAGTAAATACTTTTTATTATCCAGCATTGAGCCCAAAAATTTTGCTGACGCAAGCAAATATGAAAGTTGGGTAAAGGCAATAAATGAAGAATTAGATCAGATGAAGAAAAACAAGACTTGGGAGTTAGTACCAAGACCCGCAAATAAAAATGTAATCGGTACTAAATGGGTCTTTCGGAACAAATTGAATGAAGATGGACATGTAGTCAGGAACAAAGCAATATTGGTATGCAAAGGCTATGCACAAGTTGAAGGTATTGACTTTGAGGAAACCTTTGCACTGTGGCCAGACTAGAGGCAATTAGAATGTTTACGGCTTTAGCGAGTTTACAAGAATTTCAAAGTTTATCAAATGGATGTGAAATCAGCATTTTTGAATGGGAAACTTGAAGAAGAGGTTTATATTGAGCGATCGAGATGGTTTCCAGCTTGGTTATGATCCCAACTTGGTTTGCAAGTTGAAGAAAGCATTATATGGCTTAAAACAGGCACCCCGAGCATGGTATACAAGGCTAGACAATTATCTTACTCAGCAAGGGTTCAAGAACGGTATGGTGGATAGTAATTTGTATGTCAAAACAAAAAATGGTCATCATATTGTTCATGTTGTCTATGTAGATGATATCATATTCGGCATCAGTAAAGATGAGTTGTGTAAAGATTTAGCAAATAAGATGCAGAAAGAATTTGAAATGTCAATGATTGGTGAACTTTCGTATTTCCTTGGATTGCAAGTTAATCAAAAGGAGAAGGGCATATTTATTTCTCAAATTAAATATGTGAAATAGATGTTGAAAAAGTTCACAATGGAGGATTGTAAGCTAGTTAGCACTCCCATGACGACAGGTTGCAAGTTGAGCAAGGATGACAAATCTCCACATGTTGATCAAACTATGTATAGATCTATGATTGGGAGCTTACTGTACTTGATAGCTACCAGACCAAATATTTTGTAGGTAGTATGCATGGTAGCACAATTTTAGGCTAGTCCCAAGGAGACTCATGTGACAGCAGTGAAGAGGATTCTTTAGTACCTCAAGGGTACTATGGAGTATGGGTTATTGTATCCGAAAGGTAAGGACTTCACCCTTATTACGTATTCAGATGCATATTGGGTAGGATGTTTAGATGACAGGAACAGTACCAGTGGAGGTGCATTCTATCTTGGAGACAAGTTGGTCGTATGGCACATTAAGAAACAGGAGTCAGTCTCCTTATCCACAACAGAGGCAGAATACATTGCAGCGACAACGTGTTGTATGTAGATGTTATGGATGAAATAAATTCTGAAGGATCTTGGCATTAATTTTAGTGAGCCAATTTTAGTTAAGTGTGATAACACCAGTGCCATTAACATCTCAAAGAATTTGGTTATGCATTCTCGCACAAAACATATTGTTATTCGGTATCATTTTTTGGAGAAAGTTGTGAAAGGTGAGGTTAAGTTGGATTTTGTTCCAACAATAGAGCAAGTAGTGGATATCTTCACCAAACCATTGCCCAAGGAAGTATTTGAGTACCTTCACAATAAATTGGGAGTGGTCACACTTCCCAAGAATTGACTAGCTATTGGGGCCAAATTCTTAGGGGGAGCATTTGTGTATTTGTTTATATTTTTGCTCGTGTGTTATTTTTGTTGTGTAATATTTTTTGCCTGAGAATGTTGTGCATGGACTCAGGGGGAGTTTGTAGTATCCCTTTGGTCTTGTTTTCAAAGGGGGAGAAGAGTTACAGGAAATTTTGCGTGTGTTGTCAACAATTCCAAAGGGGGAGATTGTTAAGCAAGGTGCAACGACAGTATTGTCATTATTGTCAACACACTCATATGGACAGGTTGATGTAGTGGAAATTTGTTCAGAGGTTGTTCGAAGTATATACAATGATGTTTGATGCTTATGAGGATGTTTTTGATGTTCGAGTGAAGTTGTTACAGGTTGTTTGTGCAAATTTGCAAAAGTTGAAAAAACCGTCAGGAAATTGTCAAAAAAATGCAAAAGTCATCACGGGCATATTTGGATAGGATGGATCATTTTGGAACATGCCAGCATGTCAATAAATAGTCCAGAACAGTTTTGGAGGTGTCAGCACATTTTTTGGATTGATCGGTGACGTTTCTGGTATCTTGGTGGATGATTTGGTAGGTGGTTATATAGGCTAAAAAAGGGCAGTTTTGTTAGAAGCACTGTGAGCAAATCGAGAAGAATTTGATACCAAAATTTAAACTAGAGGTGGTCATTATATTCAAGAACATGTTCTAAATTTCCACCAAAACGGAGAAACGAGGCCAATGTTACAAGTGTTGCAAGACTATCACAAAAACACTGTTTTTGGAAAAAGTGTGTCAGTTTTGTGGAGGTGGTACAGGTGAACCGTAAGGATTTATATAGTGAGATTTGGACTGGATGTATTTAGCATTGTAAATATTCTACGTTTCAAATTTTATAGAAAACAGAGTTACGAGGTGAGATTTATGATTGTTGCAAAAATGATACAGGTCACTTTTATGTCAATTTGTTCCACTTGTGCAAAATCCTTCAGTTGGCCGTTTCGACCTTGCAGAGTCGCCAAAGTTTCGATTTCAGTGTTGTTACATATTCAAGGCATCAAATAGAGCATATTTCATTTTTTTTTTGAGGTGTCATGTGGATCCGAAGTAAGAGAACGAGTAAGGTGTCAATTCTTTGCATGTGACGTGTTTGATGAAATGCCTTCTTAAAATAAAAAAAGGAAGTTATATTGTGTTAAGAAGCTTCATTAAAGAAAATATTTTTAAAATTGAAAAGGGAAAAAGAATGAAAGTGTGTGCTTTTTAAGTGACAAGGGATTTTATTGAAAAGAGGGGACTTTATTTTGTGAGAGAGAAGTGTGTGTGGAGAAAAATAAAGAGTGAAAATCTGTGATTTTTGGAGAGTGGTGAAAAAATTCACTTCAGTATTTTGGATATAACTTTCTCATATGAAATTCATTTTGGGTGAAATTTTGAGAGGAGTTCACAGACAAAGTGTTGCACAATACCCAGAAAGCATTTAGCAATTGGAAAAATGAGCTAAGAGAAAAATCAATTTTTTTTGTGAGAATAGAAGATTCAAATTCTGAGTAATGCAGAGAGAGGGATGTTATACTGGGTGAAATAGAAATTTTTAGATTTTGAGATTACAGACCATAGAGGGTTTTGGTTTTAGTGAATACATTCATATATGTCATTTTATTATCAATATCAAAATCAAGTGGGTGCTTGGTAGAGGGGTTGGTGCTCCTTTTTGTTGGTGCAGATAAATCAGGGGTTGGTGCTCCTTCTAGTGGGTGCTGGTAAATTGATTGTAAATTTGGTGCTTTTCAAAGGCTAGATTTGGATGGGAGTCCAAACAGTCATTTTTAGGGATGTAGCCAAATCGATGAACCTTGGTACATCTTGTGTTGTGTGATGTTCTCTTGTTATACTTGCTTTATTTAGTTTTATGTTTTCATTTTTTTGGCTTTGAGTGTTGAATATTTAAGTTTTAAAGAGCTACATTGATTCACCCCCCCCATCTCAGTGTCATTGTGAGACTAACAGTAGCAAATTCTGAGTTTGACCTTGATTTCTTTGTTGTCTTGGATAGGGCTGGTATTTTTGTCTCCATTGTTTTTGATTTTGCATCCAGGATGAATTCCTCTGATTCCATGATGGATTACTCTGATTCTAGGATATATTACTCCAACCTAACTATGGTCATTATTGGGAAGCTATCCAAGGAGAATAATTCCAAGGGCGTTGGTGTGGTTCTAACTATCCCCATGGCATATTCCAAGTGTTGTGTCCCCAATTTGAAGGAAAACAAGGGGTGTTTTGATACTGAGGAAAATTTCCCCCTGTTTTTGTCCAACATAATTGAGTTCTTCAGTATGAGTTTCTAAAGCATTTTTGAGTCGTTGTAGTATAGTGGTGATTATTTTCACTCGTCACGTGGGTGACCCAGGTTCGATCCCTAGAAACGGTGCCAAAATGATGCGTGTAGTTAATAGCATCATTTAATATCAATTATTTATCAATATGGGGTGGTTTTCAAAGTTGTCTACGATAGAAGTGTTGAACATGGCTACAAGTTAACTCACTTTGGAGCAGTACGTCTTATTGGCAAAATAGATTGTGTTGGGATTTTTTTAGGTCACCTTTACTTCTATGTTGCATAAAATAAACTAATCTACTTGCAAGAAAGGAAATTTTTTAGTTATAAGCACACAAACTAATACCTGTCAGTGTTCTACTTCATAAGGTCGTCAATATTTTGTACAGTAGCTGATAGCAAAAAGGGAAAATGCAAAACAAATTGGTAAAAGCTATTGAAATGAAAGAATTCAAAAAAATACTGTAATCTACTGAAAATATGAAATAGTAGCTAATATTTCAAATATCACCTATTTATAAAGTCTTGAAAATTTACTTTAAACATGAAATAAATCATAAAACTGCAACAAAGGTTAGTGTAAAACAAAATATGAAATTTGACAAATATTCAGCTAATTCTACTGCAGTAGGAATCAGAAGAAAACTTGTCTTGTCAGTATTTCTCCTAGGCATCGAAGTGGCCCTTGCTTTCTTTTATATAAGAAGGTATGAACTCCTCTTAATTTCTAGATTTCACACACACTCATATATGACAAAGAAAATGAAAGAACTGCACTTTATTATTCCAGAAATAACATTACAATTCTGCTGATGCACTCTGTTGCAATCTGAATCTATTCTGCTAACTCTTATTTCCTAATAGCTACTTAGCTCAACCAATATGGGAGCTACACTATTTATAATATCTAATATCTATTTACATGCACAAAATATTCCATTTCTATTTTACAACTTATTTGCCTAATATTTTGCAACTAATCTGGGTCTATTCCAGGACAGGATCAGCTACATTAGTTGATATTTCCTCATGAGTTGTATCTTTTGGTCAGAAATGAATGGTGGTGACAGCTATATAAAGTTTTTCTTATATCCCCTCAACCTTTTTTTACCTTTTCAACCACTTAGAAATCATAGATATTCAAAAAGAAGCGTGTTCCCCTATTATTCTGAAGATCTTCGGAATAACTGGTTGTAGGTGCACTTTATGCTCAAAACGCATTCAAAATGTTTGTTTTGGTTGTTTCTTTAAGGTAGGTCATTTAATATATCTTCTAGGAGGTGATTACAACTAATTTTATCCTTCTCCATTGGTAAATTCCAAGCCTTGCCATTCATTGGTAGCTGGCTGGAATTTACACAAAAATCATGTTTCTGCTGCATAGTTAAAGTTTTTGGCACTATTCTCCAGATTTAGGTAAATCAGTGCATATAAAATATAAGTATAAATATATTAAAAAAAATTTCAAACCATGCATGCCTTTCATTAATAAATCATGCTAAATTAATGCAAAACTTTACAAAAACTGCAAAAACATAGTATAATATTCCTAAACACATTAATCATGCCAATACATGATATGTAGTGTATTTAAATCAACTTAATTAGCATATAAAACATATCACATGTTTTTTAGGTATTTTTTAATGGTTTAAAACATACTATGATTGAGGTATTTTCAAGCCTCATCACTTATGGTGGTCATTTCAATGGAATGGCCATTGCAAAGCGTATTCTATGCATGAATTATTATTGGCCCACAATGGAACGAGATTGTTGCACATACGTCAAACATTGTAAGCAATGTCAAGAACATGCTAATTTAACTCATGTACCATCACAAGCATTGCAACATATTCAAAGCCTTTGGCCCTTTTCACAATGGGGTCTAGCAAAATCTTACCTTCTTCCTCGGGACAACATACATTCATTATCACAGCCACATAATACTTCACAAAGTGGTTCAAGGTAATTCCTCTAACCAATACGAAAGGACCTAGAATTGTGGAGTTTATACTTCATCATATTATTTGTCATTTTGGTATCCCCTCGAAAATCATTTTTAATAATGGTAAGTCTTTCAAGAACAAGGATGTTCGAGCACTTTGCAAGAAATATAATATCCAACATAGTTTCTTGACTCCTTATTACCCACAAGCAAATGGACAAGTTGAGGCTACCAAAAAGATCTTAATTTCTATTCTCAAGAAACTTGTTAAATAAAATCATAGATATTGGTATACACAAATTCCCTTGGCATTATGGGCTTATCAAACAAGCATACGTACATGCCCTACTGGGGCAACACCATTTTCATTGGTCTATGGAGCCAAAGAAATCATGCCTCTTGAGCTTGAGATCCCCTCATTGCAAATTTTATTGCAGGAATTCATAGATGATGATACTACTAGACAAGCACATCTTGACCAACTCACACTTCTTGATGAAAGGTGATTCAATGCTTTAGAGTATTTACGAGTATATCAAGACCGCCTAAAGTATTCTTAGAATGCCAAAGTTCATCTACATGAATTCCAAGTAGGAGATCTTGTCCTTAAAGAGAATCAACAAAACACCAATGCATTATCGCACCTTCATGATAAATTTATGGCTAATTGGTTAGGTCCATACATTGTTACTCAAAAAGTGGGTAAAGGAACTTATAGACTTGCCAGTCTAGAGGGAGTTGAAGAACCTGAACCACTTAATGTTATACACTTGAGAGCATTCTATGCATAATGTGATTTATATATGTATATATACATGGCTATTACACAAAAATAAAATTGCATTTCACACATTTATATTGCATACATTTCATGTGCACACATTTCATTTAACAACATTGTATTATACACCTTGCATTTCACACATCATATTGCATCCATTGCATTTTCATACATTACATTGCACATAGTTCATTTCATTTCATTTCATAAAATTGCATTTCATACATTTTATTTCACAACTCACATTTCATTCATTACATTTGCACCAACATTTTTCACACATTTCACATTTCATTTTAGGGATCATTTATTCAGTTTAAGATAATAATTGGTCTAAAATAGTCATGTTGCCTTAATCAGGGGCACCTTCAACACATCATCCATTTCATTGCATCATTCCATAAAGCCAAATTATCATTAGCAAAGTCACATGTCTATAATTCCTAGGTGTTTTTGGTCACTCAACCACTCCTAGTGTTTTAAGAAAACCATAAATACATGTCGAGTTTTCTTTAGGACCAAGACACAATTTTCACTAAGAAAATCTTGAGTTTTGGGAATTGACTCCAAAACATTCTTGAACCAAACACAAATCACACATATTAAAAATATCTTGTGTCAAAGAGGGATAACACCATACTTGGTTTGAACCTCAAAGTGAAAAGGGTCTTCCTTGCTTGTCCCATCATGCAACATAGTCCACAAAAATAGTGGTTTTCACCACTATCACAAATTTCAAAATAAAATAGAGTAGTAAGGATAGGGTACAATTCTCATCACACTTAGGTTGAGAATTTAATTCCCCAAAGCTCTAAATATTTCATCACACACCATAGATCCTCAAGTTGTAAGGATAGTACTACATTTCTAGTTAAACGGTTAGGTAGTCATCCCCAAAGCCTAAAGATCAAATCCTTGGACTATGGAGCTAGCCTCCACCGGAGCTATAGACGCTTGACTGGTAGTGGAGTATGCTCATGCATGGTGACACATATCTTTTAAAGAGACCTTTGACCGTACATAAGGACAAGCTAGCTTCTTGGTCTCATCCATAACAGGTCACACCCAATTTACTCAAGATGAGTTAATGAACTCACTTGCACACACATTGGTTCTTGATTACCTCAAGTCATTACCATACTCATGATTCGGTAAATGAATTCATTGCACACACATTTGGTCTTAGAGAAATTAGGTAGTATTTAGTGAGTTTGTTTGATATCACTAGTATGTTTGAGTCTCTGCAAAATAGTTAGTTTTCCATATCAACATCCATATCTTCTTCCATATCAACATCCATATCTTCTTCCATATCAACATCCATATCATTACATGAGTCTTCCACCTCACATACCACTAGTTTGGTGCCCCTGATTAAACAACAATGCTAAAACATGGCCAAGAAAACTCTAAACTATGAATGATCATTAGAACATTTGCATTCATACACATTCATTATCACTTGCATTAATCATCCATATACACATGCACCCACACAAAAACATTCACACAAAATAAAAGCTATATATACAAATATATATATCTATATATATATATATATATATATATATATATATATAAATATCACATGTACAATGAAAGCCCAAAGGCTATATACAATGGAGCACCAAGGCTCATATACAAAAAGTGCATCTAAGCACTAGCTAATGCCTATAAGAGGACCCTTGTGACCCTAAAGGAGCCCTAGACCTAGAGCTATGCCTAGACTCACTAGGCCTAGCAGACCCGAATATGGATGAGGAGGGTGGATCTGGAAGCCCAATGTTATGCTCCATCAGTCGATCCTCCAACAATCGGATATATCCATCCCAAGCCCAAAGGTAGTGTACATCATGTCTCTATCGATGACTCTTCTCTAGTAGCTCTTCTTGGAGCCTCATGATCCTATCCTCACCTCCACCTATAGTTGATCGTACCCCTAGCTCCACCCGTAGTTGAGCTACCTTCGCATCTCGAGCCGCTATCTCAGCATCTCAAGCCCTCTCCCCATCCTGTAACCTAGCTATCTCTACATCTCGAGTTGCTACCATAGCATCCTGCTCTACCACCAGTTGCTCCAATCTCACCCAATCCTCCTCACTTCGACCAAGAGGCCCATCTAAAACCTCATCCCTATCCTCTGTGCTCCCTCCATCTCCTCCAAACTCTGGAGCCTACTCTACTGTCCTCCTAGTCCACCTCCTCTAACTGCTAGCTCGAAGGTGCCTCTAGTGCTTAGGAGCCTCATCGGCATCCTCGGCCTCATCCCCATCCCCATTTCCCCCATCTACTATTGGACTCGGTACCCATGGTGGCTGAGTCATGAACCATGCATCATACTCCTCAGTAGTCCCCGCATCATCCACATCGAGGAGATCCATCTCCTCATCATCCTCATAAGTAGACCTCCATACCTCGGCACAAGGGAGACCTGTCTCATCTCGATGATGCCTATAGAGCATGGGTGCCTCAAGAACCCCCTGCCTCAATCTAAACTACCATAGCACTCATGAGAACTAGATCAGCTCCACCTCCTTCGTGTGCCTCCCAACCACCCATCTAGCCTACCGCACCTACTGTAGATGCTCCCCATTACCTATCCACATGGCACCTCACCATGGCCTCCATACCACCTGAGCCATTGTCAATCCAATCCACAAATCCTTGTACCACTGACTCATTCGAATAGGATGACTCGGTTGCACCTCCTCTACCATTGGCCACCTCATCGCATAGGGTTTCTCCCTATCCCATCCCCTAGTAGGTAAACCCACAGGTTGAGCCACACTAAAGTGCTCCCAACCCCAACATTGCAGTAGAAAACTGCAACCTAGTCCTTGGTGCCTCTACCTCCTCACCTCATATAGCTCTCGATACAACTACGCCAATAAGGTAGGAGCCCATGCATACACCTGAGGTGTAGCGATCATATCGCACACCAACCCGATAAGGTTCCATGGGAACCAACAACCAATATTGTTTGGGGCCACTATGTTGGCCAACATGAACATCACCAATGTGGGTAGGGCATCCAACTTCTTGTCCACATACATGGATAAGTATGTTATCCCTCCACCCATCACCTCCACATCCTCCCACCCATATCTGAACATGCGGCTCAACTCATGCTTCTTATCGTGTCCAACCTCGACACGCAAGCCCTCCATTGATAACTTGAGGATGTGGTATACATCCTCAAGTATCACAGTCACCTCTCCAGTAGGGAGCTAAAACGTCCCCCTATCTGGATCCCATCTCTCTACCAAGGTAGAGAGATACCCCTCATCTACCCTCACCACATCTATCTTAGCTACCCCAGCCAACCCAACATCCTCCAACCACTTCCACTCATCCTCCCACAATGCCTTCCTCACCCCAGGGATGAGAGGTGAGAACCAATGTCGAGCCTCCAAAATCTTCAGCTGCAACACAACACAAAGCATTAATGTCAAATACATTGCATTATTTAAAAAAAAAAAAAGTAATTTTTGCACAAAAACAAAAAGAGTTTCAAAAGCACTTACCTTGGCAAAGCGCACACCTGCTCCCACGGCCGCATCCGCTCCATCCATCACCATAGCTTCCGTAGCTTCACTCCACTTCACTCCACTCCCTCAGACGCAACTTCTAAAATTTGTAGATGCACAAATGAGCTTGATTTTCCCTCTACATGCCTTTTATAGTTGTTTTAGGTGCACTAAAATGCCCATGGGCGCTCCTAGGTGCACTGAAATGCCTCCCTGCATTTGGAAAGTGCCAAACTCTAGTGGGCGTTTGCGCAAGCAATAAGCGCCCACCGATGTTTGGTGTCAATATTGACAAAAAGAACAAACTGATCCAAAAAGGTAGCTTACCTCCACCACATCATTCCAAATTGCATCCATACATCAATTTTATCATAATTTCATGTTTTGTGAAAGCCAAAATCGTTTTGGATTCTTAATTTTTGCTCACGACCAAAAGTCGTAAAATCACATTACAAGTTACAAAATGTTTCAAAACGGTCCAAATTTTCACAAAATGACCATTTTCATCATCAATTCCATCATTGCACTCATTTTTGTGAAGATATGAATTGATTTGGAGGACTAACTATTATTTGCACCCACAAGGCACAAAATTATCCAAAATTGCTTCAAAATGCTCCAAATCAATGCAAAAGTTCACAAAACCATACAAACAAATCACCAATGCATTTCTCATCATCACATATTCATTCCAACATCATTTTCATCCATCAATCATTGCATTTACATATTTTGCCAAGTCATATGCAATTTCAAGTGAACCTCGTATCTAGTGGTCTATTCTATCTCCTTGGCGATTGCAGCGATTTGCATCCATGCAATTTGGTAAGATGAGTAAATCACCATAAGGACACTTGGCCATCTTCATCATCACATATTTCATTGTTCAAAAAAAAAATCAATTATGGTACCTCATTTTATGAGTGAGATTATGCCAAGACCAATTTGCTCAACAACTGTCATTGATGCCCTTTTCCATGGGGTTCCCAACATGGATAAATTTCATCATTTCATTTACAATTACACCAGTATCTGAGGATATAGGCCGGGTAAAGTGATTGAGCAACCATTTAGGGATTCCATGTGGGAATTGCTACAATCATGAGTGGCTCTGAGGGCAAGACTATTTTTTTTTCTTTTTGCATTTGCATACTTGCATTTCAATGATGTCAGAAGGCACATTCTTCAACAGCATGGAATCACCCCAAACTTGGGGTAACCACATTTGACTTTGATTTTTCCACAATGGGATACATCTTACATGATCATGGCATCTACACTTGGCAAAAACCCCTTTTCTCTGTTAGGGCAAAAATAGAATCAATCACTTGCATTTTTCAACAACCCCCTTCCACCGTTGGGGCAAAAATGACATCACATTTACATCATTCATATCATCCACAATTACACCATGCATTTCACATAATCATTTGCACAAATTTTTCAATTGGCTCGTGAGATGCATCCATCACTCATTCGCCAATTGAGGGGGTAAGCTACACAATCAAAATTCTTTTATCTCCAAGTTCATCTTTGCATTCCAACAAGAAAGTTGCTTCTACATCAGGCCAAACCAGGTGTCTTGTATTTTTGCACCGCATTGTGTTTCACGCAACACGGTACAAAAAGGGGCATCTGTAGACACCAAAATCTAGCCACTTGTCATCCATCCATAGTTTCCCACCACATTTACCCATTATTTATATATATATTGTTTAATATATATTTAAATAATAATATTTTATATATTATATTTATATATATTTAATAAATATATGTATATATGTATGAATTAATCCCAACCATCCATCATGATTTAATCCTAACCACTCATCCACCTTAATCCATGCCACATACCCAAATTTAATCTCCACCCTCCATCATGTTTTAATCTTGACCACACAAATTGTGTCGTTGAAACCCTAACATGCCCTAGGAGAGATTATAAAGAGGAGTCATTTTTATGACTCAATCCCTAAGTTTTTGGAGTTCTCAAAATATTCAAGCATTCTCACCACTTCTATCTTCCATCACTCGTTGTCGTCTTTGCATTCGCTGCCACCTATCTCACCCAAATTGGATCTGCTTCTGCAACTTTTGGATCAATCCTTGAATGCCCCTCTGAGTTTCTCGAGTACCTCTGGGTGCTTTTTATCATTCTTGATCACCCCCTAGATGCTTTTTGCCATCATCGAGTGCCTCTAGGAACCTCCTACCATCATCGAGCACCTGTGGGTGTTCACAACCCTAGTTCGGCAGCCCTACTACCCCTCAGGTGCCGCTAGGGTATCTGCGCACCATTTTCTGCTACAGTGTTGAAGATCAAAAGACAAGTCAATGTGAGACAAGGTAAATAATTGTGTGTATTTATTTTATTCTTGTATTATTGCTTTCAATATTATTTTGCAACATCTAGGGTTAGTAATCATATTTTTAGAGGGTCTCACGTAGTGGAGCCCTCATAGGTATTATTAACTATTTGTATGTTGTTTATTATTTGCAGGTGTAGGGATCATATCATTGGTAGCTATTGAAGCTAGAGTGGTCCTACATAGGATATCAGAAAGCCCACTCACCTCTGTTGGGATCAGATCGAACGTGAAGACACCACCACTATTTGTTTACTAGGGTTTCGAAGAACCCTAGTGTATTGTAATCATTGTATCAAGCATAATAAGCTTTGTAACCCCATATTTGGGGCACATTTTATTGTAACATTGAAGATCCACGGGCAACATAATAAAAGTTTATTTCATTGTGCAATTTTGTGTGTTACATTGCTTATTTAATTCTATAGTTCATATTTTGGTGTTGTTCGATTTGCATTCACATGTTGTACCATCTTCATCATTAGAAAGCTTGTGTCTAGCCCTCAAGAATTTTATCATTAGAAAGCTTGTGTCTAGCCCTCAAGAATTTTATCTCAATATTTTTTAGCCTTGTAATATAATTTTTTATACATTTCCTTCCCTTTTACAATACTCACAATTATTTGAATTTTTTTAAACATCATACTTTCCCTTAGGTAATTGAACTTTAGATTCTATCGATTTGAAGTATTTTATATGAGCTTGTGTATGAGAAAGATCTACATAATTATTCATTGAAACTCCATAATGGATTAAAAGCTTGAAAATCCTTCAACAAAGATGGGTTTTGGCTTCTTGATAGTCATAGCATTCACATAAGGAACCAAGACAACTATATGAAATGTAGGATAAATATTAGAAGTAATAGATTTGACATACTCTTCATCAGTATTTACCTTACCTCCTAACATAGCTAGATTAGCTTTTAGATCTTTGAAGTGTGACATGTAGTCTTCAAAATTTACTAAAATCTCAATTTTTGAGATTGAAAATATCTATCTCTAATTTATTAACTTCACTAACACTTACTTTTTCATAGAGATATTTCAAATTAGACCATACCTCAATAGGATCAATTTTATCTCTGATGTGGAAAATTACATATGGTTCCACTAACATGAAGAAGATTCCAAGAGCTTCCTCCTTTCTCTTACTAAGTTCATGATTATTGATACCTTATAATCCATTATTATAGATGAACTAGAGTTTTTTATTTCTGATTAAACATACCATTTTAACTAACAAAGTGTTATAATTTAGTCCATTAAGATGATCAACATACCCTAAGGAATCTAATTTATACTAAAAACCTAAGTAGAACTAAAACAAGTCTATAAAGTGAGGTCACCACTACATAGAGTTCAAAAAATTATTCAATATAGAAAAAATAGGCTTCAAATGCTTCTGTATGCAAAAGTTATAGCCTACAAAATATTTGGTATATTAGTACTCAAATAAATAAAAAATCAAATGGCAACCCTTAGAAAAAAATGCCAAATTAAAAAATTACCACTTGGCACCACTAGATTGAATGTTGTATTTTCAACCAACAAATCAAATTTTTGGCAGCCTAGTTGATGTGATTGGTTGAGTTTTTCACTATATATGTATATATATATATATATATTGTCTTAATATGTTTGGATTCAACATGGCTTGAACCCAAGGCAACAAATAAGAGGGAAGACCAGTGTGTCAAATGCACTAGCTATAACCAAAGGAGAGTAAACAACATTTGAACTATGCACTGAACCATTATACCTTGAAGCCAAAATAAAATCTTTGAACTGAGTATCAAACTCAAATATTGCACTCAGCAAGCAAGTTGTTTAACCATTGTGCCACATAGTTATTTGGGATAAAGTACTAGCCTCTTTTATATTTTGTGTATGTCATTAGTCAAATTAAAAGAGGGCCTCCTTCAAAAACCCTTGTGAGGGATTGAATTTTTGACTTGAGCACAACAAGGATATAGCCCAACCATTGTGTCATGGAGACAGATGTGACCAAGGGAGGGAAAACTATTAATATCCTTTACAATCAATGCTTGCACTAAAATTTGATTGTTGGGATTAGAACTAGAAACCTCCATTCCATAATGAACAACCCTTATTTTGCCACTCCTTTCTAGCATAAGCAAGGAAAAAGGCTTCCCCTAAAAAATGATGTGATAAAGAACAAACCAAGAATCAAACACATCTCAACGTGGCTATAAGCATACAACTTTACTACCGCATCCATGCCAGCACATTTACTATCAAATAAAAATTCATCCACATGACAATGAAGTCATGTGACTAGTGCATGAAATGGAAAATATCCATTTTTTATGCCCAAAATACATGGCAAGAAAAAAAATAAAATTTGATTTTTTTCAAAAAATAACATGTTTTGGAGATGTGACCTTTAACCACTTGTAAAGACATTTTTCTCCATCAGTGAATGACTTAGCTTTAGACCTCACTCTGATACCATGTTAGAATTTATAATATTTTCCATAAACATTTTGAATCATGCATTCACCACAATCATATGTAGAAAATAAGAAGCGATTAAAAAATAGCATAGCAAACAAAGTAAAGAGATGAAGGGAGACAACAAGAGGAAGTAGAAGGTGGGTTCCCATGGGCACCCCAATATATAATATTTTATTTTCTCTTATAATTCAAATGGATATTCATTGAGGGGTATTTATAGTGATAGTAATGCTCTAATGAGAGGTTAACCTCAGGCTAACATTAACTTAACCTTGAAGTTAACTTTACAATAAAATAATAATAAATTGCCCTTTAAATAATGTTATCCATAAATGTGGATAACCAATACCACTTAGGGTGAAATATGAAAGGCACTCTTAGGTTTACATGAACATTTTTGTAGGCTTACATAAATGGTGAATGATTTTTAGGCTATATTAATAGTGCTCATAAGTACTTCTCACTTTTGATCTTGGCCTAAACAAGATCAAACTAAACATATTTCAACATTACATTGGGTTTGTCTTTTATCATGGTTTCAATCACACTCATGGTGTTGTAGATGATAGTTCACCATATCCCAATCTTCTACGAAAGATAAGTATTGTGCTACCAATGAGGCTTTCAAACACCTCTAATAAGTTCTCGTAATTTTGGAACACTTTTATATTCCTTAGCATTTTCTAGTCACCCTTCATTGTAATAATTAAATCTCTATCAAGCTTGTTCATAATCTATTCTTTCATGAGTGGATAAAGCACATCAATATTTAGATGCATTATGTTCTTCATGCCTCTAGAATGCTTGATCTAGTTTATGTGCCTTCAACAAAGTAGATGGTGGATATCCTTATTAAGTTCATGCCCAGGGCACCATTGGAAATTTTGAGTATATTGTTGTCATTGATGTCAAATAATTAATGGCATAAGTTAATGATATTGGTTGTCATTTATTTCAAAGAAAATAAAGGTTAAATGGTTTTACCATGGTGGCATTTGCAAAAGAAAAATAAAAAAATATTTATGATGGCAAATTTTTTATCCTAAGAAAAGGTCCAAAGGAAAAATTATAATATTTAAATCCTTGAGGATTTAAATAATTATAATAATTAAAAAATCAAATCGAGCGCCAAAATTTTGTTTGAAAATCAAATGTGCCAACGTCAAGGACCATGTCAAATTTATTATATATAATGCTAAGCCAAGGTGGAGAAATAAATGAAAAAAAAGGATGCACCTAATTTTATTCGATTCGCGATGGAGAAGGAGAAGACAACAAGACATTTTCACATATCGAGGCAGAGCGCGTAATAAGGAAAAGAATACCAAGATTTAGTTCCATCCGAGAAGGTAGCACAGGCGAAAAAACCTGTAGCACTAGGGTATGGAAGAAGAGAGGTCTTGAGTTCGAGACGTGGCGGTTTCAAGGTGATAAATTTTTATTTGGAAAACCTCTTGATTTGTGATGGATTTTGGGTATAAAGGACAAAGAGCATATTTTGGTGTTATGTGGGTGGATAGCCCACACGATGGCCTAGATAGTGGCTAAGGTTTTGACCATCAGGAAGCGTAGGTTTGAATCACGATGGTAGGCAGTAGCAAGGGAATAATTTTTGGAAAATTATTTTGTGCCCAAGTCAAAGGTATGTGCCACGTGCTTGTTTAGGGAGACATAAGGAGAAATAATTTTTGCTTTTAATTTTTAATTAAAAGGGTTGAAAAGTGATGGTTTAATTTTTGAATAAAAATATGAAGTGGAGTTCTTGTTAATGTTATAAGGTATGAGATAAAGTGATGCTTTAATGGTCTTTTTGGAAATTTGAAGTGCTTTAATTCATTTGTATCAAGAAGGAGGTATAAGGTGTAAATGAAAAATTTATATGTGTAATTTGTGGCTTTGTTGGATTGAACATTATTTTACAATATTAGAAGTACTAATGTGTAAAAGTGGCTTGATAATTTTATTGTATTTCTTGCATTATGAAAAGGAAATTTGAGAGGTTTTGTTGAGTTTTAATGCATCATATTTGAAAACAAAAGAAGAGTGATCGAATATGAGATTCAGATTTCATTGAGCATTTTAGAAGGTGAAAATTCATGTGGATGTTTTGAGAAAGTATGTTGCAATCTCACCCTTGAAGTGGCATTATAAAAATTAGTTATTTGTGAGACATTTTTTGAAGACATATCTCCATAAGAGCAAATTAAGAGGTATGGGCACATCATCTCTTCTTTTAAAGTGTTTTTTTGAAGTGAATATTTTTGGAACATAAGGTGGAGATAAAAGGATTGTTTGTTAAGAATTTTTTAAAATATTTGAGTTAGGGTTTGAGACCTATATTGTGCATCTTTGTTGAAAGAAATTGGAAACACTTGTGTTAGGGTTTATCAATAAATTGTGCTTCATTTTTTGAATGAATGTGTGAAGCTTTTGAGCATCGGTTTTGAGTGATATTGAAAGTGAATGGGCAAGCATTAGAAATCAGATTTGTGAAGTGAGTGTGTGCATCAGGAGGTCAAGTGTCATGTGCTAGACTAGACCTACCTTTAAAGAGTAATAAATGTGAGACATGTGAAAGCGACAGACTTAAATATTGAGTAGAACATATTGAGCTATATGTTCTAGACGTAAAACAAATTCTAAGTGGAATTTGTCTGTGTGAAGAAAGCTTTTTGAAAGAGATTTAAGTTATGTTTTGTATGCAAGATTTGGATTTATTTGAGTAGGTTTTGTGAGCAGCATTGAAGGTAAATTTGAGCAAGTCTTTTGAGAAGGCTTGAAGGCAGATTTGAGCAAGCATTTTGAGAAGGCTTAAATGCATATTTGAGCAAGTCCTTTGAGAATGCTTGAAGGCATATTTGAGAAAGCATTTTGAGAAGGCTTAAATGCATATTTGAGCAAGTCTTTTGAGAAGGCTTGAAGGTATATTTGAGATAGAATTAAGAGCAGGTTTGATTACTGATTTGTTCAAGCCTTGTGTTAAGGCTTGTGGCAGATTTGAGATAGAATTAAGAGCAGAATTGGAGCAGATTTGTGCTAGACTTAGGATAGATTTTGGTGTAGATTTGAGATAGAGTTAAGAGTAAGCTTTGGATATGATAGAGAAGAGAGGACAGAGGTCTCAAGTGGATAGAGGTCCATTAGCCAGAGTAGTGGGGATAGAGGTCTCCTGTAGAAAGATCCACAAGCCAAAGTAGTGGGGGTATAAGCCTTCTAAAATTTTACTAGCTAGAGAAGAGGGGATAGAGTTCTCCTATGGATAGAGATCCATAAACCAGAGCAAGGGGAAAGAGTTATTCTGTGGAGTAAGATCCGTGAACCAACTGGTGAGATAGATTTCTTCTATGGAGAGAGATCCACAAGCCATTTAAGGAGATAGAGTTCTCACGGATCAAGTTCCACAAACCAGAGCTATATGATAGAGTTCTCCTATGGAGAGAGATCCACAAACCAAAGTAAGGGGATAGAGTTCTCCTATGGAGAGAGATCCATAAATCAGAACATAGGGAATTGGTGTCTCCTTTAGATAGAGGTCCATAAACATTGTAATAGGTAACTAATTCCCAAGAGATTTTTTGATAAAATTTAGAAGAAATATTTTCTCCGTGGAGTAGCCCATATTGGATGAACCACGTTAAATTTATGTCTCTCTTGTGTGTGATGATTTGTGCATTAATTTTATTATTGCTATTGATATTGTCATTTATAATATTGGATAATATTATTTGGGAAATAAAAGTAAAAGTTGATCGTATATTGTTCCCCCCTCTCAGTATAAGCCTATGTTCTTCAATTGGTATCAGAACAGGTTCCTTTGGAAAATTCTAATAGCTTGAAGGAAGAAAGTAAAAGAAAACATATATCATATTAGAATGGATCTTCATCAAATAAGGTACCATTGTTCAATGGGAACAATTATGCTTTCTAGAGCATAAGAATGAAGACTTACTTGATGGCACAAGGATATGAGACATGGCAATCCATTGAGGATGGGTTCACACCTACAGCTACTCCCACTGATAAATATGGTAATATGTTACATGTTAATAATGACAAGGCTATGAATAGAATCTTAAGTGGATTACATGAAGCAAAATTTGTGAAAGTTATGCATTGCAAATCAGCAAAAGATAACAAAACTACAAAACCACAAGTAAAGTTTTGAAGATTTGAATATGGAAGATGAGGAAGATATTGCTACATACTTGCTTCTTGTAGATGAAATTGTTAATACCATGCATGGACTTGGATTCTAAATTGAAGACTCCAGTGTTGCTCAGAAATTACTAAGGTCACTTCCTATGAGGTACTATGGAAAGGTTTCAGCTATAGAAGAGATGAGAGATATTGAAAAATTGACTATGTATGAGTTACATGGAATTCTTATATCTTATGAGATGAGAATAGTAAAGTATCCCAACTCCAAGAAAGAGGCAGCTTTTAAAGCATAAAAGAAGATAAAATATAATAAAACTTATTAAAACTTATCCTTGACGAAATTGATTAGACGTTTTTGCAGGACTGCCCAAACTACCGAACTCGTTTCGGCCATATCTCACTCATCCGAACTCGGATTGACTGATATTTTGAGGGTAGATGCCTGAAAAACCCTAGAACGTCTCCACAAATTTTCATATCATTTGGAGCAACACAGATCCTAGAGAATCCCTATGTGTGAACGATATATTTCATAAGCGGCTATGCAAGGGTTTCATTTGGGTTAAGTGCAAGCAGCTCCAGAGGTTGGTTTTTAGAGCCTTCGGGCCCTAGCGGCCAATATTTTTATGGTTTATGCTCAATATTTTAGCAAGAAATATTGCAGTGGATACAAGATGGGTTTGAAATTTGTCTTTCAACAGATAATACTGTGAACTTGAGTGACAACGACTTCCAATTTGCTGCACAAAAGAAAAGTGAAAACCATACCTTTCCATGGCATCTAGGGCAAGGATTAAAGAGATCATGAAACAATTTTCAAGCAATTGATCAAAAAATGGCTCATATCTCAAGTGAATCTGGTGCTAAGGTGCACCCACAAAATAATTCTACTGTGAAAACCCCTATCAAGGATAAGAATTTTGAAGACTCAGTCCCAAAAATGAATTTTAGGGATGCCCTTCATGGTGTACAGCCTCAGCCCAATGCTAATATCAATATTAGGGCTTCCCATAAACCTCTAATAATGCCTAAAATTGATCCCATGAAAATGGAGTCATGATGTCTTAAAGAAGCTGATGGAACTCCTATTGTTAAGCTTGATATGGGGAACATTCAAACTGGCATTGAAGATTTGGAAAAAAGAGGACTAATTTTTCAGTTCGTGGGTTTTCGTCCAAGTCTATCTGCTTTCAAAGCCTAGGCTGCAAAAAACAGGAAAACTAAAGGTGAGTTACAAATCTCTATTTATCCAAATGGTTATTTTCTTGTTTTATTTGCTAATAATGAAGATAGAGAGAAAACTTTTCAAGGGGGTCCTTGGTTTTTTGGAAGTGCAGGGCTTTTCATGAAGCCCTGGCATACTAAATTTAAATCCGAAGAAGAGATGCCTTCTATAGCTCCCGTGTGGGTTAGACTCTTTGGCCTCCCTATTGAATTTTGGAATCCTACTATTTTTTCTTCAATTGGAAACTCTTTAGGAACTTTTATGATGATTGTTGATTGTACTCAAAATTTTGAACATATTATTTATGCTCGGATTTGTGTTTTAATGGATTTTGACAAACCCCTACCTAAAAAGATCACATTACAATTTGGGTAAGACACTTGGGAGCAAGTAGTGGACTATGAGAACATTCCTTTTCGTTGTAGAATTTGCCATGAATATGGTCATTTGGCCAGTGCTTGCCCAAATAAAATTCCTGATCAAAATAAAGAAGATATAAACTCAACAGGTTTCCAAATACCTAAGAAGAAGAACACTCGAGAAAAAATAGTTATGAAGGATCAATCAAAGTCATCTCGCTAATATGTTTGAAATCCTTTCCACAAATGATGTCCCAAGTGAGGAAGAGGAAATAATGGAGACTGAAATATTAGAAACACAATTTAAATATGAAGGGAAGAACTCAGAGACAAACCAACAAATCAAAGGTTTTCAAGAGAAAAAAAAAAAAAAGGAGAAAATTTACACAAGAAAAATAATATTTCAAATGTCAAAACTTCAAATAATGCAGGTCCCAATATAGACTCCGTTGAACCATCTAGTAAAATTTTGGTTGTGTACGAGCATTATTCAAGGTTAGAATCCATCTCAGATTCAATTGGAATAAGTCAAGAAACAGGGAAAAAAAATTGAAGATGGATTCTAATCAAAAAGTAGGTCACAAGACCAATCAATATCATATGGTAAAAGAAGGTGAAAAGCTTTTAGAGGAAGGTAATATTAATGTCCTTCCCAACCTTTTTAGCCCTAGTATTAATGAAGATCATCAATTGGAATATTAGAGGACTCAAAGGGAGTCTTTCAAAACAAAATGAAATTAGTAGAATGATTCAGATAAATCATCCACATCTTGTTTTCCTTCAAGAAACAAAGATTTCAATGGAGGATATGGACTTAATTGCCAGTAAAATTTGGCCAGCTATAAAAGTGGTTTCCCTCAGTTCCCAAGGGACTTCGGGTGGCATTGCTTGTCTTTGGGACCCAAAAGAGGTATTTATTCACCATATGGTTGGCAGTTGGGGTTTGTTGGCTATAGCTATTCAAAGTAGACATTCCAACCAGATTATGCTCTGCATTACTGTTTATGCTCCAACTTATTTGGAGGAAAAAATAAGATAGTGGAAGGATATTACTCATATTATCTCTCATTTTCTTAAAGCTTGGATCCTTATCGGAGGAGATTTCAATACCATCCTCTCTCTGGATGAGAAAAGGGGGGGAAATAGAAATTTGGACAAAAGCACTGACCTCATGAGTGAATATATTGCAAACCTCCATCTTGTGGATATCCAACCAGATAATGGCCTTATGAATTGGTCTAATAGAAGGCAAGGCTTAGCTTGTATAATGGAGAGATTGGATAGGTTTTTGCTCTCTAAAAAATTTCTTAATCCATGGTCAAATTCCTAAAGTGAAGACTCTTAATAATTTTGGTTCGGATCATTGGCCAATCATGGTGGAAATGTGGAAAACCAATGTGAGTTTCTCTCCTTTTCGCTTTCAATTAATGTGGCTTAGAGACATTTCCTTCAGACCTCGTGTGCAACAATGGTGGAAGGAAGGTAAACCTAGGCATGGGACTAAGATGTTTTGTTTTGCCAAAAGACTGCAATACATTAAATCCAAAATCAAGACTTGGAACTGGAAAGAGTTTGGGGATGTTCATAAAAAAAATATGAAGTTATTGCTCATCTTGAAATTTTGAATAAGAAAATCCGTTTAGATGACCTCACAGAGAAGAGAAGTGCAGATGAAATTAAACTCACAACTCAGTTAGAGGAATGGGAAAAAAGAGAAGAAATCTTATGGAAGCAAAAATCTAGAATTCAATGGCTCAAAGAAGGAGATCGAAACACAAATTTCTTCCACAAATCTCTTCTAGCTCAAAAATCTCACAACTTGATTTCTTCCTTAAAATCAGATTCTGGAGATGTTGTTTATACTTGGGATGGCATGAACTCTATTTTTGTTGATTATTTTTCCAATATTTTTGTTGCTACTCCTCTTGAATCAACTTCACAGCAAAATGTTCTTCAAGTAATCCCTTCTCTTCTCACTTCTGAGGAGAACTCTATTTTTATTGCTCTCGTTACTATCAATGAGCTTCAACAAGTAGTTTTTAAAATGCAAAAAGGGAAAACCCCGGGTCCTGATGGTTTTCCTATTGAGTTCTACCAAGAGTTATGGGATATCCTTCATGTTGATTTATTAGAGGTGGTGGAAGAAGCCAGGAAATCCAAAGAAATTTTGAATGTTATCAATAAAAATTATATTACTCTTGTTCCAAAAGCTCAAGAGGTTGATCATATCTCAGCTTTTAGACCTATTGCTTTATGTAATGTTCTTCTCAAAATCATTACTAAAATCATGGCAGAAAGGTTGAAGCCTCTTTTGCATAAGATTATTTCCCCAGAACAAGGGGGTTATGTGGAAGGACGTCAAATAGTATATGAGATATTTCTTACTCATGAAGCCATCCATTCCATGGATATGCAAAATTCTCCTTCCATGTTCATTCGGTTAGACTTATCCAAAGCTTATGACAGAGTGGATTGGCACTTCCTTATCAAAGTTTTGAGGCAATTTGGTTTCTCTAAGGATTGGATGGATTGGATTATGGGATGTATCTCTTCGGTTTCCTACTTAGTTCTTATCAATGGCAGGCCTTCTCAGTATTTCCCAGCTTCTATAGGTATTAGACAAGGTGACCCGCTATCCCCTTATTTATTCATCATTCTTGTTGAATGCTTGGGTAGGACTATAACCAAAAAGAGGGAAAACAAAACCCTTGAGGGAGTTACCATTGCTCATGGATCTAGATCTATCTCTCATATTCAATTTTTGGATGACTGTACTCTTTTAGGTAAAGCTACAATTAAGGAAGCTTCTAATATTAAGCAAATCATTAGCTATTTTTCTAAGGCTACTGGGCAGTTGATCAATGAAGACAAATCTAAAGTTATTTTCTTTCACTGCTCTGCTAGATAGGAATCCATGGTCTTGGATAAATTAAGATATAAGAAGACCTCTCTTACAATCAATTATTTAGGTATTCCCATAAATATTCAAAGGCAAAAAAATAAATATTAGAATTGGTTGTTGGACAAAGTCAAGAAAAAAATTGGAGAGTGGACCAACAAGTGGCTTTCTTCTGGGGGTAGAATCACCTTGGTAAAATCATTCCTTCAAGCTATTCCTATTTATGTTTCTTCCGTTTTGAATATCCCAAAGGTTGTTCTTCGAGAATTGGATCAAATCAGTCATCGTTTCCTTTGGAGTGGTACTAAGGAGACAAGAAAATGGGCCTTGGTGAAATGGGATACTTTATGTCTTCCTAAGAGTGAAGGGGGGTTAGGATTCTGGTCTTCAATTAATAACAACAAAGCTTTAGCTGCTAAATTATATTGGAGGATATTACATAACCCCAATTCTCTTTGGGCCAATAATCTTCGTGCTAAATATGTTGAGAACAAAAGTCCTGAAGACCTTGTTCGCTATCAACTTCCTACCAAAGGTTCTCCCATTTTAGCAGTTCTTAAGACTGGTGAGGATTTGATAAGGAAAAAATTATTTTGGATCATTCATAATGGTCATGTTGGTCCAAAATCTGCCACAGGAAAGGATTTTACAAGTGCGCCCTAGATCCGGCCAACATTGAAAGGCTGGAAGCAAAAAATGGCTCCCAGACCAATCTCCAGAGTGGGCTAGTTCCCTTCACTATTCTAAACTTGGTGTAAGATAAGGGTTACTGGAAAGAAATTAAAAAAAGGTTACAGAAAGAAATGGGAAATATGGCCACAGGCCGAAGTTATGGGATCAGAAAATAGCAGCAGGAAACTTCAAGTGTAGCAACAGCAAGCAATAAAAGTTACTAACTTAACTTCCGCACGATGCATACAGAAAAACCCTCCAAAATCACATTCCAGGAATTTATACTCTTACGGCAATATTCAAATCCAGTATGCAGAATTTAAATGTAACAGCCATGAAGACATACAAATGCTATTAGAAATGCAACATGAACAGAAAGGAAATCACCAATGCAAACGCTTGAAAAATTGAAGCCAATCCTTTATTCCTGCAAACGAACTTCCAGTCTCTAGCAGAGAATTTTCCAACCTTTTGCAATGAAGTTTACATTGGTTTTTATAGAGGGTCGTCCTCTTTGCAGCATTTAATATTTGAAACCAACTTTCTTGTGATCTACAATTGTGCCTTGGAAACCAAGAACACGATCTCCTTGATTACAGCCTTGAAGAAACAAAAATTAAATGCAATGAAACGTTCACGGTCACCTTCATTAAATTTGTCTTTGAACGTGTACATGAAATCGTTGAATTAACCTACGAACAGTGGCCTCGAATGCATCAAATCTTTAATCTTGGTGGCACAGGCGCTTCTTTGACCTTGAAATGCATTGGAAATCCTCAAAATATTTAATTCGGGGCCACATTTAATCCTTGGAAATGGAGGAAAACCTCTCGGGCCGTTCATACTGCACTTGGCGGGAAACTGCACAGGTCGCGAAAATGGAACGGGTAGCGAAATCGCGACGCATTTTGATGCCGTACGCTTTCTGTCACTTACACCCGCGAAAATGCTTCCTGTCGCTCTTTCTCCATGTCTCCAGCTTTGTTTTCTCTATCGCTAGCTCAACCTCGCAAAAATAGTACAGGTAGCGATTTCGCTACGCATATTGGTCCCTTGACTCTTCCCTGTGCTCTGCCCTGCGAAAACGGAACATGTAGCGATATTGCTACATATTTTGAGCACCGTGTACGGCCCTTTAGAGGGGTTGTGAAAATGGAACACCTTTTGCCTTTGGGAGTCTTCTATCCTTTCCTGTCGCCATTTCGTTGCATATTCATGTCGGTTGGCCTTATCATCGAAATTGCAGCGAATCGCTACAACTTTTATGTCCTTTGTCTTTCGAGCCAAAACCATCGCGATTTGAGAACGTGCAGCGCATCGCTGCGCTCTTTGCATTTTGCTCTTCGAAGTCGACTACATCGCAAAAATGTAACAACCTTTTGCTTTGCAGCGCATCGCTGCAACCTTCACTTTACACAACCTTCTCAACCAACTTCGCTGCAACTTCAATCTTTTAAGCCTTTGCAACCAATGTGTGCCCCTTCCCAAGAATGCAGCGAATCGCTGCAAACTTTGAACTCTCAAGCCTTTGAAACGAATGTGCAGCGAATCGTCGCCACTTTTAACTTAAGACTTCCGCTCAACCAACATGCAGCGAATCGCTGCACTTTTACCACTTGACTCTTCGAAGCTCCCGATGTCGCAATTCTGGAACATGTTAGCGACGCGCTGCAAGTTTTAAGTTAGGTCGTCGGCTGAGTTTTTTTTTTGTCACGATTTCCCCTTTTGCCCGTTGAAAATCATGAAAATGAAACACGTCGTGATATCACGACGGTTCCGCCCAACCTGCCTGCGTTGACCATGTTGACCGCGATTTCGTGACTTGTCAGCGAATCGCTGCAGTTTCTGGACTTAGTCATTTTTGCTCATTTTCTCTCCTTTTTGCTTCAAAGCCGCATCAAAGCCTGTATAAACGTTAGATTTGCAATAATGTACACATTAATACTTCAATGAAAATCAATGTGGCAAAAATGCCAACAGGTCAACATGCAAATTTTTGGATAGATTCTTGGGATGGTCACAAGCCTTTGATAACTCAGTTTCCCGATTGGAGACCTTGGATGGAGGAGCTTCATCGAGCTAATTGGATAAAGGTGGCTAATTACTGTCGGTACCATACTGGTAATTCAAAGGTTGGTAGATATTGGATCCCTATTGAGGACTGGCCTATTCAAATCCCGAAAAGGCAAAGACAAGATATCCAAGGCATCCTTCATATGAGATCCCTCTCTTGGTCCCATGAAAAATATTGTTTTGGATGGAACAACACTACTAAGGGTGAGTATTCAGTTACTCAAAGTTATTTGACCTTATGCCATAATAATCCCAACCATTTTTTTGACATATTTTCTCGATTGTGGGCTCAAAAGCTCTGGCCTAAGGTGAGGTTCTTTAATTGGTTTTTATTGCATCGTAGGGTGCTTATTGGTGAGCAACTTATGAAGCGTGGTTTTCATGGCCCTTTTAGATTTGAAATGTGTGAAGAGAATGTAGAAAATATCAACCATTTTTTTATTGAGTGTACTTTAGCCTTTGAGCTATGGAATAGAATGGCCACTTTACTTGGCTTACAGTGGTCCAATTTTTTTACTTTTGAACAACTTTGGAGGGATTGGCCTAATCAAGAGGTTGTTGATCATTTTATTAGGCAGTTAGTTTGGATGGGTTCTACCATTCTTCTTTGGAATATTTGGAATGAAAGGAACAACCAAATTTTTAATCAAGATAGGAAGGATATTCACTATATTTGGCAAAAGACCACAGCCAACTTAGTTGAATCAGTCCATCAACTCCTTAATCACCCCCAAAACTCCCACCAAAGATGGGATCAAGTGATGCAAATATTGAATATTAAACCTTCTAAGGGCAACCAACTTAAAGGGAATGTGAGCATTAGTAAGATGGATAGGACTAGAAATTGGCAACCTCCTCCTAAGGATTTTGGAAAAGTCAATACTGATGGAGCCTCTAGAGGGAACCCTGGGAAAGCCAGTGTGGGAGGAATTGGTAGACTTTCATATGGCTCCCTGGTTTTTACTTTTGCTGAGAATTTTGGTATTCTTTCCAATAACCTTGCTGAGGGGTATGGTATCCTCAGAGGCCTTCAGGAGGCTACTAAGGTTGTATGGGAAAAGGTGTTAGTTGAGTCTAAATCTCAACTTATGATTAATCTCTTGAAGACTCATTCTAAGAATCATAAGGTGTATTGGAGAATAAAAATAATTATTGAGAAGATTCAGTTAACCAGATGGGATTTTTGAAAGTTGATTACAATCATGTGGTCAGAGATCAAAATAAGAGTGCTGATGCTTTAGCTAATTGGGCTTTGGACAAATGTGATCTTACTTGTTATGGCCACCCTCCTATTTGGTGGGCTTCTCAAATTAGGGAAGCTCTTCTTTCTATCATTTCTTTGGATTGCTCCAGTTCTGAAGGTGCCTAGTTTCTTCTTGTTTTTTTTTTTTTTTTGCCTTCTCTTTGGTTCATTCAGTTTTTTTTAGTTCCCTAGCTCATTCTATTCTTTATTTTGTTTCCTCTGTTGATTCTTGCCTTAATAGTCTTCTGGTCTAGATAGGTCATTGTTTTGTTCATTTTTTTTTCTTTTTTCTTTTTTCTTTTTTTTTTGTTTAGTTTTTTTAAGGTGGGTGGGTTCTTTTGTTTTGTTTTGTTTTTGTGTTCTTTGTGTTGTTTTTTGTTGTTCTTGTGTTTTTGTTGTTTTGTTTTGTTTTTTTTTTTTTTTTTTTTTTATGTTTTTTGTTATTGTTCTTGTGTTTTTTTCGTTCTTGTTCTTGGGTTTATATTTGTTTGTGTTATTTCATGTTTTTATGTATGAGTGTTTTCTATGTTTTTTGTTTTTGTTTATTGTCTGTTGTTGGTTTTTTTTTTTTTTTTTTTTTTAGGTTTTGGTTGTGTTTATTTTTCATGTTTTTTTGGGTTATGTCTTTGTAGTGTTCTGTTGTTTTTTTCTTGTTTGTGTTTTGTTATGTGGTTCTTGTGTTTTTCTATGTGGTTTATGTTGTGGTTTCTTTTATCTTATTGTGCGTGTTTGGTTGTGCTTTTGACACACTCAAGGAGCATGTTTTTTATTTTATTTTATTATTTTTGTTGTTATTTACTTATTTTTAAATTGGTTTTATGTGTTTGTTTGCTCCTTGAGTATGTCAAAGGTGGTAGGCCAGGTCCAAGTCCTAGGTGTTTTTGGCGGAATGGATACCCCTGCCTCCTTGGGTCTTACCCGAAAGTGGCATCCCTTTTGGGATGTTTTCCACAAATAAAAAAATAAAAATAAAAAATAAACTAGAATCAAGTGGTGAGTCAAGCAGTGATGAAGAAGCTAACTATGGTAGAAAAAATAAGGACTCAAGAAAGCACAAAGATATGAAAATAGTGAAATGTTTTAACTGTGGTAATTTTGGTCACTATGCATCTCATTGTATAGAAGATGAAAGCAGTAGAAGTGAAGAGAAATAGGATCATAAGAAAAAGGAAGGAGGAAAATCCAAGTATGAAAAGAAAATCAGGTATGGATAAGGCAAGCATGAAAATAAGTTCTTTCAAAGGCACAAGAAGAGTTTCTATGTTAATAATGGAAGCAAGGATTCAAGTGACAGTGATGAAAGACCCTTAGATAGTGAAGAAGAAGATATTCTATTTTTGGCAATAGAAGAGGAAGAAAATGCTCTTGTTGAAGATAGAGTAGAAAAGTATGAAGATGCTCTTGAAGACCAAGAAGTAGAGAAATATTCAGAAAATTAAGAGGAAGGCATAGTAGATCTAGAAGCAAAAATTATTGTTGCTCTTAGAGAATTGAAAAAGGTTAGAAAGCAGAATTCAAGACTAAGGGCTCAAGTTCAATAATGTGAGGAAGAAAAATAAAATCTTATACAAGACCTGACAAACTCAATAGCTAAGGCAAGGAGACTTAAAGAGGTCATGAGTAAAAAGTTAGAAGCAAAAGAGTCAGAATGTGAAAGATTAGAACATGAGATAGTTTCACTAAGGATGGAAGTGAAATATTCTAAGGACAAGCTACACAGGTTTGGGAAAAGTTCAAAAACTTTGGATAAGATTATCAATGCACAAAGATCTTCATCTATCAAAACAAGTTTTGGTTTTGAAGAAGGACGAGGGAAACAAGAAGAAGGGTCAAGCTCAAGCTCAAAATAAGAGGAATTTCTAGAGGATAAGTTAAAAAATAGAAGCTTCACTAAGAAAGGAAACAATGCACAAACAAGAAACATGAATCATCATAGAGAAGACAAAGAAAGGACTAAGAGACCATAGGGTTCAAGACAAGATTTCTTCAAAGGACGTTTTTCATGTAATCGATTTGGTGACAAGGCTAGGCATTGCAGGGTTCATGGAAAGGAGTATGGTTTTACTAAGAGGAACTTCAAATATGGACATCTCTTTCAAGGGTATTTCTACTCTTGTAATCAATTTGGTCATAAAGCAATCCACTGCAGGGTTCATAACATAAATGATTATGGCTTCACCAAGAGGAACTTCAAGATATTTGCACCTTTCAAGAACTACAATATTAAGTGTTACAAGTGCAATAATCTTGGCCATAAGTCCAAGTGGTGTAGAACATATTTTCCATAATTTCCAAAGATAAGCAAAAACAAGGACACTCAAAAGGATCAAAAGGGTATGTTGAAAAGGAAGGTAGACAAAGTAAAGGAGTATTGTATGTTGGGAGTAGAGATACTCCCACCCCAAAATTAATCACCTCAAGGAGAGGAGGTGGGTAGGGGGATGGGATAAGAGTCTTACCTTTAGCCCTAAAGGATTCCCTTTGCTATTTATGTCAAAGGGGGAGAGCATTCAGTCAGGGGGAGCAGTTTTTCAGGGGGAGCAGATTTGGAATCAAGTGGTTTGGAAAAGGGAATTTATAGAAAAGGGTTGCCATCAATGCCAAAGGGGGAGATTGTTAAAAATTTTAAGAATATTTTTTTCATTGATGTCAAAGAATTAATGGCGTAATTTAATGACATTGGTTGTCATTTATGTCAAGAAAAATAAAGGTTAAATGGTTTTACCATGGTGGCATTTGCAAAAGAAAAAGAAAAAATGACTTATGGTGGCCAAGTTTTTATCCTAAGAAAAGGTCCAAAGGAAAAATTATAATATTTAAATCCTTAAGGATTTAAATATTTATAATAATTAAAAAATCAAATCAAGAACCAAAATTTTGTTTGAAAATCAAATGCACCGACGTCAAGGACCATGTCAAATTTATTATATATAATGCTAAGCCAAGGTGGAGAAATAAATGAAAAAAAGGATGCGCCTAAGTTCATTTAATTCGTGGTGGATAAGGAGACGACAATAAGACATTTTTGCATATCGAGGTAGAGCGCGTAATAAGGAAAAAGGGACCAAGATATGGTTCCATCCGGGCAGGTAGCCCAGGCGACAAAATCTGTGATGCTAGGATGTGGCAGAAGAGAGGTCTTGAGTTTGAGACGCAGCAGTAGCAAGGTGATAAATTTTTATTTGGAGAACCTCTTGGTTTGCAGTGGAGTTTAGGTATAAAGGACAACGAGCACCTTTTGGTGTTGTGTGGGTGGCTAGCCCATGCGGTGGCCTAGCCGGTGGCTAAGGTGTTGGCCAGAATGCAGCCTAGGTTTGAATCACGATGGCAGGTAGTAGCAAGGGAATAATTTTTGGAAAATTATTTTGTGCCCAAGTCAAAGGTATGTGCCACAAACTTGTTTAGGGAGACATAAGGAGAAATAATTTTTGCTTTTAATTTTTTATTAAAAGGGTTGAAAAGTGATGGTTTACTTTTTGAATAAAAATATGAAGTGGAGTTCTTGTTAATGCTATTGTAGGAATAACCAGCCCTTTAGATTAATCAACGAATAGTTAAATAGTACATTAGTGGCTTAGATTAGCCCATAACCAACGGAGCTAACTAGCCAACTTAGGTTGTAGTTATAACAAAGCTAACAACTAACCTAATAATGTAGTAAAGCATATAACATACGCTAACATCCCCCCTTAGTACATTATTTAGGTAATTGAATAACTACTAGCTATGCTAATATCCCCCCATACAACAATATTTGGGTAAAGTATATAACTGCCCCAATACAGTGAAGAAGAAGTTGATCTACTGGTTCTTTGCTCTGTCACAGTGCTCTGGCTTCTTCTTAAGCAAAAAGTGGGTCATTCCTCACTTTGTCTTCACGCCAACGAATGTCCTTATGGTAATCACATCATCCAACCGATTTGCATGGGTAACCAACCACTACAATCGCTAGGTGTAGTAGAATAGATCACTTCATACAAGGTTCATTCATTTACAATATGAATTTGCAAAATATAAGGTAGCTAAGGTGTCGGTCGCTGCCAAAAATGCACCCTTATAAGTTCCCCCCTTCTTGTTGCAAAACATAGTGTAATTAATTTCTGAAGGAAGTGTGACTAAGGTGTCGGTCAAAGCCGAAAATGCACCCTTATAAGCCTTCTTCCCTATTTACAAAAATCAGTGAAGAAAAGAAATGGATATCCCCCCCAACTCAAGAGTGTTGTGAAGGATTTTACAAATATTGCCTCCTAAACAATTTTACATCACAAAAAGTCGCTCCTCTTGTTACAAGTACTTCAAACACCTAGAATTTGCTATTTATGAAGCCTAAAAGAGGTACAAGCACCCCTTATTGCAAGGTCTTCAAACAAAAAAACTTATGCTATGTATGAAGCCTAAAATAGGAGAGAGAGAATATGGTGTTTTTGCCCAAGGGACACATGTGTTTTCCCTCTACAAAACTGTGTTTAGCAATTTAGCACTCCTTGTGCTATCTTTGAACCAGAAACAGAATCAGAATGAGACACTTCACAAGAAATATGGCTTCTGTGTTGTGCCTTTGCCATTTTAGTTTTGCTTGTTTTGAAACCAACACTGAATGGTGTCTTGGTTGTCATTTTTACAATTTGTGCAAAACTATGCTTTCTAGGCAATTTGATCAAAAAATTTCACCAATTTGTCCTTTCTTATTGTAAGTACTTCAAGCATGATTGCTATTATGAAGTCTAAAATAAAAGGGTTAATGTTGATGACTTGGACTTTTCTGATTGCCTTTACAAGTTTTATTTCCCTCTTATCAAAATCTATGTTTGAAGGAAGAAAGGAATTATCCCCCTTTAGTGCAAAGGATTGCAACTTTTAAGGTTCCTTATTTCAAAAAAAACTTGTTCTTTCTTTTGATTACCCTAAAAGAGTACCAAAATATAATTCACTCAAACAGATATTTAATGGCACCTGCCTTAACACCCTTCAGAAGGATGAGAAGTTGGAGGAAATTAAGCCAAACAAATAAGAGTGAATTAGGGGTTTTGTTGATTTAGGAGAGAATATCAAGTAATTTTGGTTTTAAATCTGTGCAAGGATTTACACAAATTTGTGAAATTTTGGGGTTTAGTGTGTTCTTGATTCTATGACTTATAATTGCAAAAGAAATAATGCAATAATCAAACAAGAATGCCCACAAAATTCTTATCACCTAGGTGTCGGATGCAACCAAAAATGCACCTAATTTGCCAATAAAGGTGTCGAGTAAAATCGAAAATGCACCTTTTAATGTTTGCAAAAAAATGTGTGTTTTGTGTTGTGCAAAAAATGATATTTTTATGTCTCCTACTTTGTTTTCCAATTTTGCAAAAGAAGTAAAATGTTGTCTTCTCCCTGAATTTTGCAAAATTAACAATTTTGAGCACTCCTTCCAAGACAAGTCGACACACGACCTGCATTTGGAAGGCTTCTAGAACTAGTCGACACACGACTTAGTTTTCGATGGACCAAGGTTACAATTTCTTCTCAAGTTTGCAAAAAGAATAGAAGTGCAATTTTATGTATTATATCTCCTTGGAGAAAACAAATGCACTCTTTGAACTTTGATTTTTACAAAAATTGTGTCTCCTTGTTTTCTAATTTTGCAAGAAAGAATCAAATTTCTATGATGTTGTCCCTCTTTGGATTTTGCAAAACTAACAAGGTTGAGAAGAGTTTTTATGGCTATCTAATTTGCAAGAAAAAATAAGTGCTCTTCTATGTCTTATATCCCCTCTTGGAGAAAACAAAAGCTCCTTTTGATTTGATTGCAAAAATAGATCCTTAATTCTCTATTTTAATGCAAAATTTTAATTTAATTTAGCATAATTTAATTAATAAAAAAAAAATTGATAAAAAATCACTTAGTTTTAAAAAAAAATGATTTTTATAATCAAAAATATTAATTCATTAATTAAAAAAACTAAAAAAAATTAAAAAAATACAAAAAAATAAAAAAATTACCTTTAATTTATTTACCGCGGGCTCCTTGTGGCAAAAATATTTCTTGCCCCGACGGGAGTCGAACTCCCGTCGGGCAGAGCCTTAGCGCTGGCCCCTTCGCCGGTCAGGCTAGCTGGCCCGACGTGAAGGGAGGTGGCGCGCCTTCACCTTGAAGGCTTCCCTGTTGAGCGATGGGGAAATTAGTGGGCGCTTTGGCTCGAGCGGCCAACCAACTTAGCTACCGTGCTCGATATGTTAGAAAAGGAAACGACTTTTCCTTTATTTTCGAAGCAACCTGCAGGTGGTCCACTCTTCCGCCACGGTGGGCGGTTCACGATGGCTCCTCTGTGGTGATGGAATTTTGCCCTTAGTTCCAGGTGTGATTGGCCTGGTGGCCGGTGTCAGTCAGGCCTACTTGGGTCCGCCAAGCATTTAGTTCTCCGACTGTGGAAAACCACGTCAAGCTTCGACTTTTCAACTGCGCATGATCTGTTGTCTTTGTCGTCGTCACTAATCTTAACAGCGATGAGCTCGGGAATTGAATCTAAATCGCCTTTGTGGTGCCTCTTGGGCAACGATGCTCTTTTGTTCAATCTTATGGGCACCGTTTCATCAAAAAAATTGTGATTGACTCCACCGCATCAATTCTCCACCATGATTGACTCCACCAATCTCACGCGCAGTAGCAATGCTTCTCATATACAATTATCGAACTATTCACGATTCTCCTCTCTCCGAATGGCATCTATGAACGGCACATTAACAGAACTCCTAAGCGTTTGACCAAACTGCGATCAAAACGGGCTCTCCTCTCATAGCTCCTCCAGCAGTCCGAGATCGTCACCACTCAATCCGAAGCACTCAGTTTGAAACGCCACGTCAACTGCACTCAGTCTTGCGACCTTCACGATTCATCTCCTCTCGACGATCGTCTCAACAATTGCATTCCTTTGAATTTTTTTTAATTTTTTTTTAAATAAATCACAGCGCCTCGCACAGCAATTCGTCTCCTCTCAACGATCTGCTAACACACCTTTCGCATCATTGTTTGTAGCGACGTCTTGTCTAAGCACCTCGTTAAAAAATCACAACAATGTCTTATCAAACGTCACAGCAGCACAACATGTAATATTAAGAACCAGCAAGGCGATGTTGTTTCCTTTGTTGCGCTCCTCCCCAATCCGTAGGTCTCGCTCCCAGGTTGAGTCGTAGCTCTGATACCGTGTAGGAATAACCAACACCTTTAGATTAATCAACGAATAGTTAAATAGTACATTAGTGGCTTAGATTAGCCCGTAACCAACGGAGCTAACTAGCCAACTTAGGTTGTAGTTATAACAAAGCTAACAACTAACCTTATAATGTAGTAAAGCATATAACATATGCTAACAGCTATAAGGTATGAGATAAAGTGATGCTTTAATGGTCTTTTTGGAAATTTAAAGTGTTTTAATTCATTTGTAACAAGAATGAGGTATAAGGTGTAAATGAAAAATTTATATGTGTAATTTGTGACTTTGTTAGATTGAACATTATTTTACAAGATTAAGAGTAATAAGGTGTAAAAATGGCTTGATAGTTTTATTGTATTTCTTGCATTATGAAAAGTAATTTTGAGAAGTTTTGTTGATTTTTAATGCATCATATTTGAAAACAAAAGAAGAGTGATCGAATATGAAATTCAGATTTCATTGAGCATTTTTGAAGGTGAAAATTCATGTGGATGTTTTGATAAAGTATCTTGCAATCTAACCCTTGAAGTGGCATTAGAAAAATTAGTTATTTGTGAGACATGTTTTGAAGATATATCTCCATAAGAGCAAATTAAGAGGTATGGGCACATCATCCCTTGTTTAAAGTGTTTTGTTGAAGTGAATATTTTTTGAACATAAGGTGGAGATAAAAGGATTGTTTGGTAAGCATTGTGAAAATATTTGAGTTAGGGTTTGAGACCTACATTGTGCATTTTTGTTGAAAGAAATTGGAAACACTTGTGTTAGGGTTTGTCAGAAAATTGTGCTTCATTGTTTGAATGAATGTGTAAAGCTTTTGAGCATTGGTTTTGAGTGATATTGAAAGTGAATGTGCATGCATTAGAAATCATATCTGTAAAGTGAGTGTGTGCATTGGGAGGTCATGTGTCATGTGCTAGACTAGACCTACCTTTAAAGAGTAATAAATGTGAGACATGTGAAAGTGATAGACTTAAAGATTGAGTAGAACATATTGAGCTATTTGCAAGTGCATATCATTCTCTATATGTTCCAAATGTTAAACAAATTCTAAGTAGAATTTATCTGTGTGAAGAAATATTTTTGAAAGAGATTTAAGTTGTGTTTTGTATGCAATATTTGGAGTTATTTGAGTAGGTTTTGTGAGCAGCATTGAAGGTAAATTTGAGCAAGTCTTTTGAGAAGTCTTGAAGGTAGATTTGAGCAAGTCTTTTGAGAAGGCTTGAAGGTAGATTTGAGACAGAGTTGATAGCAGGTTCAATTTTTTATTTGTTCAAGCCTTGTGTTAAGGCTTGTGGTAGATTTGAGATAAAATTGAGAGCATATTTGTAAGTAGAGTTAGAGCATATTTGTGCTAGACTTGGGACAGAGTTTGGTGTAGATTTAAGATAGAGTTGAGAGTAAGACGTAGAGGTGACAGAGCAAAGAGGATAGAGGTCTCTAGTGGATAGAGGTCCATTAGCCAAAGCAGTAGAGAAAAGGGTCTCTTGTGGATAGAGATCCACAAACCATAGCAGTTGGGGCAAAAGTCTTCTAGAAGTTCACCAGCTAGAGCAGAGGGGATAGATTTCTCTTGTGGATAGAGATCCATGAACCAGAGCAAGGGGAAATAGGTCTCCTGTGGAGTAAGATACATGAACCAAATGGGGAGATAGATTTCTTCTATGGAGAGAGATCCAAAAACTAGTTGAGGAGATAGAGTTTTCCTGGATCAAGTTCCACAAACCAGAGCTAGGGGATAGAGTTATCCTGTGGAGAGAGATCCATGAACCAGAGCAAGGTGATAGAGTTCTCCTGTGGAGAGAGATCCAAAAAGCATAACATAGGGGATTGGTGTCTCCTTTGGAAATAGGTCCATAAATATTATAATATGGAACTAATTCCCAAGAGATTTTTTGAGAAAATTTAGAAGAAATATTTTCTCTGTGGAGTAGCCCACATTGGGTGAACCATGTTAAATTTGTGTCTCTTGTGTGTGATGATTTTTGCATTGCTTTGATTACTGCTATTGATATTGCCATTAATAATATTGGATAATATTATTTTGGAAAGAAAAGTAAAAGTTGATATTATACTATCCCCCCCTCTCAGTATAAGCCTGTGTTCTTCAGGCACCTTATGTGTGATTGTGGGAGAGACTTAGACTATGGGAGTGTCCCTTAATGGAGGAAGACTGATAAGGGTCTCTCTCGAAGTTTTTCATTTAGCTTAAGGGGTATTATTGGAATATGTGATGTTAATATCCACTTGGGGCCACGACTAACATTTGTATATTATATATCCGTATAGGTCATTATACACCCTATATAGGTGGGTTTATTATAATATTATAATAATAAACCTTAAGGTCAATTCTCTAACATAGACCTAAGATCAATTTGGATATTTATATTCCTTGAGACCAATCATTTCTTCATCAATTAGAAAGCTTTATTTTTTTATTAGTGATATTACTTGGTCTCTAAGGGAACCCTTTATATCATATTATTTTTAAATGTAGTTTATTTTTTATTTGTTAGCTAATGTGTTGATTTTGTTAATTCTTGAATATATTGATAAATCTATAGATGGATGGAAGATATAATCATATATACATGTAGAAAAATAAGATGTTATGAGGAATATCAACAATACAAAAGTAAATATTATGCTATAAAACTACATGTTATGGTATGCATTGATTGATGGTGTATTATCTAGATAAATGTTTGTCCATGTATTGTTAATATGCATGAAAACAAAAATATCTTATACCTACTACACGAGTATCATCATGTGCTAGTAGGAGGACATTATTTTGCTTATACAAATTACAAGATCCTAAGACCACCATATTTTGACTCCTAGTGGGTTAAAAATTAAATTCTTCTATGTATATGTGGGAAGGAGAAGAAAATCATTGATGCCATTACAACCAATCATTATGGAATTCATTCTGTAGATTAAAGATACAACGCCAAACAAAAGATAAAGAAGTCACGATAAAAAGTAAGACAGAACACAGTTGTACAAAACAAACGATTTTTATTAATCAACGGAGTTTAAAAACTCCTTTTGAGTACAACAGGGCCTGTAACCCTTTTCGTGATACAAAAATTACAGTTTGTGCTAGGGTTCTCCGAAACCCTAGCTGGCACAATGGGTGGCGTCTCCGAAGACGTATCCTTAATCCCAATAAAGTGAGTGGGTTTTGTTGTATCCTTTGGCTCGAACCACTCCAGCTTAAACAGCTACTATCAACACACCAGATCTGCCATTAAAATCCTGCACACATTAACACTATCAAGGAGTTAGAAATTAATAAAATGGCTCCACTGTGTGAGCCCTCAGAAACAATTTAAAACCCTAGAAAAATAGAATGCAGGAATTCAACAACAGATTAATAAAATAAAAGAAGTTACTTGCTTTAAACTGATTTATACATGTTCTCTGTTAACGCAGCTAGACCAGGCGGCACCTGGAAGTAATGTGGATGTCAAATCGGTTGCAGAAGGTGCCCTGGTGCACTCGCTGAACGCCCGCGTGCTTCTGGATCAAGGTTTCAGACGTCGGTCTGAGTCTGTGGCTGCGGGTAAATGCCCGTGGGCACTTGGTAAACGCCCGCGGGCACTTGCGACAAGAATGGGGGATTCTGCAGAGTGCTGCAGAAGAGATGGCGGCGAAGTTGGCGATGGATGCGGTGATGGATGCGACGATGGATGCGGCGAAAAGGATGCGGCGATGGATAGCTGAAGAGATAGATGAAATAGAAGAGATAGGTCCAAAAGATAGCAAAGATAGCAAATATAGGAGAAGAAGATAGAAGTAGCTGATAGGGTTTGAGCCATCAAAGTGACTCAATTTATAATCCACTCTTAAGGCACACTTTAGGGTTTTAACGACACTTTGAACGTGTGGCTAAGATTAAAGTGGATCCAAGGGTAGAGAATAAATCTAGGTTGTGAAACGGATTAAGAAGGATGGACGAATGAGATTAAATGAAAGATGGACGGCTTAGATTAAATCACTTAAACTATATTTATATATATATATTAAAATATATTAAAATATATATATAAATATTAATTTAAATAAATTTGGGGATGAAAATGGCGGGAAATGTGAAATTGGGCCAAATAATGGCGGGAAAGTGTGGATTTGGGCCAAATAATGGCGGGAAGGTGGATTACTGACACGTGGCTAACAGGAAGGTATAGATGACTTACAAGTGGCTGGATTTTGGTGTCTACAGATGCCCCTTTTTGAGTTGCTTTGTGTGAAGACACAATGCAGCACAAAAACTTAAGACACCTGAAAAGCTGGATCAGACGCAACTCTCTCTCAAGACTAAAGCACAACTTTGAAGACCAAATAATAAAAGAACATTTAAAATTTTATCAGCTTACCCCCTCAATTGGCGAGCGAGAATGGTTCTCACAAGCCAATTGGAAGAAATTCGGAAGAAAATGAACCGTTTTTGCCCCAACGGTGAAAAAAAAGGGGTTGGTGTATAAACCATCTGTTTATGTCCCAACAGAAAAGGGGTTGGTGTACAAACCAGAAAAGAATATGAGTGATGTGAAAGATGGACCGTTTTCTGCCCCAACGGTTATAAAGGGATTTTTGCCAAACTGTAAACTCCATGATCATGTAAGATGAATTCCATTATAGGAAAATTAGAAATTGATAACGGATGCCCCAACTCCTGTGTGTGAATCCGTACTGTTGATGAAATTGCATTTTTGGCGCCATTGATATGCAGAGATGAAAGATGCATGAAAGAGTCCAGAACTCAGAGATGCTCCTAGTGAATGTATGGATAATTCCTCGGGTCGGAACCAATCAACCTAGGTAGCCTCAATCTCTAGCAAGACTCAAAATAATGATAATATTAAAGATTGTCCATGTTTAAGGCCCCATGAACTAGGCCATCAATGACGATCGTTGAGCAAATTAATCTTGGTATGAGGTCACTTGAAAAGTAGAATACCCAAAATTGATTTCCAATTTTCAAACAGTGAAATAATTGATGATGATAAATGGTAAGTGTCCTTATGGTGGTTTAATCCTCTTACCGAATTGCATGGATTCAAATCGCTGCAATCGCCAAGGTGATAGAATATACCACTAGATACGAGGTTTACTTTAATTTTATTTGGCAAAAATATGCATGATGAAAGAAGAATGAATGAAGTTGACGATAGATCCGAAGAATTGATGAATGTGGTTAATTTTGTGAAGGTTTTGAATATTTTTAACCCAATTTGTAAAACAATGATGAATGATGCGCTTTTTGAGCGAAATGACAAAATTTGTGTCCAAAATTGTTGTAACCTTCACAAAATGTTTTATTATGATAAGAAGAATGGATGAATTGAATTTGATGAAATTTGGAGGAGGTAAGCTTCAATTTTGTAAGTTTTGTTCCTTTATTCAATACTGACACCAAACGCCGGTCTGCATTTGTGGTTGGCAGAGACGCCCATCGGTTTTTAGGCGCTCTGCAGATGCAGGACTGCATCTGAATTCGCCATGAAACGCCCTACTACGTTTTAGGGCGCCAAAATCAGCTATTTAAACAGTTTCAGCAAGAATTTCGCTCATTTGTGCGTTCGAGCTTAAGAGAAGTGCGTCTGAGGGAGTGGAGTGAAGTGGAGTGAAAGGTTGTGTGGGAGAGTGAAGCACGCGGGAGCTATGGCAGATATGGGAGCGAACGCACCAGTGCAGCCAGCTGAGGTATTTGTTCATTTAAGCAAGTACTTATTATGTGTTTTTTTTTTTTTTTTTTTGGAAAAATTTGTAACAAATTTTTGTTTTTTTTTTTTGCAGCTTAGGGTGTTAGAGAATTTGTTGTTCCTCTTGTATTCTAGGCCATATTCTATAGGACCACGAACATAGTGAAGAACACGTTTTGCTGCTTTCCAATGAGTAGTCTTAGGCTCCTGCATGAACCTCGAAAGATAGTTTACAGCAAATACGAGATCTGGCCTAGTATTGGTCAGATATATGAGACTCCCAATCAACTGTCGATAGAGAGTGCCATCTACCTGAGGTGAGTCATCATATCGCGATAACTGAAGTCCATTCTCCATTGGAGTTGCCATTGGCTTGCAGTCAGTCATGCGATATTTATCGAGCAATGTCTTGGCATACTTTTTCTGAGACACTTTGATGGAGTGCTCCTTCTGGCTGAATTCCAGACCAAGACAGTAATGGAGAAGTCCGAGATCTGTCATCTCAAAATATTTGCACAAGTTTCTTTTGACAGTAGAGATCATATCTTCCGAACTCCCTGTAATGAGCGAGATCATCCACATAGAGTACAAGCAACACTATCTCGGAACCCTGTTTCTTGAAATAGAGGTTTGCATCCGACGGACATCTCTTAAATCCATGCTGCATTAGGTGATTGTCCATTTTTATATACCAAGCTCGAGGAGCTTGTTTCAGACCATACAAGGATTTGACCAATTTGCAAACTTTCTGCTGTTGGCCTTCCACATCAAATCCTTCAAGCTGAGTCATATAGACTTCTTCTTGGAGATCACCATTAAGAAAGGCACTTTTGACATCCATTTGGTGAACTTTCCACCCATATTGTGCTGCCATAGCACACATAACCCGAATTGTGGTCATCCGAGCAGTAGGTGCAAAAGTTTCTTCATAGTCGATGCCTTCCTTTTGAGCATAGCCCTTTGCAACAAGACGGTCCTTATTCTTATCAATTGTTCCATCTGCATTGTACTTGACTTTGTATACCCATTTGCAGCCAATAGGTTTCTTTCCATGCGGCAGATCAACAAGCTTCCAAGTTTTATTTTTCATCAGAGACTCATACTCTGTATCCATAGCGGCCTTCCACTGAGGCTCACTAAGAGCATCTTGCATTGATGCAGGTTCAAGACTATCTATGGTAGACATGAATGCCCTGTCATCATCAATATCCATATCCTCAACTTCTCTACTTGGAGTCACAGAAAGTTCCTCAAAAGATTGACAAAGATCATCAACCTCACCAGTTTCTCTGGCTTCTCTTTCCTTTTGAGCCATACTTGCGTGTACGAGGTCTATCCAAATTCAAATTGGGAGGAGTGGATAAATTTGCATCTCCGATTGTATTTGTACACCATTTAGGATTCAGCTTCGGTGGTGGTGAAGAAGATGTAGAAGGACCTTCCTGTCTGTGTTGACGAAGGAATCTCCTCTTCCTTTGGTTCCACAATATCCTGGTGTACTGTAGATGTGCTCTGTGATGTGAAAGCTTCATCAAAGACAACATCTCTGCTGATATGAATTTTCTTGGTCAAAGGATCTATCAACCGATATCCTTTAGAGTGCTCAGAATATCCAAGAAAAATACATCTCAGTGTTTTCTCATCTAGCTTCTTCCTTTTCTCTTTCGATATGTGCATGAAAGCTTGACACCCAAAAATACGTAGATGAGATATGGACGGTTTTCGACCACTCCATGCTTCCTGTGGAGTCATTCCTTTTAGGGCCTTTGTGGGTGCCCTATTCAAAAGATACACTGCAGTGGTGACAGCTTCTGCCCAATATTGTTGCCCAAGAGTTGCACCTGTGAGCATACAACGAACCATTTCCATGATAGAACGGTTCCTTCTCTCAGCAACTCCATTCTGCTGAGGAGTATAGGCAGTTGTTAACTGTCTCTTGATCCCATGCTTATCTAGGAATGCAGAAAATTCATTAGAGGTAAACTCTCCCCCTCGATCTGAGCGGAGCATTTTGATAGAAGCTCCTGACTCCTCAACGGATTTCTTGAACTACTGGAAGAATGCGAAAGCTTCAGATTTCAGTTTGAGAAAGAAAACCCACATCTTTCATGAGTAGTCATCTACGAATAACTAAAAGTACCTCTTCCCTCCAACACTGTTGGGTGTGAAAGGACCGCATAGATCGGTGTGAATTAGCTCCAGAGGTTTTCATGCTCTTGTAGAGCTCTTCTCAAATGGTACTCTATCTTGCTTTCCGCTAAGCGGTCAGAGCACACTGGCAATGTGGCAGAAAGGGAAGGAAGACCCTTTACCATCTCATACTTGCCGAGCTCAAGTAAGTAGCCAGAACTAAGATGCCCATATCTCTTGTGCCATAGGGAAGTTGCCTCCTTGGTAGAGACAGTCATGGCAACATGTGGAGTAGAGATAGCATCTAGTGCAAATAAGCCATGCTTATAAGAAGCTGTTGCAATCTGCTTACCCTTCCTGGTAATTGTACAACACTTCTTTCCATTCTCAACACGAAAGTTGGCAACCATATTTCTGTCCAGGATTTGTGTCACTGACAGCAAATTGTTAGCCAATCCCGAAACATAGAGGACTTTGTCAATCTGACACTTTCCATCAGGAAGAGTGACTGAAACTATACCCTCTCCCTGAACCATGTAGGTTTTATCATCAGCAATTGTGATAGGTTTGCCCTCTTTGGCCACAAATGATTCAAACCACGATCTGTCGCCAGTCATATGTTTACTAGCTCCAGAGTCGACATACCAAATAGGATCCCTCTGAGTGGAATCTGTGGTAGTCATGAGCACCTTGTGTGCCCATTCAGAATCTGAGTCAAATTCTTCAACAGCAACATTCACCTGGGGTTTCTTGTTCTTATTTTGTGGTTTGTTTTGGCCTTTTTGCTTGTTCTTATGCCAACACCTGTTGGTGTCATGGTTGTCTTTCTCACAGATCTTGCACCACCTCTTCTTCTATTGAGGTTGCTTGCCTTTTCCTTTCGTATCCTGTTGATAATTTCCTCCTTTCTAAAAGTTGCCTCCTTTTTGCCCATTACCTTTCTTCCTAGAACCCTGCTTGTTGGTGTATAGGGCTGTATTGGAAGAATCATCCTTGTGAAGTTGGCGTGCCTTCTGTTGTTGAAGCAGATTGACCAACTCGATGTAGGTAATTTGTCGTTGGGACACCTGGATGGAGGTTATCAACATATCAAATGAAGAAGGTAAAGCTCTCATCACAAGTGAAATGAGAAGCTTTTCATCCATAGTATCTCCTAGAGAACTCAATTTCTCTTTCAACTCAGACACTCTGCACAAAAAGATTTCAACTGTTTCACCTTGCCTCAAACTCAGGTTATGAAGTTGTTGTTGAAGATGAAGAATGGTGGATTCATTCTTCCCCTCATAGATGGTTCTAAGGGCATCCCATGCCTCTTTACCACTTGCTTTATCAGCTATATGAGGTTGCACTTCATCTGAAACAACAAACAAAATGAGCACCTTTGCTCTACTGTCTTTCTTGTCAAAAGCAATCTGATCTGCTGAAGGACCTGTGGATCCTGTTGTTGGTGAAGGCCTTGTTGCTACTCCAGTAACAATATCCCACAAATCTTCCATTTGGAGAATAGCCTTCATCTTATGTTTCCATGGTGTATAATTTGGACCTTTCAATAACTGATGCGGATCAGTCATCAACTTTGCAACAGCGGCCATAGTGAAGGTTCCTTATATCACCAAATTGGTCCTCCTTTCGATATACCTTTTGCTATGCCAATATACCGTACAAAATACCCGCCCTTACGTGAGGGAAACTATAGGTATTTAGAAAGATCAACAAAAATCACCCGCCCTTACGTGAGGGAGACTATAGGTGAGTTTTAGAGATCATACGATACGTGGAACATAAGTGGTACTGAAAGGGAATCGCCTTGTTGATGGCACCTACCATAGAAGATTCTTCTCATGCGTGGGGCGTAACTTCCCCTAAACACTATGAAGAATACTTCATCAGGATTTATGCCTAAACACAAGTGCGATAAAGGGTAGTGGATGGAGTAAAAAATGCAAAAATGGCGTACTTATTCCTCCCCGATGATTTATAGAGAACAAGCTCAGACGTTGTTATAGCAGCTATATTAGGCGGCGGATACAATAGCCAAATCACGACAGCTTTACCTGTAAGTGCTGGCCAGAGGTATCGCAAATACCGAACACTGCAGTGCAAATAAATTGCACAGATGGGTTTTATATTCCGGGGACTTAGGGAGTGTTTTGATTTTAAGTTTTTTTTAATGTTATAGTGCAAAAAATGAAATATGCAACATACAACATGAAAAAAACTGCCCACAAGAATAACCCTAAAGGTGTCGGTCACAGCCGAAAATGCACCTTTTACAATGCCAAATTGCTATTTTTTTAAAAAAATTACTCTCTATCCCCCTTTGATTTTTGAAAAATATCCCCCCTTAAAAGGCTTTCTTTAACAAAGCATTTTTATAATCATTATTTATTTAAAATTAAAATAAATAATTTCAATTTATATAGTTTTAAAAACTTTAGAAAAAATAAATTAAAATTAAATTTTAATTTATAAAGTTTAAAACTATATTAAAAAAATTAAAATTAAAAATTTTAATTAAAAATAATAATAATTAAAAATTACTTTGAAAAAAAAATATACCTGAGGGGAGTCGGCGGGATTTGAACCCCCGACCTGTAGGCTCCCTGAGCCTTACCGCACGACTCACGACCACGTGAGCCAGCGGGCTGATCCGACAGGATCAATGAGCCACCTCCCTTTTCAACCCGTGCTGCTTCTCCTCCTCGGCCTCGCGCGCGAAAATTCGCGCTCGTCCACCTCGCACAGGGTCGAGTCCGCCTGCTCTTCGTCCCACGCCACCTCGCGCAAGTCGCGCTGCAACGGAAAAAGGGTGAGGGGGGAGGTGCGTCTCTGGTTTTTTTTCTTTCTTTCCCGGCTGCGCGCGATTCGCGCTGTGCGCCGGGTGGGGGGGCCTCGTTTTTTTTTTTTTTCAGACGCCATGGGGCTGCGCTCTCCAACGCGCGCAGAGGCTCTGCCGCGGGGGGGGTTTATACCCCCCGATTCCCGCACGGGAGGGGAATTTCAAAATTCCCCTCGCCCTCCTTTCGTGCCTCTCCGCTCCACACCAGGACGCGGCTCTGACACGTCTGTCAGAGCCTGCACAGGGCTGTACGCGGCTCTGGCAGCTCTGACGTGTCTGTCAGAGCCTGCGCGTCAGACCGGAGGGGACGCGGGTGCCGCGCCCTTGACGCGCGGCACTCCTGCCAGCTCTGTCACGCGCAGCGACCAACGTCGACGTGCGCTGCCTGGCGTGACGCGACAGTCCGCCTCCTGCGGATGTGCGTGCACGCAGAGCCTTTGCACTACGGGGGGCGTCTGCGTCCTCCCGTCCGCTCTCTGTCATCGACGTCACGGCACTGTGTCGCCAGACTCTGCTGGTCAGTCGCGGACTGTGTGCGCCGTAAAAAAATTGTTGCTGCAAAAAAAATAAAACCTTTGCCCCAGCAAAACTACAGCACTGGCTCTGATGCCATGTAGAAAACCAGCGAACTTAGATGTATTATTCAGGAGGCGTTTAAATAAGGTTACAACTCCGGGAATAGCACACCGGATGAAACAGAGAAACAGAACTCTGTTACGTAGTTGTAACAGAGAGCTACATAGAGAATAGAAACAAATGTATTGTTAAGTACGCTAACAGGCACGACATCGATTCTCCCCTATCATTCTGGGTATGAGGAGGTCATTGTCCCAGGCAGACTGGGAGATATTGGAGGCACTAGGTCTAGGGCTCCTACTAGGTCACAGGGGTCCTCTTTTGATGGTTAGCTTAGTGCTTAGATGCACTCTTTATGAGCCTTGGTGCTCTATTGTATATTGTAGCCTTTTGGCATTCATTGTACAATTTGTCCTTTATACATATATATATATATACATGGTTTTTATTTATTTGGTGTTTTACTCTCTTTTGTGTGAATGCCTATGTTTTTGTGATGCATGTTTTTATATGTTTTAATGTTTTTGATGCATATGTGATGGAATGGAATGCAAACTTATAGATGATTAATGCGAGACTAAGTATATAACATACAAATCTATGGATGATTAATGCAAGACTAAGTAAATGATATGTAAATCGATGGATGATTAATGCAAGACTAAGTAAATGAAATATGCACTAAGAAGCACTCATACTTTTAGATAGTTAGATTTAGCCAACTGTTATCATAATTGTTTAATCAGGGGCACCGAACTTGGTGGCTTGTGAATGGATGACGTATGGAATGACATGAATATGGAAGAAGATATGGAGGACGATATGGAAGAAGATATGGAGGAAGACTGTTTTACAAAGACTCAAACATGCTAGTGGTATCAAACAAACTTACTAATACTGCCTAATTCAACTAGGACCAAATGTGTGTGCATGCGAGTTCATTAACCTGGTAGTGACTCTAGGCAATCAAAAACCTGTGTGTGTGCAAGTGTGTTCATTAACCTCATCTTGCATAAATTAGGTAAACTTGTTATGGAGAAGACCCCGAAGCTAGTTTGTCCGTATGAGCATTCAGAGGTCTCTTTTTGAGGAGAGACATGTCGCCACGCAATGAGTATACTCCACTGCCAGTCAAGCGTCTATAGCCCCGGTGAAGGTTAACTCCATAGTCCATGTTGTTTTTGACCTTTGTAAGCCTTGGGGATGACTACCTATCCGTCTGACTGGACAAGCGATGACGATCCTTACAACTTATTTGGGATGAGTGGTGTGTGAAAAATGTTCATTTCCTTAGAGCTTTGGGGAATCGGATTCTCAACTCGAAGTATGATGAGAATTTTACCCTATCCTTACTACTCTGTTTATATTTATATTTTGTAATTGCTTGTGATAGTGGTAAGAACCACTATTTTATGGACTATGTTTGCATGATAGGACAAACGAGGATTACTCTTTTCACTTCAAGGCACAACCCAAAGATGGTGTTATCTCTCTTTGACACAAGATGTTTTTAAGATGTGAAAATGTGATAGGTTCAAGACTGCTTTTGAAATCATTTCCCAATACTTAAGATTTTATTTAGTTTAATTTGTGATATGGCCCTAGAGAACTTTGACATGCATTTCAAAGTTTGCTTAAAACACTAGGAATGGCTGAGTGACTGAAAACATTTTGGCAATGTAAATATGAGCAAATGGAAAATGGGTGTACGAATGACAATTCGGTTTGATGGATTTTATGAAGGTGCCCCTGATTAAGGCAACATGACTTTTGCTTGACCAAATTTTATATCCAAAAGATAGAATGGTCTCTAACATGATATGCAACTATGGCTGAAAATGAAATGTTATGGTTTTGAATGAGATGTATGCACATGAAATGCAATGTTTTTGAATGAGATGTATGCAACTAGCAATGAAATGCAAATTCTTTTTGTTTTATTTGTTTTTTTTTTTTTTTTTTTTTTTGTACAAGCCATGTATATATGTACATATAAAATTCAAACTATGCGTAGAATGCCCTCAAGTGTATAACATTAAGTGGTTCGGGTTCTTCCTCTCCCTCTAAACTGGCAAGTCTGTAAGTTCCATTACCCACTCTTTCAGTGACCATATATGGACCTAACCAATTAGCCGCGAATTTATCTCGAAGATGCGGCAATGCATTGGTGTTTTGTTGATTCTCTTTAAGGATGAACTCTGAAATAGATGGAGGAGATGAAATCCGATCCATGTCAATCAGGCTTGGGTTGATCAGGATTGGCTTATCCGGATCATATGGATTATGGAGTGGTGTGAATAAGTCTTCGAAATTCATTGTCGACTTATGGAATAAAGGATGGGCGGAATGGAAGGGAAAACCGGTGAAGACCTCGGAAGACCTGAGATGCAAAACAACATAGTTTTTCGGTTTTATTTTTTTTTATTTTTTTTTTTTTGAGTTTTTTTTTTTTTTTTTTTTTTTTGTAGTGGTGAAAACCACTATTTTAGTATATACATATAATACAGGTTTGATTATGGCTTATGGATGTGGCAGAGGGGGTGGTTCACCTCGTTCTTGTGGAAGAAACAAGCGAAATATGGCTTCTTGGAGAGGGAACAATTGGAGATAAAACTCGTCTTGTTCAATGAGGGTAACAATTGGCGTCGACTCTTCTTCAGATTCATCACCATTTGACATGACGTCAAATTCTTCATAGGCTTCATCTTCGGATTCATCGGGGTGGAGGATTTCTTCTTCTGAATTAAGATTAATGCTTTGAAAAGCTCGTTCAAAAGAAGAAAGGGATGGAAGTGGTTGGTAGCCCAGACCAAAATGCTCAGTGGGTCTCTGATATGGCATATCGATGCATTCAGTTACTCCTTGCTCGTAGCGACCTAGGCCAAATTGCTATCAATTATGTCTGTGGAAATAGCAAGAGGGAAAACCCTCCATCCTTTTGATATTGGCAGGGACTGGATGCTTAGGTTCTAGTATGGTGGTAGGACTAGAAGATGACTCTATTCCCCCATATACAAAATTAATGGAATTTGGCATAGAACCTATGTTATAAACCGATCCAATGGATAAATGTTGGTCATGAGGATGACCAAAATATTTAACTGTTTGCACATTGAACGGTGTGATGTGGACATCTTGAATGGCATACTCACCAATACCTACATCAGTGAGATGGACCTTGACTTGGGAGGGAGAAAGACTAGATGATGGAATAGAAGAATGTGGGATAGAAGAATTGGAAGGATTTGGTTGGGTTGATGCTTCACTGACTTGTGAAACATCAGCTGGTGATGGTTGGCAAGATGGAGGAATGATAGGTGATGTTGAAGAAGGTGTAGAAGAAGGGGGTAATGATGTGGAAAGAGATGATTGGTCATGGCCACATGTGCATGTGGTCACTGATGAAGAAGAAGGAAGATTAGTTGATGAAGAAAGTGGTGAATGAGATGGAATAGCGGAAGAGGAAGATGGTTGCGATATGATGGGTAGCTCCTCAGGAATGGGAGCTTTAGAAGAAGATGGTATAGAAGAAGTAGATGTGGTCAATAAAATATGAGTGGATGGCAACACAATCTCATAAGGATTTGAGACATAGTTGCAATGTTTGAAGGGTTCAGTGTCAGCAGGTACACAATGAACCTGTCCTTCATATACATACTTCAGACATTGATGCAGTATAGAAGGGACACATCTCATCTCCCTAAGCCAAGGCCGTCCAAGCAATACATTGTATGCCATGGACCCTTCCAAGATGTGAAACAAGGTATGCAAAGTTCGGGCCCCTACCTCAATGGGCAATATAACTATGCCAACCGTGGAAGATAAAGCATCATTGAATGCTTTAAGAGTAAAAGTTGACTTTGTGATAAGGGATGGCAGCAGCTTTAGATGACTCAACGCCGATGTTGTAATGATATTGATTGAGGAACCGGTGTCAATTAAGACTCTCTTGAATGGCTTGTTATCGATCTTGGCCATGATATGTAGTGGAGTATCTATACTTTCTGTTGACATAGGTTTGATTTCAAAATCATAGAAAGTGATGGAGGGCTCCATGCATGTTTGAATACTCCCCACAAAGTTGTTGAAGGCATTAGTATCTTGAGTTTGAAGCTCGATTGACTTTAATATTTCCATTAATGCCTCTTTATGCGGAGGATATTGTTGAATGAGGTCATAGATCGATAACTTAGCAGAAGCCATTTTTAAACTTGTAGTTAATCGGCTACTCAATGACATGATTGGTCGTTGGCATTGAGTAGAATGATTTAGCGGTTGTTGAGAAGTACTAGCACGTCGTTGGGTCACTGTTACCTGAGGTGGACTGGGGGTTTGTACAGGTGGCTATGGTTCAGCCTGATTTGGTTGGTTTGCCCTTTGACCCCGGGTTACTACGTTAATAGTACCCACAAAACCTTGGTATTGTTGTACATGGTTGACTTGATTAGGAGGAGTTACCTGAGTTACTCCACCTGAAGTTGTTGGAGCTTCCTCCCGATGTGGGAGGGGTGTTTGAAATATACCAAGATTTTGATTTTGTTGGGCTAAGGGGCTATCCAATTTAATGGCTCCAATCTCAATAAGATCTTGGATCACATGTTTGAAAGTTGTACAATTATTGATATCGTGCCCATTTTGCCTATGATAAGGACAAAATAGGTACTCCTTGTAATACTTCCCCCTTCTAGATGGGTCTAAAGGTTTAAACTCAGGTAAAGTTAACTGATTAGTGCTATATAACTTATTGAATATGACCGCATATGGTTCATCTAAAGGTGTGAACTGTCGCTTGGGACGATTGTTTTGCCAAGGTCGAGTTTCCATGGTTGGCTCAGTATTGTGAGCTGGTTGAGGAGGGGTGGGTACCGCATGATAAGCAATTGATTATGGTTGACTTTGCATTACTTGTTGTTGAGCCATTACGGGCTGGCTCGCCACCACTTGATTAACTTGGTTAACATTTGAGGTTGTACTAGCCTGTGCTTGTTTTTTTTGGCCATAATTATTATTTCGTTGTTGGCCCTTTTGTTGCCATTCTTTTCTATGGGGTTTTAAAACACCCTCTTGGACTTTAATGTCTTCTATGATACTTGCTTGGGCCAAAGCCTCTTCAAAAGTCTTGTATTGTTGTAATTGGAGTAACCAAGAGATAGGTTTTAGACAACTCCGGGTGAACATTTTGGTTAACTCCTCCATTGGTAGGGAGAATGGCAATTTATTAATGATAGCCCTCCAACGGTTTCCAAAGTCATAAACAGTCTCATCGTCATGTTGCTTGAGCTTGTATAAGTCGGACAATGAGATTTTCCTTTGTACATTTAGGGAGAATCGTTCTAAAAACAGATTAATCAATTGCTCGTAAGCATAAATGCTATGGTGAGGTAAATGATTGTACCATTGTACAGCATCTCCTCCTAATGTCTGAGGAAAATTTATGAGCATAAGAGCGTCATTATTTTGGATTCTGAAGCAGGCATGCATGAATGAGCTCACATGTTCGTGAGGATCCTCAGTTCCTCGAAATTTTTCAAACTTCGATAATGTGAAATCAGTCGGATATGGCGATGAAGGTACCGAAGGATGAATTGGTTGATTGATCAACGACCTTAGCGTAGGTTTTCGACTAGATGAGCCAGGCATGTTGAGCGTAAGGTTGTCAATCTGTTGTTGCATAGCATGGAGTCGAGAATCTTCATGAAAATTTTGACTTGTTTGATAATTATTATGATGTAATGGAGGAGTGGAAAAATGATGAGATGGGATGAAATTGCCTGGATTAGGTGGTGTGGAATGGACAGGTTTTTGGTATGGATGATACCGGAAAGAAGGTGATTGGGATGGATGATGAACTGGACTAGGTTGGGAGAAAGGTGGGGTAGGAATGGACACCACCGAAGATTGGGGTACCTGTGTGGGGCCTGAGCTAAGAAAAGTTGGTTGGGTAGAAATTGGTTGAGGTGTAGGATTTACTACGACAGGTGGTTGAGCATTTTGTTGCTGTTGTTGCAGAAGCAACTTGTCGAGATACTCCCTAACCTTATTAATTTCTAACCCAAGGGATGTGGGATGATTGGATGAAGGTGGAGGGCAAGTCGCCATGGTAGTCACAGGAGACCGCATAGCAGGGGCAATGAAGGTGGCTGAAGTAGGCGGTACACGGGAAGAAACAATGAGATCGTGCCCCGGTAGGGTGAAACCATAAATGGTTTGGGAAGAAGAGGGTTGAAATTGGTCATGGCTAGAGGAGGTTCCACCAGCCTCATAGAGAGAATTGGTGTACAACCGGGTAAATGGAGGAGAAAGTGGTCGGGAAGACACTACATTTGTCTCCAAAGGAGGACAATTGAGCATCCGGGAAGATGTTGGAGATGAAGCCGATCGAGCGGATACAACATTAGCCTCAAAAAAAGGGTTAGTGTAGACCCGAGTGAAACCAACGGGTATGGTTGATGCAATATCCTGCTAAAAAATAGAATCTTGCATAGGGGAATCTTGGATTGGCTCAAGGACATAGCCAGTGCCATCTCTTAAGTGAGTTTGCACTTGGGCCATATCAATGTGGGTAATATGATAGGAATTGTCTTCCTCCATGGGCATGGCCATGTGATAGATGGTAGAAGAGCGTGAAAGACCTGCAGGTGAACCTGCCTGAAATTCACTAGGATAAGTGGTCATGTTGGTGGTGGGGATGTTTTGTGAATTACCCATTTGATTATTTAGATTTAACATTTTAGATTGATTCCTTGTTAAGACCATAGAGCAATAAATCTAAACAAATTTAGAAAAGAAAAATGCAAAACCGGAATGATAAATTTACACTAAAGAAATTATCAGAAAACAGTCACAACCTAGGTTTCAACCAATGTGTCTTACCTGCGATTAATTAATTATTTTTTGATCTTAATCTGTAGTAAATTTTAAGTGTCCGGTTTATGAGTTTTGCATGTGATCTAATCTTGAATTATTCACAAAAAAGGTAAAAACTATGGCTAGGAAATGACAACGAGATTCTTACTGGTGATGAAATCCAGCAAGTTTGCTCGGGGGTGACCTATGGTGTCTAAGGTAGAAGTTTAATGGATGGAGATGAATTCCACCGTCACTAAACTTCAAGCAATATCTGGTGATGAAATCCAGATATTACTGTTTTAAATGCAATATGAAATGCAGTGAATTTTATTTTAAGTGTTTTAGTTGTCTAATGTATACATACAAAGCTATAAATCAAAAGTTCTAATGATCTAAGCAAGAGGCCCCTGAAAATATGCCATTTCCTCCGAAGAAGTGGAGTACACCGTTTAAAACCCCCGCCTACCAATGATATCGGATATCAAAGGAGCAACCGAAAGGTTCGTCCACTTATCTGCCTGGAATCACCCAATGGCAGGAGTACTATTGACATCCAATCAATAGTCCTACTTAGATAACTAAAACAGATAATTCGTAGCTATTCTAATATGCAGCTAGGTATGCAAAAAAAAAAAAAAAAAATTATGCAAGCAACAACCAATAATGCAATGTAAAAAAAAAAAATGTAACTAAAAATAACTGTTCTTTTCCAGATTACTTAGTTTTTGTTCATTTTAAAGCAATGATCTGAAAAAAGAAATAGAATACGGCAGAAAAACCAAAAACATAAAAATTACAACACTTACTTGGAAGCCTACGCTTTTTCTGTAAAACTACCTTCAAACGCCCAAGGGAGTCTGCGCAGGCTGAAACGCACCTCTGCGTTTCGTATTGGACTTCCAGACGCCGCTCTGCGTCTGCTACGTTTTCTGCAAACTCCTCAGAAACCCTAGTTTGCTAGAACAGCGAATTTCATGATTTTTGGAACCCTCAACAGAATGAGTGGGCTTCGTTGTATCCTTTGGCTCGGACCACTCCAGCTTAAGTAGCTGCTATCATCCAATCAAATCTGCCATTAAAATCCTACACACATTAAAACTACAAAAAGGTTAGAAACTAGTAAGAGGGCTCCACTGTGTGAGCCCTCAAAAAATAGTCTAAAACCCTAGAAATGAAATAAATAGAATGCAGAATCTAACGGCGGATTAATACATAAAAATATTACTTACTTTAAACTGATTTATACCTGTTCTCTGTTAACGCGGCTAGACCAGGCGGCACCTAGAAGTAATGTGGCTGTCAAATCGGCTACAGAAGGCGCCCTGGTGCACTCGCTGAATGCCCTCGTGCTTCTGGATCAAGGTTTCAGACGTCGGTCTGAGTCTGTGGCTGCGGGTAAACGCCAAACAAAAGATAAATAAGTCACGATAAAAAGTAAGACAGAACACAGTTGTACAAAACAAACGATTTTTATTAATCAACGGAGTTTAAAAACTCCTTTTGAGTACAACAGGGCCTGTAACCCTTTTCGTGATACAAAAATTACAGTTTGTGCTAGGGTTCTCCGAAACCCTAGCTGGCACAATGGGTGGCGTCTCCGAAGACGTATCCTTAATCCCAACAAAGTGAGTGGGTTTTGTTGTATCCTTTGGCTCGGACCACTCCAGCTTAAACAGCTGCTATCAACACACCAGATCTGCCATTAAAATCCTGCACACATTAACACTATCAAGGAGTTAGAAATTAATAAAAGGGCTCCACTGTGTGAGCCCTCAGAAATAATTTAAAACCCTAGAAAAATAGAATGCAGGAATTCAACAACAGATTAATAAAAGAAAATAAGTTACTTGCTTTAAACTGATTTATACCGTTCTCTCGTTAACGCGGCTAGACCAGGCGGCACCTAGAAGTAATGTGGCTGTCAAATCAACTGCAGAAGGCGCCCTGGTGCACTTGCTGAACGCCCGCGTGCTTCTGGATCAAGGTTTCAGACGCCGGTCTGAGTCTGTGGCTGCGGGTAAACGCCCGTGGGCACTTGGTAAACGCTCGCGGGCACTTGCGACAAGAATGGGGGATTCTGTAGAGTGTTGCAGAAGATATGGCGGTGAAGTTGGCGACGGATGCGGTGATGGATGTGGCGAAAAGGATGCGGCGATGGATAGCTGAAGAGATAGATGAAATAGAAGAGATAGGTCCAAAAGATAGCAAAGATAGCAAAGATAGGAGAAGAAGATAGAAGTAGAAGATAGGGTTTGAGCCATCAAAGTGACTCAATTTATAATCCACTCTTAGGGCACACTTTAGGGTTTTAACGACACTTTGAACGTGTGGCTAAGATTAAAGTGGATCCAAGGGTAGAGAATAAATCTAGGTTGTGAAACGGATTAAGAAGGATGGACGGATGAGATTAAATGAAAGATGGACGGCTTAGATTAAATCACTTAAACTATATTTATATATATATATATTAAAATATATTAAAATATTAAAATATATATATAAATATTAATTTAAATAAATTTGGGGATGAAAAATGGCGGGAAAGGTGAAATTGGGCCAAATAATGGCGGGAAAGTGTGGATTTGGGCCAAATAGTGGCGGGAAGGTGGATGACTGACACGTGGCTAACAAAAAGGTATAGATGATTTACAAGTGGCTGGATTTTGGTGTCTACACATTCCAACATTGGTGTCTTAACTTCATTAGTAATATTAACCTAATTTTGAGTAGGATATATCAATGAAACTTGGTAGTGATAAATGACTTCACTAGATGGGTTAAGGTAGTTCCAATCAAGAAATTAAACCAAGCATCAATCATAGACTTGCTAGAAAATATCATCACGAGGTTCATTGCACTTACATTGGTCATCATGGGAAATATTAATTCTTTTATTAGATCTAACATCATACAATTTGCAATAGATTAAAATATCATAATGAATACATTCTCTAATTATTGCCTAGGAAATATGGTTTGGTAGAATCTATAAATAAGAATATGGTTAAAATTCTCAAGTGCACAATAGTAGATTCCAAGAGGAATTGGCAAAGTCAACTACATAAGACACTATCAGCTAATAAAGTCACACTAAAGGACACAGCTCAAAACTTCCTATATAAGCTTGTATATAGCAAAGAAGTGATATTATCCATCAACATAAAAATATTCTCTTTAGCTAGCAAAGCAATTGGATTTGTAAGATACACAAATTGAGCCCATGCAAGTGAAAATTAATAAGTTGCTCTACCTAAAGAAACATGATAGGACAATCACGCAATTCAACACATACTAAACCATGATTAATCGATGTTTTGATAAAAAGGATGTCCTAATGAACTCCAAAGAAGGTGACCTAATGCTCTAATGAGACAAATATTGAGCAAAGTTTGACAAGTTTGTCAAGTTTAGCTCCCTTTGGAACAAATATTATTAGATAATTGAAATATTAGGCATGAAATTATGTGACATTGCATCCTAGGAGAGAATATTGTTGGCCATTTCAATGAATAGGTAACATCTGAAGCCAAAGTGAGTTGAAATAAAGCTTTGACTTGATTGTGTATAGTATACATACTTTTATTTCCTTTCTCTCTTTTTTTTCTCTTTTCTTTCAATAGAAAATTCCTTATGCTAAGGTCAAAATCCTTGGAGAAATCTTAGTCATATGTTAAACAAGAGAAGGTATCATCAAATATAATTAGATCGATTGGGTGACCATTGAAATCTTAAAAATATGGGTATTTGATCCATGAAATATATTTATTCATGAATCTTCTTGATCTATAGGTCTTGATCTATCCTTGTTGATTTATGGGAACCCCAATTGATGACATCATACTAATATTATCTAATCTATTATTGGTTAATCAAGACCACTTATCTACAAGACTCATCTAATTCATGAAATCTATTTATTCATGAATCTTCTTGATCCATGGGTCTTGATCTATTGATACTTATCCTTAGTAATCCTAATTGATGACATCATACTAACATTATATAATCCATTAGTGGCTAATCAACATCACTTAACTAGACGCCTCCAAATCCATCTAGTCAATAATAATAGAGTTTATCCAATTCATTGACGACATGACAGATGGAAATATTTTTTCCATTTGTATGACAAACGGGTAAACTTCAAATTTAGTTTTTGGTTCAATCATCAAGATGCAATGGTAATTTCCATGAAAATCAAAATAGCATACAATGTAAGTTAATAAGACTCAATATTTAATGACAATATGCAAACAACGTTAATTTTATGGGATGCGACATAAAAAATGGTACTTTTGGAAAAATCTATAAAAGGGAGTAGGCAACTGAAGTAATAGATTCTGAAATGAATCTAAGCACTCTAACACACCTTAATATCAAGTCTACTCAATGAGATCACAAACAATTAAAATTTAAAGAGGAACACATTATTATATCATAAGTTGACAAAAGTTCACCTTCGTTGATTTCAAATTCCACTTTATTCCTAGGAGGATTGTTGAGAGACATTATAGTCACAACCATGTATGCAATAGAAGGGCCTAAATATTATTAAGATATGGAAAGGAAACTCAATCAGTTAGGAAGAGAATCATAAATCATCCATTATCAAAAAATCCTAATATCTTGGTTACTAAGAAATCCAATGAAATTTTCTCTACAAAAAACAAACAAGGGTTTCACGCATAATTAACCTGGTTAACATACGAGATGGAGGAGATTTTATCTATATTTGAAATAAATTTTGCTTTCACATTGTTACAGGGAAGTGGCCAAAATGGCATGGAAAAGAAACCCTCAAATTATTCCTTCAAATATTATTCATCTTCAACACAACCTCCATAAGAGATGTCTGGCCCTTAGGACAAGTTGAAGGAATTGGATATTAGGCATCTCATGGACCAACATGCTCCATATATTGATTAAACAAATTTTAGTTAATCAAAACCTAATATACTAAAGGATAAGTAGTAAACCACCAATAATTACGAACTCCTACCAATTGGAAGACTATCAGAGTTATAAAATTTCTTGATTTTTAATTATATTATTAATGAAAAAAAAAGTAGAGATGTCAACTTTAAAGTTGTCAACAATAACATTGATGTACCTCTTATCACCATAGGTCAAGAAACCCCATAGTTGGTAGTGGTTTCATGAACTATTATACCCAAACCAATGAGGGTAAATACACAATCACCAAAGGCCTAAGACATTGCATGAAGCAAATTCATTTCAATCAACCATAATGATACCTCTTGATGATCAAATATATGGTGCTCACGACTTGGTCAAGCCATTGTCCATCGAACATTCAAGTGTCTTAAGCTTGTTGAGAAGTGCATAGGAGAGGCCATCAAAGAGGTTTTTCCTAATCCATGAAATCTATTTATTCACGAATCTTCTTGATCCATGAGTCTTAATCCATTGGTGTTGATACATGGGAACCCTAAGTGATGACATCATACTAACATTATCTAATCCATTAGTAGCTAAGGAGGATCACTTATGTACAAGCCTTCAAATCTTCCTAGTCGATGATGGTATGGTTCATCCAATTCATTGACAACATGACAAATGACAAATGAGCAAACTCCAAATTCAAAGTTTCATTCAATCATCAAGGTGTAATGGTAGTTTCCATGAAAATAAAGAGAGTGTACAAGGGAAGTTAATAAGACTCAATATTTAATGACAAGATGTAAAGAACATAAATTGATGGGATATGACATAGACAATTATACTGTTAGAAAAAGCTATAAAAGGGAGTAGACAACTAAAGCAATAGATTCTAAAGTGAACTTAAAGCACTCTAACACACCTTAAAACTACTATTAAGTTTGCTTAACAAGATCATGACTAGTTTGAAATTTGGAGAGGAACACATTATTATAGCATAAATCAATAAAGGTTCACATTTGTTGACTTCAAACTCCAATTACTCTAATCCTAGGAGGATTGTTGCTAGACATTATAGTCACAACTATGTATGCAATATAAGGGTCTAACTATTAGTACGATAAGAAAAGGAAGGCCAATCTAATTGGGAAGGGTATCATAAATCATCCCTTATCAAAAAACCATAAGATCTCGGTTACCAATAAATCCAATAAAATTTTCTCTACCAAAAACAAACAAGGGTTTCATGCATAATTAACCTAGTTAATAGAAGAGATGGACGATATTTTCTCTAGATTTTAGATAAAATTTGCTCTAGCATTGTTACAAGGAAGTGGCCAAAATGGCATGGGAAAGAAAGCCTCAAATTTATCTTCTAGGGATTATTCAATTTAAACCCATAAATTCCACAAATCGACACCTAATCCTTAGGCCTAGTTGAATAAAATGAATATCAGAGATATCATGGACTGACATTTGACTCATATATTGTTTAAATAAATTTCAATTAAATCCAAGGCAAAGTCACCCATTGACACATAATATGTTAAAGGATAAGTAGTAAATTGCCACTAATTAGAAACTCCTACCAATTGGAATATTATTAAAGTTAATAAATTTCTTGATTTTTAATTAGATTATTATTCATAAAAAAACAAAGTAGAGACGACGACCTTAAAGTTGTCAGCAATAACATTGATGCACCTCTTATCGCCCTAGGTCAAGAAACCCCATAGTTGGAAGTCATTTCATGAACTATTATACCTAAACGAATGAGGGTAAATACACTCACTCACCAAAGGTCTAAGACATTACATAAAGCACATTTGTATTAATCAACCATAGTGATACCTCTTGATGAGCAAATACATGTTGCTTAAGACTTGATCCAATCATTGTCTATCGAACATTCAAGTATCTTAAGCTTGTTGAGAAGTGCATAAGATAGACCATCAAAGAGATGTTGTCTATCGCTAATAAGTCATACTTGGAATAGACCTCTTTCACAATTCAAACTCAAAGGGTCTACTATAATAAGTCACACTTCTAGAAAGAATTCTAAAAAAATGTTTGACCTATGCAAATGATCTATAGGAAGTAAGCCTACCATTAAACATCAAACAATTTAAGGTGACAAACCTTGGAAAGCTAGAATACACAGGATAAATTACAGTTACTCCCCAAATAACATTGCATGAAGCTAATTCATATCAATCAACCCTAGTGAGTCAGAATGTGAAAGATTAGAACATGAGATAGTTTCACTAAGGATGGAAGTGAAATATTCTAAGGACAAGCTACACAGGTTTGGGAAAAGTTCAAAAACTTTGGATAAGATTATCAATGCACAAAGATCTTCATCTATCAAAACAAGTTTTGGTTTTGAAGAAGGACGAGGGAAACAAGAAGGGTCAAGCTCAAGCTCAAAAGAAGAGGAATTTCTAGAGGATAAGTTAAAAAATAGAAGCTTCACTAAGAAAGGAAACAATGCACAAACAAGAAACATGAATCATCATAGAGAAGACAAAGAAAGGACTAAGAGACCAGAGGGTTCAAGACAAGATTTCTTCAAAGGACATTGTTTTTCATGTAATCGATTTGGTCACAAGGCTATGCATTGCAGGGTTCATGGAAAGGAGTATGGTTTTACTAAGAGGAACTTCAAATATGGACATCTCTTTCAAGGGTATTTCTACTCTTGTAATCAATTTGGTCATAAAGCAATCCACTGCAGGGTTCATAACATAAATGATTATGGCTTCACCAAGAGGAACTTCAAGATATTTGCACCTTTCAAGAACTACAATATTAAGTGTTACAAGTGCAATAATCTTGGCCATAAGTCAAAGTGGTGTAGAACAGATTTTCCATAATTTCCAAAGATAAGCAAAAACAGGGACACTCAAAAGGATCAAAAGGGTATGTTGAAAAGGAAGGTAGACAAAGTAAAAGAGTATTGTATGTTGGGAGTAGAGATACTCCCACCCCAAAATTAATCACCTCAAGGAGAGGAGGTGGGGAGGGGGATGGGATAAGAGTCTTACCTTTAGCCCTAAAGGAGTCCCTTTGCTATTTATGTCAAAGGGGGAGAGCATTCAGTCAGGAGGAGCAGTTTTTTAGGGGGAGCAGATTTGGAATCAAGTGGTTTGGAAAAGGGAATTTATAGAAAAGGGTTGCCATCAATGCCAAAGGGGGAGATTGTTAAAAATTTTAAGAATATTTTTGTCATTGATGTCAAAGAATTAATGGCGTAATTTAATGACATTGGTTGTCATTTATGTCAAGAAAAATAAATGTTAAATGGTTTTACCATGGTGGCATTTGCAAAAGAAAAAGAAAAAATGACTTATGGTGGCCAAGTTTTTATCCTAAGAAAAGGTCCAAAGGAAAAATTATAATATTTAAATCCTTAAGGATTTAAATATTTATAATAATTAAAAAATCAAATCAAGAACCAAAATTTTGTTTGAAAATCAAATGCACCGACGTCAAGGACCATGTCAAATTTATTATATATAATGCTAAGCCAAGGTGGAGAAATAAATGAAAAAAAGGATGCGCCTAAGTTCGTTCAATTCGTGGTGGATAAGGAGACGACAACAAGACATTTTTGCATATCGAGGTAGAGCGCGTAATAAGGAAAAAGGGACCAAGATATGGTTCCATCCGGGCAGGTAGCCCAGGCGACAAAACCTGCGATGCTAGGACGTGGCAGAAGAGAGGTCTTGAGTTTGAGACGCAGCAGTAGCAAGGTGATAAATTTTTATTTGGAGAACCTCTTGGTTTGCAGTGGAGTTCGGGTATAAAGGACAACGAGCACCTTTTGGTGTTGTGTGGGTGGCTAGCCCATGCGGTGGCCTAGCCGGTGGCTAAGGTGTTGGCCAGAAGGCAGCCTAGGTTCGAATCACGATGGCAGGTAGTAGCAAGGGAATAATTTTTGGAAAATTATTTTGTGCCCAAGTCAAAGGTATGTGCCACAAACTTGTTTAGGGAGACATAAGGAGAAATAATTTTTGCTTTTAATTTTTTATTTAAAGGGTTGAAAAGTGATGGTTTACTTTTTGAATAAAAAGATGAAGTGGAGTTCTTGTTAATGCTATTGTAGGAATAACCAGCCCTTTAGATTAATCAACGAATAGTTAAATAGTACATTAGTGGCTTATATTAGCCTATAACCAACGGAGCTAACTAGCCAACTTAGGTTGTAGTTATAACAAAGCTAACAACTAACCTAATAATGTAGTAAAGCATATAACATATGCTAACATCCCCCCTTAGTACATTATTTAGGTAATTGAATAACTACTAGCTATGCTAATATCCCCCCATACAACAATATTTGGGTAAAGTATATAACTGCCCCAATACAGTGAAGAAGAAGTTGATCTGCTGGTTCTTTGCTCTGTCACAGTGCTCTGGCTGCTTCTAAGCAAAAAGTGGGTCATTCCTCACTTTGTCTTCACGCCAACGAATGTCCTTATGGTAATCACATCATCCAACCGATTTGCATGGGTAACCACCACTACAATCGCTAGGTGTAGTAGAATAGATCACTTCATACAAGGTTCATTCATTTACAATATGAATTTGCAAAATATAAGGTAGTTAAGGTGTCGGTCGCTGCCAAAAATGCACCCTTATAAGTTCCCCCCTTCTTGTTGCAAAACATAGTGTAATTAATTTCTGAAGGAAGTGTGACTAAGGTGTCGGTCAAAGCCGAAAATGCACCCTTATAAGCCTTCTTCCCTATTTACAAAAATCAGTGAAGAAAATAAATGGATATCCCCCCAACTCAAGAGTGTTGTGAAGGATTTTACAAATATTGCCTCCTAAACAATTTTACATCACAAAAAGTCGCTCCTCTTGTTACAAGTACTTCAAACACCTAGAATTTGCTATTTATGAAGCCTAAAAGAGGTACAAGCACCCCTTATTGCAAGGTCTTCAAACAAAAAAACTTATGCTATGTATGAAACCTAAAAGAGGAGAGAGAGAATATGGTGTTTTTGCCCAAGGGACACATGTGTTTTCCCTCTATAAAACTGTGTTTAGCAATTTAGCACTCCTTGTGCTATCTTTGAACCAGAAACAGAATCAGAATGAGACACTTCACAAGAAAGATGGCTTTTGTGTCTGTTCAAGGATTTACACAAATTTGTGAAATTTTGGGGTTTAGTGTGTTCTTGATTCTATGACTTATAATTGCAAAAGAAATAATGCAATAATCAAACAAGAATGCCCACAAAATTCTTATCACCTAGGTGTCGTATGCAACCGAAAATGCACCTAATTTGCCAATAAAGGTGTCGAGTAAAATCGAAAATGCACCTTTTAATGTTTACAAAAAAATGTGTGTTTTGTGTTGTGCAAAAAATGATATTTTTATGTCTCCTACTTTGTTTTCCAATTTTGCAAAAGAAGTAAAATGTTGTCTTCTCCCCTGAATTTTGCAAAATTAACAATTTTGAGCACTCCTTCCAAGACAAGTCGACACACGACCCGCATTTGGAAGGCTTCCAGAACTAGTCGACACACGACTTAGTTTGTATGGACCAAGGTTACAATTTCTTCTCAAGTTTGCAAAAAAAATAGAAGTGCAATTTTATGTATTATATCTCCTTGGAGAAAACAAATGCACTCTTTGAACTTTGATTTTTACAAAAATTGTGTCTCCTTGTTTTCTAATTTTGCAAGAAAGAATCAAATTTCTATGATATTGTCCCTCTTTGGATTTTGCAAAACTAACAAGGTTGAGAAGAGTTTTTATGGCTATCTAATTTGCAAGAAAAAATAAGTGCTCTTCTATGTCCTATATCCCCTCTTGGAGAAAACAAAAGCTCCTTTTGATTTGATTGCAAAAATAGATCCTTAATTCTCTATTTTAATGCAAAATTTTAATTTAATTTAGCATAATTTAATTAATAAAAAAAAATTGACAAAAAATCACTTAGTTTTTAAAAAAAATGATTTTTATAATCAAAAATATTAATTCATTAATTAAAAAAACTAAAAAAAATTAAAAAAAAATTAAAAAATTACCTTTAATTTATTTGTCGCGGGCTCCTTGTGGCAAAAATATTTCTTGCCCCAACGGGAGTCGAACTCCCGTCGGGCAGAGCCTTAGCGCTGGCCCCTTCGCCGGTCAGGCTAGCTGGCCCGACGTGAAGGGAGGTGGCGCGCCTTCACCTTGAAGGCTTCCCTGTTGAGCGATGGGGAAATTAGTGGGATTTATCCCACATCGCCCATGTGGGCGATTTTATGTTGCTTAAAAGCAACAGAGCACACAGTGCTCTTTGATTTCCTGCGGGCAATCAGGGTCTGTCGGACCCCTTTTGTTGTTGCCCACGTGGCGTGGTTGGAGGGGTCCACGTGTCAGGTGGCACACGTGGTTATCCGCCATGTGGCCACCACGTGTCCAGTTTGTCGTCCAGTGGTTGTCCGCCATGTGTCCAGTTCGGTCCATCATCTAGTGGTTGTCCGCCACGTGTCCAGTCCGGTCCAGGTCGATTCGAGTGGCAGTGCCACGTCAGCACCTCGAGATCTATGCTCGAGGTCACGTCAGGTCTGGTCCAGTAGGGATCTGTACCATAGGTTGAGTCAGGTCCGGTCCAATCAGCCTCTACATGTTGCATCGTCGGTCCACCTCAGGATCTGTGCCCGGGGTCGAGTCCGCCAGGTCTGTCCAGTCAGCCTCCATGATCCGTCTCAGGATCCATGCAGGTTCCAGGTGCGCAGTCAGCGTGTCAGATCCACCTCGATATCCATGCATGTTTTATATGCACAGTCAGCAAAGTCAGGTTGGTCGCACAGTTCAGATCGACCTCGAGAAATGTGCCCGAGTCCCTCGGTTGCCCAGTAGTCCAAATCGACATCGAGATCCATGCTTGATCAAGCTAGTCCAACCGCCATCGTTCTGAGTGCAGGTCTAGTTCTGACACCTCAGGATGCATGCCCGAGCAGGTCCAACCCTACCTCGGGAAACATGCCCATGTCTACGTCGGTCTCCTCTCAGATCTCGAAAAATGTTCTCGAGCAAGTCTTGCTCTGATACCATATTAAGCACAATATGCAATAGATTATTATTGATGGTAATGAAATATATACAAAGCTTAGGCTAGGAATAGCCTAACGTGTTACCATGAATATAGGTAACAAACCAACAATAATAATACTAACAATAATATATGCCTAATAATAAAGTATTCGGCCAACAATAGAAATGTCGATATCTAACATAGGGAGTAAAGAAACTAACCTAGGGTAGGAAATACTAACCAAAGAAGGTAATAACAATAGATTTACTATAGTAACTCTAACATCCCCCCTTATTACATTATTTGGGTAATAATATAACTACTAGCTATGCTAACATCCCCCCATACAACAATATTTGGGTAAAGTATATAATTGCCCCAATACAGTGAAAAATAATAAGAGAAATGAAAGAATGGTGGCTCGTGCTTTGTTTTCGGCTCTAGCTCTGGCTCATGGCTCTGGCTCTGGCTCTAACCATACCTCTGGATCTGTACCGCTGGGTCTATCTTTGGACTTGCCTATGAATCTGCATCTGGATCATTGCCTCTGGATCTGCCTATAGATATGCCTCTGGAACTTTGTCTCTGGGTCTGTCTTTAGGTCTGTCTCTGGGTCATTATCTTTGGGACTGCCACTCGGTCTATCACTGGATTTGCCTCGGGGTCTACCATAGGTTTTACCTTTTCGATAGAAGCCATACAACATTTCTTTCATCATGGTCCATTGTGTGAGATCTGTCCATCCACAATCAATATGAATCTTGTTGGTTATTTTCACTTTGTACCAACATCTTGAAGAAGAGTGATTCGTACATCCACAAGAATCACAAGGATGTAATCTCCAACACTTAGCTGCAACATGTCCTGCCTTTCCACAATGACTGCAACAATGTTTTTTAGGAGATGTAGGAGACTTAGGATTTACAAACATGGTATTACTGGTACTTGCTTGTCCAGTATAGCCAAGGCCTTCATTCTTTGCCCTGACATTTAGCATTATTGGAGTTTTAATTCCTTGTTCCTATTTACCTAATATCTCACCATTGAATCCCATTTTCTTCATCATTTTGGAACCAAATCCTTTGGTGTGTTTTTCAAAACACCCAATTTCATCATCTTCATCAATGCTTTTAACAATTATGCATTTGTCGCTATTGATGAGATTATGGAGCTCTTTTTGAGGAGGTTCAGTTTTTAAGTCACTAGTGTCACAAGCAAAATCTACTACTGAAATGAGATCACATGTGCTACAACTGATATCTACCATAGAAGGTATGAGGTCGCCTGTATCACAACAAGCATGTGCCACAATGGGCTAAAGGTCACTCGTGTCACAACAAGCATTCGCCATAATGGGCTGAAGGTCACTTGTGTCACAACAAGCATTCACCTTTAGGACCTCTCTTTCCTTATTTATTTCCAATTTACGTTGGGCACGGTCAAGTGCAACAAATACCAGGTATATGCCCCTTAGAACGCCAATAGGAACTTGAGCACCATTTTTCTGAAGGTCTATACAAGACTCAGAATCATCGAGGAGAGCTACTAAACCATTGTTTAGTGTGAGGAATGTGCCCTCCTCATAAAAATCCAACCCATCCATCTCTGGTGGAAATGGGTCTTTAACTGATTTAGCAACATCAGTTTTTAGGGCTATATTTTTCTTTGATCTGCCCATTTTTAAGGTGTCGGTCACTGCCGAAAATGCACCTTTTACAATGAATTTTGCAAAATAATTTTGACTAAGGTGTCGATCACTGCTGAAAATGCACCCTTATAAGTCTTCCCCCCTTGGTTTTGCAAAACTATATCTCTCTTGTTTGCAAGATAGGAGATGGTGGAGAGAAAAAATTTATCCCCCCCTCTTAGTGCAAAAAATATGCAACTATGAAGCCTCAAAGGGCTCTTACAAAGCTTGCCTTCTTAGACAAATGTCAAAAAAAATGCAACAATAAAAAATCCCCCTTCCTATTTCAAGAACTCCAAACACAAGAGTGTGTTATTTATGAAGTCTAAAAAGGTTGTGTTTGGATGACTTTTGCGGTCTAGACAAGTTGTCAAATACACTCAAAATTGAGTATTACAAGTTGGCAATAAATAGGAGGAAGTTCTTTCTTTTGCTTTAATTTTAAATTTCAAAAAATAAAGTTTTTATCAAAAATAATAATTAATAATAAAATTTATTTAATTAAAAATCATGAATTTTAAAAAAATAAATGATTTTTAATTAAATGAAAATTAAATTATTAAAAAAATGATAAAACTTTATAAATCTGCAAAATTATTTTACCTCGCTCAGCTGCGCTGGGGTTTGACCTCGAGACCTATTGCTTGTGAGCGCTTTGGCTCGGGCGGCCAACCAACTTAGCTACCGTGCTCGATATGTTAGAAAAGGAAACGACTTTTCCTTTATTTTCGAAGCAACCTGCAGGTGGTCCACTCTTCCGCCACGGTGGGCGGTTCACGACGGCTCCTCTGTGGTGATGGCATTTTGCCCTTAGGTCCAGGTGTGATTGGCCTGGTGGCCGATGTCAGTCAGGCCTACTTAGGTTCGCCAAGCATTCAGTTCTCCGGCTGTGGAAAACCACGTCAAGCTTCGACTTTTCAACTGCGCATGATTTGATGTCTTTGTCATCGTTACTAATCTAAACAGTGATGAGCTCGAGAATTGAATCTAAACAGCATTTGTGGTGCCTCTTGGGCAACGATGCTCTTTTGTTCAATCTTATGGGCACCGTTTCATCAAAAAAAATGTGATTGACTCCACCGCATCAATTCTCCACCATGATTGACTCCACCAATCTCACGCACAGTAGCAATGCTTCTCATATACAATTATCAAACTATTCACGATTCTCCTCTCTCCGAATGGCATCTATGAACGGCACATTAACAGAACTCCTAAGCGTTTGACCAAACTGCGATCAAAACGGGCTCTCCTCTCATAGCTCCTCCAGCAGTCCGAGATCGTCACCACTCAATCCGAAGCACTCAGTCTGAAACGCCACGTCAACTACACTCAGTCTTGCGACCTTCACGATTCATCTCCTCTCGAAGATCGTCTCAACAATTGCATTCCTTTGAATTTATTTTAATTTTTTTTTAAATAAATCACAGCGCCTCGTCACAGCAATTCATCTCCTCTCAACGATCTGCTAACACACCTTTCGCATCATTTTTTGTAGCGACGTCTTGTCTGAGCACCTCGTTAAAAAATCACAACAATGTCTTATCAAACGTCAGAGCAACACAACATGTAATATTAAGAACCAGCAAGGCGATGTTGTTTCCTTTGTTGCGCTCCTCCCCAATCCGTAGGTCTCGCTCCCAGGTTGAGTCGTAGCTCTGATACCATGTAGGAATAACCAACACCTTTAGATTAATCAACGAATAGTTAAATAGTACATTAGTGGCTTAGATTAGCCCGTAACCAACGGATCTAACTAGCCAACTTAGGTTGTAGTTATAACAAAGCTAACAACTAACCTTATAATGTAGTAAAGCATATAACATACGCTAACAGCTATAAGGTATGAGATAAAGTGATGCTTTAATGGTCTTTTTGGAAATTTGAAGTGCTTTAATTCATTTGTATCAAGAATGAGGTATAAGGTGTAAATGAAAAATTTATATGTGTAATTTGTGACTTTGTTAGATTGAACATTATTTGACAAGATTAAGAGTAATAAGGTGTAAAAATGGCTTGATAGTTTTATTGTATTTCTTGCATTATGAAAAGGAATTTTGAGAAGTTTTGTTGATTTTTAATGCATCATATTTGAAAACAAAAGAAGAGTGATCGAATATGAAATTCAGATTTCATTGAGCATTTTAGAAGGTGAAAATTCATGTGGATGTTTTGAGAAAGTATCTTGCAATCTAACCCTTGAAGTGGCATTAGAAAAATCAGTTATTTGTGAGACATGTTTTGAAGATATATCTCCATAAGAGCAAATTAAGAGGTATGGGCACATCATCCCTTGTTTAAAGTGTTTTGTTGAAGTGAATATTTTTTGAACATAAGGTGGAGATAAAAGGATTGTTTGGTAAGCATTGTGAAAATATTTGAGTTAGGGTTTGAGACCTACATTGTGCATCTTTGTTGAAAGAAATTGGAAACACTTGTGTTAGGGTTTGTCAGAAAATTGTGCTTCATTGTTTGAATGAATGTGTAAAGCTTTTGAGCATTGGTTTTGAGTGATATTGAAAGTGAATGTGCATGCATTAGAAATCATATTTGTAAAGTGAGTGTATGCATTGGGAGGTCATGTGTCATGTGCTAGACTAGACCTACCTTTAAAGAGTAATAAATGTGAGACATTTGAAAGTGATAGACTTAAAGATTGAGTAGAACATATTGAGCTATTTGCAAGTGCATATCATTCTCTATATGTTCCAAATGTTAAACAAATTCTAAGTAGAATTTATCTGTGTGAATAAATATTTTTGAAAGAGATTTAAGTTGTGTTTTGTATGCAATATTTGGAGTTATTTGAGTAGGTTTTGTGAGCAGCATTGAAGGTAAATTTGAGCAAGTCTTTTGAGAAGTCTTGAAGGTAGATTTGAGCAAGTCTTTTGAGAAGGCTTGAAGGTAGATTTGAGACAGAATTGATAGCAGGTTCAATTTTTTATTTTTTCAAGCCTTGTGTTAAGGCTTGTGGTAGATTTGAGATAAAATTGAGAGCATATTTGTAAGTAGAGTTAGAGCATATTTGTGTTAGACTTGGGATAGAGTTTGGTGCAGATTTGAGATAGAGTTGAGAGTAAGCTTTAGAGGTGACAGAGCAAAGAGGATAGAGGTCTCTAGTGGATAGAGGTCCATTAGCCAAAGCAGTAGAGAAAAGGGTCTCTTGTGGATAGAGATCCACAAACCAGAGCAGTTGGGGCAAAAGTCTTCTAGAAGTTCACCAGCTAGAGCAGAGGGGATAGATTTCTCTTGTGGATAGAGATCCATGAACCAGAGCAAGGGGAAATAGGTCTCCTGTGGAGTAAGATACATGAACCAAATGGGGAGATAGATTTCTTCTATGTAGAGAGATCCAAAAATGAGTTGAGGAGATAGAGTTTTCCTGGATCAAGTTCCACAAACCAGAGCTAGGGGATAGAGTTATCCTGTGGAGAGAGATCCATGAACCAGAGCAAGGTGATAGAGTTCTCCTGTGGAGAGAGATCCAAAAGGCATAACATAGGGGATTGGTGTCTCCTTTGGAAAGAGGTCCATAAATATTATAATATGGAACTAATTCCCAAGAGATTTGTTGAGAAAATTTAGAAGAAATATTTTCTTCGTGGAGTAGCCCACATTGGGTGAACCATGTTAAATTTGTGTCTCTTGTGTGTGATGATTTTTGCATTGCTTTGATTACTGCTATTGATATTGCCATTAATAATATTGGATAATATTATTTGGGAAAGAAAAGTAAAAGTTGATATTATACTATCCCCCCCTCTCAGTATAAGCCTGTGTTCTTCAGGCACCTTATGTGTGATTGTGGGAGAGACTTAGACTATGGGAGTGTCCCTTAATGGAGGAATACTGATAAGGGTCTCTCTCAAAGTTTTTCATTTAGCTTAAGGGGTATTATTGGAATATGTGATGTTAATATCCACTTGGGGCCACAACTAACATTTGTATATTATATATCCGTATAGGTCATTATACACCCTATATAGGTGGGTTTATTATAATATTATAATAATAAACCTTAAGGTCAATTCTCTAACATAGACCTAAGATCAATTTGGATATTTATATTCCTTGAGACCAATCATTTCTTCATCAATTAGAAAGCTTTATTTTTTTATTAGTGATATTACTTGGTCTCTAAGGGAACCCTTTATATCATATTATTTTTAAATGTAGTTTATTTTTTATTTGTTAGCTAATGTGTTGATTTTGTTAATTCTTGAATATATTGATAAATCTATAGATGGATGGAAGATATAATCATATATACATGTAGAAAAATAAGATGTTATGAGGAATATCAACAATACAAAAGTAAATATTATGCTATAAAACTACATGTTATGGTATGCATTGATTGATGGTGTATTATCTAGATAAATGTTTGTCCATGTATTGTTAATATGCATGAAAACAAAAATATCTTATACCTACTACACGAGTATCATCATGTGCTAGTAGGAGGACATTATTTTGCTTATACAAATTACAAGATCCTAAGACCACCATATTTTGACTCCTAGTGGGTTAAAAAGTAAATTCTTCTATGTATATGTGGGAAGGAGAAGAAAATCATTGATGCCATTACAACCAATCATTATGGAATTCATTCCAACATTGGTGTCTTAACTTCATTAGTAATATTAACCTAATTTTGAGTAGGATATATCAATGAAACTTGGTAGTGATAAATGACTTCACTAGATGGGTTAAGGTAGTTCCAATCAAGAAATTAAACCAAGCATCAATCATAGACTTGCTAGAAAATATCATCACGAGGTTCAATGCACTTACATTGGTCATCATGGGAAATATTAATTCTTTTATTAGATCTAACATCATACAATTTGCAATAGATTACAATATCATAATGAATACATTCTCTAATTATTTCCTAGGAAATATGGTTTGGTAGAATCTATAAACAAGAATATGGTTAAAATTCTCAAGTGCACAATAGTAGATTCCAAGAGGAATTGGCAAAGTCAACTACATAAGACACTATCAGCTAATAAAGTCACACTAAAGGACACAGCTCAAAACTTCCTATATAAGCTTGTATATAGCAAAGAAGTGATATTATCCATCAACATAAAAATATTCTCTTTAGCTAGCAAAGCAATTGGATTTGTAAGATACACAAATTGATCCCATGCAAGTGAAAATTAATAAGTTGCTCTACCTAAAGAAACATGATAGGACAATCACGCAATTCAAAACATACTAAACCATGATTAATCGGTGTTTTGATAAAAAGTATGTCCTAATGAACTCCAAAGAAGGTGACCTAATGCTCTAATGAGACAAATATTGAGCAAAGTTTGACAAGTTTGTCAAGTTTAGCTCCCTTTGGAACAAATATTATTAGATAATTGAAATATTAGGCATGAAATTATATGACATTGCATCCTAGGAGAGAAGATTGTTGGCCATTTCAATGAATAGGTAACATCTGAAGCCAAAGTGAGTTGAAATAAAGCTTTGACTTGATTGTGTATAGTATACATACTTTTATTTCCTTTCTCTCTTTTTTTTCTCTTTCAATAGAAAATTCCTTATGCTAAGGTCAAAATCCTTGGAGAAATCTTAGTCATATGTTAAACAAGAGAAGGTATCATCAAATATAATTAGATCGATTGGGTGACCATTGAAATCTTAAAAATATGGGTATTTGATCCATGAAATATATTTATTCATGAATCTTCTTGATCTATAGGTCTTGATCTATCCTCGTTGATTTATGGGAACCCCAATTGATGACATCATACTAATATTATCTAATCTATTATTGGTTAATCAAGACCACTTATCTACAAGCCTCATCTAATTCATGAAATCTATTTATTCATGAATCTTCTTGATCCATGGGTCTTGATCTATTGATACTTATCCTTAGTAATCCTAATTGATGACATCATACTAACATTATATAATCCATTAGTGGCTAATCAACATCACTTAACTAGACGCCTCCAAATCCATCTAGTCAATAATAATAGAGTTTATCCAATTCATTGACGACATGACAGATGGAAATATTTTTTCCATTTGTATGACAAACGGGTAAACTTCAAATTTAGTGTTTGGTTCAGTCATCAAGATGCAATGGTAATTTCCATGAAAATCAAAATAGCATACAATGTAAGTTAATAAGACTCAATATTTAATGACAATATGCAAACAACGTTAATTTTATGGGATGCGACATAAAAAATGGTACTTTTGGAAAAATCTATAAAAGGGAGTAGGCAACTGAAGTAATAGATTCTGAAATGAATATAAGCACTCTAACACACCTTAATATCAAGTCTACTCAATGAGATCACAAACAATTAAAATTTAAAGAGGAACACATTATTATATCATAAGTTGACAAAAGTTCACCTTCGTTGATTTCAAATTCCACTTTATTCCTAGGAGGATTGTTGAGAGACATTATAGTCACAACCATGTATGCAATAGAAGGGCCTAACTATTATTAAGATATGGAAAGGAAACTCAATCAGTTAGGAAGAGAATCATAAATCATCCATTATCAAAAAATCCTAAGATCTTGGTTACTAAGAAATCCAATGAAATTTTCTCTACAAAAAACAAACAAGGGTTTCACGCATAATTAACCTAGTTAACATACGAGATGGAGGAGATTTTATCTATATTTGAAATAAATTTTGCTTTCACATTGTTACAGGGAAGTGGCCAAAATGGCATGGAAAAGAAACCCTCAAATTATTCCTTCAAATATTATTCAACTTCAACACAACCTCCATAAGAGATGTCTGGCCCTTAGGACAAGTTGAAGGAATTGGATATTAGGCATCTCATGGACCAACATGCTCCATATATTGATTAAACAAATTTTAGTTAATCGAAACCTAATATACTAAAGGATAAGTAGTAAACCACCAATAATTACGAACTCCTACCAATTGGAAGACTATCAGAGTTATAAAATTTCTTGATTTTTAATTATATTATTCATGAAAAAAAAAGTAGAGATGTCAACTTTAAAGTTGTCAACAATAACATTGATGTACCTCTTATCACCATAGGTCAAGAAACCCCATAGTTGGTAGTGGTTTCATGAACTATTATACCCAAACCAATGAGGGTAAATACACAATCACCAAAGGCCTAAGACATTGCATGAAGCAAATTCATTTCAATCAACCATAATGATACCTCTTGATGATCAAATATATGGTGCTCACGACTTGGTCAAGCCATTGTCCATCGAACATTCAAGTGTCTTAAGCTTGTTGAGAAGTGCATAGGAGAGGCCATCAAAGAGGTTTTTCCTAATCCATGAAATCTATTTATTCACGAATCTTCTTGATCCATGAGTCTTAATCCATTGGTGTTGATACATGGGAACCCTAAGTGATGACATCATACTAACATTATCTAATCCATTAGTAGCTAAGGAGGATCACTTATGTACAAGCCTTCAAATCTTCCTAGTCGATGATGGTATGGTTCATCCAATTCATTGACAACATGACAAATGACAAATGAGCAAACTCCAAATTCAAAGTTTCATTCAATCATCAAGGTGTAATGGTAGTTTCCATGAAAATAAAGAGAGTGTACAAGGGAAGTTAATAAGACTCAATATTTAATGACAAGATGTAAAGAACATAAATTGATGGGATATGACATAGACAATTATACTGTTAGAAAAAGCTATAAAAGGGAGTAGACAACTGAAGCAATAGATTCTAAAGTGAACTTAAAGCACTCTAACACACCTTAAAACTACTATTAAGTTTGCTTAACAAGATCATGACTAGTTTGAAATTTGGAGAGGAACACATTATTATAGCATAAATCAATAAAGGTTCACATTTGTTGACTTCAAACTCCAATTACTCTAATCCTAGGAGGATTGTTGCTAGACATTATAGTCACAACTATGTATGCAATATAAGGGTCTAACTATTAGTACGATAAGAAAAGGAAGGCCAATCTAATTGGGAAGCGTATCATAAATCATCCCTTATCAAAAAACCATAAGATCTCGGTTACCAATAAATCCAACAAAATTTTCTCTACCAAAAACAAACAAGGTTTTCATGCATAATTAACCTAGTTAATAGAAGAGATGGACGATATTTTCTCTAGATTTTAGATAAAATTTTCTCTAGCATTGTTACAAGGAAGTGGCCAAAATGGCATGGGAAAGAAAGCCTCAAATTTATCTTCTAGGGATTATTCAATTTAAACCCATAAATTCCACAAATCGACACCTAATCCTTAGGCCTAGTTGAATAAAATGAATATCAGAGATATCATGGACTGACATTTGACTCATATATTGTTTAAAGAAATTTCAATTAAATCCAAGGCAAAGTCACCCATTGACACATAATATGTTAAAGGATAAGTAGTAAATTGCCACTAATTAGAAACTCCTACCAATTGGAATATTATTAAAGTTAACAAATTTCTTGATTTTTAATTAGATTATTATTCATAAAAAAACAAAGTAGAGACGACGACCTTAAAGTTGTCAGCAATAACATTGATGCACCTCTTATCGCCCTAGGTCAAGAAACCCCATAGTTGGAAGTCATTTCATGAACTATTATACCTAAACGAATGAGGGTAAATACACTCACTCACCAAAGGTCTAAGACATTACATAAAGCACATTTGTATTAATCAACCATAGTGATACCTCTTGATGAGCAAATACATGTTGCTTAAGACTTGATCCAATCATTGTCCATCGAACATTCAAGTATCTTAAGCTTGTTGAGAAGTGCATAAGATAGACCATCAAAGAGATGTTGTCTATCGCTAATAAGTCATACTTGGAATAGACCTCTTTCACAATTCAAACTCAAAGGGTCTACTATAATAAGTCACACTTCTAGAAAGAATTCTAAAAAAATGTTTGACCTATGCAAATGATCTATAGGAAGTAAGCCTACCATTAAACATCAAACAATTTAAGGTGACAAACCTTGGAAAGCTAGAATACACAGGATAAATTACAGTTACTCCCCAAATAACATTGCATGAAGCTAATTCATATCAATCAACCCTAGTGATACCTCTTGATGGACAAATATATGGTGCTCAAGACTTGGTCAAATCATTGTCCATCAAACATACAAGTGTCTTAAGCTTTTTGAAAAGTGTGTACAAAAATACAATACTCCATGTAACAAATTGAGGTGGAAGGAGGCATGGTAGCAATGAAAATGATAGGGGAGGTCATTAAAGAGGTATTGCCTATCGCTAATAAACCATACTTGGAATGGATCTCTTTCACAATTCAACCTCAAGCAGTTTAATGTGACAAACTTTGGGAAGCCAAATTACACAAGATATATTATTGCAAATGTGTAGTATTTGCTAAGAATTATAGGCATGAAGGGGTATTCAACTATACCTTGTACCTTGTATGGATCATGGTCTTGTAGAAGCTAAGTTGGTTCCCATGGTCGATCATCTCTTATCAAACGTACATCAAAGAATGACCTTTAGTTTCCTATTTAACAATATTTTTTTATCAATGGACACATATCTTTATTGGGTATATATTTGTTGGGTACAATGAGGAGTCAAAGGCCTATTGACTCAATATTAATATGTGGATAAATTTTATCTCATGGGTCATCTAGATACTTATTGAAATGAAATGAAATATTTTAATTACGTCCGCGAGACCCAAATATAGTCTATGGGACCTCAAATATGGAAGTACAACTGCTCAAATCATATCATATGATCTTTAATATCTTTGATAAGGTTGTTCCTTCTCTTGCTGATTTGGGTTAGCAATTCCCCAACTTTTTTTATTTTACTATCTTCAAATAAATCTGTCATAGACCCGTTTCCAAGTGTTTCTTTGTATTTGCCACAGATGTCTAAAAAACTCGAGCACTTATAGATGAAGTGTTCCTCTGTCTCTATTGCCCCTGTGCTGCATAAAGTACATATCCTTTCTTCCCATTGTTCTTTGGGTGTTGTCCATCTCCCTATTTCACATCTAAGCCTATGAGAGGTAGTCCTTATCTAAGCAATGAGGATTTTTTCCTTCCACTTAATTTCAGCGCCTATATATGCTTTTTCCTTGTGATCATATGTTGGGTTAAACTTTGCAATATAATATTGTCTTTTCTTGCTTGCATTTTTCCACATTCCACTTCTAAAATTTTCATTCACATAGCTTTTGATGTCTTTGTTGAAATTTGGGCATTCATTTATGTTTATTTCCCAATGTTTCATCCATTTCTGATTTTGTTTCATCCATGTGTTCTTCCGCCTATGCAACTCTTCGTCCTTAGCTGCCCTTGGCCATCTGTCGTTTTTCATGTTTTCTATTTTTTTCAAGTAACATAACAGCTTGGTCATAGCAATTGCTTCTAAAGGAAACATTCTAGTTTCAGCTAGAATAATTTCATAAGGGGTTAATTTTGAGAAAATTTGTGATTAGATATTTTTGAATCCTTTCTATTTACCTCCATTTTGCCTTTGTTGTGCCACTAGCCCACACCTCACAACCATACAACAAAACCGGTGTAACAAGTAGGCCAAATAAAACCCTGGTGGTCTTCCAGTACCACAGCTCGGCATTCCTACACCTATTTTGAAGTGCATACAATGCTCTCCAACCGCTTTGAGTTCTTTTCATCCTACATGTATTCCAATTGAGTTTGTCATGAAAGTCTATGCCCAGGTATTTGTATTCTACTACTACCTCAAGTCGTTCTCCTGCAAACTAAAATTTGAGTTGTTGCTTCTTTTTTGCTGAAAAAATCATGATTTTTGTTTTGCTTGTGTTTACCTGCATCCCAACTTCCTTACAAAAGAGTTCTAGAGCTCGAAGGTGATCTCCTAGATCTTTGGTTGTTTTGGCCACAAGAATTACATCGTCTGCATATATGAGGAGTTTTACCACATATTTGGCTAAGTGCACACCCTCTCCCCAAAATTTGTTTATCCATTCTTCTAACTTGTCAATGTACAACCCAAATAAGGTAGGAGGTAGAGGGCAACCTTGTTTGACACCTATGTCACTACCAAAACATTCAGATAACCCTTTCACGTGTTCCGATTCTAGCTTTTACATGCTCATATAATCTGTGAACTGCTGCCTCGTAGTAAATTGGAACCTCTAGCTCTTCCATTCTGCTCCATAATTTTTTCCTTGCCACTGTGTCAAATGCCTTTTTGAAGTCTACAAAACAACAGAAAGCCTCCTCTTTTTTGTCCCATATTTTTTCCACTGTGTCTGAGTGTGATAACAGTGATCAATAGTTGAGTGCTTGGGCCTAAATCCTGCTTGTCCCTTTGCTCTCTTTCCCTTTTCTTCTGCCCATATATTGATCCTACGCTCTATCATACTCCCAAACAACTTTGCAAAGAGAGGGTTGATCATGATAGTTCGAGAGTTTGAGGGATTATTTGCATCTCCACTTTTAAACAAAGGAATGGTCAAGCTAGTTGTCCACTCGGTAGGGAAACCATTTTGTATGACCTCATAGAAAATTTCTTTGATCTGTGGTGCCAGAATATCTACCCCCCATTTTATATGCTCTGCTTGAAGATTGTCTATGTCACGGGCTTTACCAGTTGCTAACTTTTTTATCCCTTGAATAATGTCTTCATTTGTGAAAAGTTCTTTCTTGACAATGATAATAGGGGGTGTCTCCTTCTGGTTACTACGCTAATACAATTGTTTTGAATACTCAAAGGATCCATTTCATTGTCATTGAGCTTCTTCACAAAAAGGATCCATTTCATTGTCGTTGTTTTTTCAACCTCTTTTACAGTCTATTGTCATGTGCTCTTCCAATTCTATAGATAATGTATCAAATAAGAGTACTCAATATTCCTCCTATGTCTACATTGAAGAGACTCCTATCGTTCCTGATGATGAGTTTCCTTTTTTAAACAAAAGTAAATTATATATCAATGCCCAAATGGACTAAGAGTACTCCCAAGGCGATGGAGCAAACCCTTTGAGAAGAATGCTTATGGAAGTCCCTTAGACTTCAAGCCCTTCTTACTAAGTTAGATATGGAGGTGATCCTACTAGTTATAATTGGGTTAAAAGATGATCTAGGATTGTTGAGTACAAGTCACTTATGACAAATGAGACTTAGGATCTTATAGAAAAACTAAGCATAAGAACATTGAATAGTACAAGTGAATCTATAAAGACAAAGTGTGAAGTTAATGGGTAAATCAAGATGTACAAATCTCACTTGTTCAAAAAGAGATTATCTCACTAATACCTTTGCTCTCTTTCCTTGCATGCACTCCATTCATATGATTCTCTCTCTTGTTATTGCATTCTTCTGCATCTTTATTAAGTGGACATCAATGATGCTTTATTCATATGGATTTTTGATGAGATTCCTCTTTTTGAGAACTCCTCACATAGATTATTAGTAAATGGCCAAATGGATCAAGACTACTTTTAAGACATTGAACAAACCCTTTGAGAAGAACTTAGATGGAAGCCATTTACACCTCAAGCCCTTCTCACGTTGGATGTGGAAGTTGATCCTACTACTTACAATCAAGTCAAGGGATGTCTCAAATGGAAGGAAACCAAACCTATCGAGTACAACTCACTTATGAAGAACAAAACTTGGAAGCTTATATAAAAAACTAAGCATAATAATATTCTAACACAAGTGAGTATGAAGTTAATAGGTACATAGAGAAGTACAAAGCCCACTTATTAAAAAAATATTATCTCAATGTTACCTTTTTCTCTCTTTGCCCATATAGAGTCCATTCATATGATCATATCCCTTATTGCAATATTCACATGCAAGTTTATCAAATGGACATCTTGTGCTTTTCTCTATTGGGGAAAATTAGGAGATCTATATGCAATCATTATGATCGGCTCACAACCCACACCTTTGGGTTGTAATCATACAAGGTGATCTATTATCTTTAGTAGGCACCACAAGAATAGTATAGTGATCATACAAGTTGATCTATGATCTTTAGTATGCACCACAAGAATAGTATAGTGATCATACAAGTTTATCTATAATCTTTAGTGGGCACCACAAGAATAGTATAGTGAGATCCACAAATTTTTAGTTGCTTGTGGCTTTTGTTGTCAAAATTCATATTAAGCATTGATCAAATTCGCATCATTATACATCATTGTACTTCTATTAAGTTTTTTTATGATCTAATTATTACAGGTTCTACTTCCGTAATATAGGAGATGAAACTATGGCATCATGAGCCCTTTGAGATGACAAATATAAACCTCCTATACTCTTTTATTGGCTTTACAAGCATCTCTTCTTCTCAATCTCAATATGCTCTAGATCTTCTACAATGTTCTATAATGAAGAATTCTAAGTTGGCTTGCACTCCTTGAGGCTAAGTGTTCTTCCTCATTTGTTATTGCTACCCTTTATAGGGCTTTGATTGGCAATTTTTTGTACACAACTTATACCAAACCCAAGAAAACATTATTATAAGACTTTTTTCCGCAAAGGCAAAACTCTTATTGGAATCCCTCAAAGACTATTAAACAGAAAAGGCACTCTCCACATTAGTATGTAGAACATTGATTGTCCTCTTCTCTTAAAGGATATTTGGATGTGAATTGGGCAAGCGACCTTAATGATCACAAATTTACATCAAGTTATTTGTTATCTCTAGGTTATGGGCTATTTTTAGATATAACAAGAAATGACACTCCATATTTCTATCTTGTAGTGAAGCAAATCATTGTAATGTAGAACTTCTAAGGAAATATTTAGAATGGGTATGGATGTTATTTTCACAATTGGACCTTCACCCAAAAGGACCTAATACTCTTTACTATGATAATCAAAGTGTTTTCAATTGGTGAATAATCTTCTGGAACATCAACAAACCAAGCACAATCAGATTCATATAATATACTCGGAAGCTTGAATCAAAGGGACTTGTGGTCACTTCTATCAAAGATCACCTTCATAAGGCTTCATGATGTACAAAAGACCTCAAATGTTTTATGAGCCAACCTCTTTATATAGTATTTTTTATAACCACAAAGTAAAAGGTTGCAATCTTGGATTTCTATACCCAACAAACATGCAATAATAATGTTTAGTAGATAATCTACTATGCCTAACACCAATCTCTCTGGTAACATAATGTTATAATCTTGTATTTCTAAAACCTTAAGAATAATTGGGCCCAATGAACATGCAACAATAATGTTAAATAGTTAATCTACAATGCCTGACATCCATCTAACCATCCTCAATAATAAAACATCTAGTAATCACTAGAGTACTTGTATTGTTTAGGCTTTTTTTGTGAAGACTTATTTATAACACAAAATAGGAACTACAAAAAAAAAAAAGATCATTCAAGAAAGAAAGAAAACAAAACAAAATAAAAAAAACGTGTAAAACAACGTTTTTGGCCTTTATTTAAGCCAAAGCTTTGTTAAAAATACATGTTGCCCTTGATTCTACTTCCTTACTTAATCTAAGCAAGTAGTTCTTAACAAGCATATCAAGGTTTCTAAAAGGTTATATTAGGTTTTATATCAGTCGTAACTTTCCAATAAGTTGAGGTTTATAAGGTTATATTAGGTTTTATATCAGTCGTAACTTTCCAATAAGTTGAGGTTTATAGAAGCTTCGAGATCTGTCACCCATATGGGACACAATTCCATCTCAGATATAATTGACCACCATTTTGGTACCCCTTACTATCACGTGGACGACTGTAAATCTCATCTATATACTCGAACATTTTAAAGACATCTCAAAACATTTCATCCTTTATCGCATTTATTTTTTGTTTTTTCCCACTTTCCAACAACCATGTGAGGCTCCGCTAAACCTACAAAGCTACTTCAGTCAATTTTAATGTATTTAGTTGTAAATTTATTTGTTTGTAAATTTATTTGTTTGTAAGATGACTTTTCGTTGTTTTCCCTTCGACACCAATCCTTCTTGGCAAAACAATGAATTATAAAGCAAATCAATGTGTATGATCCTTTTGAACGTTACCTGCTAGATAAATATAAAATTGTCTACCATATCTAGAAATAAAGCAAATAGAAAGAAAAAAGAAAATAAAATTAAAAAAAAAAAGGTTTGGAGTTCCTAACTACTCTAATGGGAATGTAAAGCAATAGTCTTTTTCTTTATTCGTCAATTACCACAATTAGTCTTAATGGTCTCCAAACATTTTTTGCTCCAAACCCATCCAATGCTCAAACTATGACTCTCTAGGATATGCATACATAGAGAATAAAAGGGAAAAACAATAATAACTCCAAAAGAATATGGCGGGAAAAGTGTATCCAATGCCCATTCCAGGACTTTGGGATATGCATGCTTAGAGATTAAAAGGAAAAAACAATACCAACTCTAAAATAACAAGGGCAAAAGGGTCAGTCTTCTATTATCTAGGTATCATGTTGTATGAATTTGCTTAAAATCTATGTGCAGTGATAAAAGAATTTCCCTGCCAAAACTCTTGAGCTGAAATTTTTTTGTTCGAATTTTGAGGAATGCATGTGATGTCTATATGTCTGTATAGTTGAAGGACATTCGACCTTTATATGCTAATTAAAGTATGTGTTGACCTGTATATGCTAATTAGAGTATGTGTAACTAAAGTATGTATTACAAATTTGCAATTCCATGATTATACATCACAAACTTTCAACTTTACTAGAATCGGTTACAATGCTACATGCATAGGCTATCTAGCTGGACATTAATAATACATCATCAACCTCAATAATCGAGCTGAAGGACTCCTTGTAAGACTAGATGCCAATGTTAAACTAAATTATGAAAAGAGGTCAGGATAAGTTAATCGAACTAAGAGAGGTAAGTTATTAGATTATTTAATAGCAAAGATCATAACGCATGTACTTTGCAGGCTTGAGGTACATAAAACTTTACAACATTTCAACATTAAAAACGGTTTGAAGTTCACTGCTAAATTAGTATTTGACTTATAATTGATTACTTAATAAGTAGTTTGATATTATTAATGTTATAAGGGGTGATCAGTTTCTGGTTTGGACTGTATTTAAACCACACGCTGTAGAACGGATCAAAATCAAGATAATAAGGATACGTTTTTAACCTTAATATTCTTCTAGTTCAATCATGCAAGCAAACTGGGGGACCTGGACTTTCATATGTACCACCAACTTTACTCCAAGCAACGTTCATTGCCATGCAACAATCTGGTCTCACTCCACATATTTCGAAGACTCATCTACACATATTTTTCTTGTTTCCTTGTTCCTCAATGTCAATGTAATTGATGAGTAAAGAAATCGCAATGCATTAACTAAAAGCCAACAAAATATACTGATATTCAATCCATGATTGTTGGTATACAGTATAGATAGAAAGCAACAAACACAACAGAAAGAAAGGAAAGCATGAAGCTATGACTTAATATTTTTTTTCAAATGTACTAGTCCTAAAACCCATGTCCTAAAATATGGGAAAAGCAAAAGGGCATCTAACTTGGAGGAATATGCAGAAGGCTATAAAACAATTGGTCTTAATATGCCTGTTCAACTACTTTTTAGAATAGAGAGCAAATTAACCAGGAGGAAAAACAGGCAGCCAGTATCTTCATAATTAACCAAGTGTACAATTTTTCAAAATTACATTTGTCACAGAAGTGTGAGGAGCTTCTTTACTAAAAATGATAATGTCATGCTATAGAATACGTTAAAAAGGTCTCCTTACAAAGCAAATAAATAATAGACAACACATCCAGATATTGTCCACAAGATTCAGCAAGAGAAAGTACTGTCATGTCTCACTATATGGAATTCCAAAGCATTTGCTTTTCATAAGTTAGTATAGCAATTCAAGATGTGTGTAACTCCCTTCAAAGTTTTCCATGAACCCTGTCACAGGCAAGGAGAATCCTGTAAGAACTCCTAAATGATTTTCAAATCAAAACCAAACTGAACCAAAAAGAGATTGTCAGACCATGAAACTCAAACTCGGGCGTTGAATGTGCAAATAACTAAGAACGTGATGGGCTGCGACTATTGCTAATGCTCCCACTAGGACGTTTAGGTGCAGAAGGCTGCAGCAACCAGTCAAAATCAAATACAGAGAAAATTTATCAATCCTTAGATTCTGAATACAGTATTTAATCTAGTAGGTGTAGCACTAAGAATAACAAAGATCCATCTCTAAAACAAATTAACCTAGTACTCACCATGCCCCGAGGGCTCAAAGACCTTGACTTGGATCTGCATATTAAAAATGTAACTAATCAGACAATACATTTATAAAATTGTTAATTCTAAAATTTACAAAAGGAAATAGCTTCTCACAACTGCTCTCATCTTCCGTAACAATTAAACTAGTAATCACTCATTCTTTTCACATAATTTGAGCTGTTTAAATTGCATCAGCTCATAAAACCAATATAGTGAACTTGTTTTAGCTTTATTCAACTATCATTCCTAAGCACTTAATTTGCATCTAATGACCTCTTTTAGTCAGATTAATCTTAGCTGAACCATGAATACAAGTCACAGTATCAAATCATGTTCTTAAAACCGCAATTAACAAGAGGTCAAAAATTCAGACTCATGTAACGTGTAACAAAATTTCAAGCCCTGACACCTCAAAGAGATTAGTCATGAATCACACAAATATAAGCTATAAATTACAATATACTACACTTTAATAGGAAACTGCATGATCATGTAATAATAGAAATTACAATTGGTACTCATTGCTGACACGACTGGCCAGAGTTCAAAAAATCCTGTTTACTAATATGTTGACATTTTTTACAGAACCAAGTCTTCTGAATGTGAAATTTTGAGACTTCTTGGCTTTTCACAGTTCACACTCCAAAATGTGGTGTACATTCTTCTGTAAACACACTGTTTGAAGGATATAAAGACTATGTCTACTGCTATAACCTTCTGTCACAAGATGCAAGTCTAGGTTCGAATTTGACGAGGATAAAATTTGGAATAATATTCAAAACAACAAAAAATTCAGAGTAAAATTTGGACTAAAGTTCAAGATATATATATAAAAGTACAAATATATTTTACATTTCATAGATTTAAATAAACCCCAATTCAATCACATTAAGTCAAATTATATTGCCAAATTTAAGCAAAATTTATCAAATTTAAACGGTTTTAATTGAATTGCAAAATTTAATTGAATTTGTTTGGGGCTTAAATAAAATTGAAGAATTTTGAACTTCAATTAAGTTTGCCAAAGCTCATGGCACTGTATAAACCCTGCTAATATTTCACAATTAGCTAGTGGCTAGATTGAATGGGGAACGAGAAGAACATGGGAAAAGCATGGAGAAAATTTGCTTCTGGCACATAGCTTGGTATGGGAGACAATTCTCTCTATGGTGAGCATGTCTTTTTCTTGGCTAGTATTTCAGCTAATGTAGTCCTGTGCTGCACATTGGTGAATTCCAGTGCCTTGTTCTGACATATTCTCCACTCTGGTTTCAAGAATTCCTTTGCTCTAGTGAGGCTATTCCGTTAGTCTTCTAGATCAGCACAGGATCATCCAGGTTGCTTCTTTATGGCTTACCAAATCTGCCCTTACGGATTGGTCGTAAGCTTTGTATTCAGCTATGCTTAAGGCCTCTCGAAATTAAGAACCATTGGTTTCATGGGCCATGATGTCCTAGAAAATTGTTTAAAAGGTGAGGGTGGAGACTTATGGTTCTTGCACATTTCAAGCTCATCTTTGTGAGGGGCAGTTTATGACTTCTAGTTCCTCACCGATTAGGGTTCTCACTTTCCCAAAAGTGGTCTATAAAATTGTCTTTATATGTTCATTCTAGTGAAGTATCACACATTAAATCATTGCCTCTTATACAACCAAGAGAAGACTGCATGTTCATCTTTAATTACTGTCCTTTAGTTGATAAATTTCAACATTCTTACTGGTATTTGATAAAGGACACCAATGTTGCTTCTGCAAAACACAACTGCTCTGTCCTCATTTTCACTATTTGCTCCTCTGTCTGGATTTATTTCATACCCTTCTGCAGGTATACCTCCCTTGGAACACATCTTTGGGTCTTATATCAAGTGCTCTTTCAGTTTCTGTCATGCTGGACTTGAAATGCACTTTCAACTCTACCATCAAGCTCCTTATAGAATCTGTCCAGTTGATTACAGGTGACAAAGAAGTCTCCTAGACACTTCTACCACTGATTTGTTCCCACAATGACAGGTTTAAGCAGTTGGATTTTGGAACATGGTTCTTGGCTGTATTGTTTTTGCTTATGCATGGTTCTTACTTTTCCTTTATCCGTTCAACATACAGTGACTCTAGGAGAAAATGGACAAGACAGTATATGTGGAGGAACCCCTCCAAAAGCTTCTGTCAAAGCTAATGTTACATAGTCTTGCTCTTCTGCATAATAGCACTAGTTCTACTTCCATGTTACTGTTTTGTGTTATTCGTCAACAGTTATTAGTTAGCTAAATTTATGCACTTGGCTATGCTCTCCACCTGCCTTAATTTGGATTTGGTGGATTAGAAAAAGTGGAACCTCTTGTTCTTGCTAATGCCTGTATGATTTTTAGTAACTGTAACTAAGTAATTTGAAAGGTTTTTGTTTAATTTAGGGTTTAATAATAAAAACTGAAGAAAGGGGGTTTAGGGTAAAAGTGATATCACGAACCAACATCCAGAAACAAATAATAAAAACTCACACTCGCTTTGATGCCATGAAGAAACCCATATTAGAAAGAGAATCACATGAAATCAACACATCACCCAAATTTTGAATAAGGAACAAAAAAAACAACACATAACACAAAGGGAACATGAAGATATGATGTGGTCCCCTTGGACACCAATAATCTCTTACTAACAATGAGATAGACATGTAACTGATGTACAATATGATGGTGTGTGGGATTATAAATACCACCCACAATACAATCTCATGGATCCCAATGAACTTCAAATCGACATGTCACAAATAAAAGGATCACCTAGCAAGGAAACATGCATAGCTGAAAGCTTACTGCAGTGGTAAGGGCTTTGGCCTCTCTTTGTGAGGTCCAAGGTTAAAACCCCACTCAGTATGAGGGGACCGGGACCCCTCATAGAAACCTGTGTAAACTCATTGAAAAAAAAAGGAGAACATGCGCCCATCGACCAAAACAAAAAATATCGTAAGTCTAAAGGTTGGTCATGGCCAATATGGAATGATTACACATTTCAACATGAGACAGGTAAGCTGCATGCTACTGTAGTGGTAAGTGCTTTGGCCTCTTTTTGAGAGGTCCAACAAACCCCACTCAGTATGAGGGGACCAGGACCCCTCATAAAAAACCTGTGTAGACTCATTGAAAAAACATGATACAGGTAGCCTCAAATGCAATATCAATGAAAAGATATCTAATCTCGTATACAAAATCTGAGATAATAATATAGCTTCACAATAATGTTGAATAAACAAGTATATGTCTTTCCTTTTTATCACAAGCTATTGAGTAAAGTATTACTCCATTCTAGGCTGACTTATAATTTAAAGTCCCTTAATAATGATTTGTCATTCAGATAAAGACTCAAGTGTTACTCATCTAAGAGAGGTCTTAATTATAGACAGACCCTCCATTCTTGCCTGAAAAGAAAAAGGGAAAAAAATCATTTGTTTAAAGCAAATATTTATTCTCTATATTATAAAAAAATAGCTAATTCCTTGCCACTAGATCTGCGACTCTAGGATTTGCAATTCTATAAGTGTTTTTTTTCTTGCTTATGATTTTGTTCAATCTTGATTGATATTTGCAGATACATTGCATGCATTTTCCCATTTTACCTGTTTTTCCTGATGAGAATCACAATTGTTATAGCCTTCAAGTACACTGTTGATAACTCTCACCATGAAATACCAATATTAGAGACAGCCTTATTGACAAGAATATCACAAGCATGCTAATGAGACCAAATATGTCCAGAAAAATCTCACCAAATGAAAATCAACTCACTACTTGCAAAGATGAGCCACATTTACTCCCAATTTGTAAAGCAAGTTTCTGATTGCAAACTACAGAAGTACATCTTCATTCATTTAGAATCAAATAAAACATGTCTTGGATGAAAGGAGAAAGGGGCATTAAGAATTTTTGTCAGACAAATCAAAAACATCTGTTGTTTCAGTACTCATCAATTGGAATTCATGGTTTAATTTTTATGTTCTTACTTTTAAATTCTATCTTATTTTTAGGAGTCGCACCCGAAGCATCATACATGACAAAAAACAATGAAGAACAGTGAACTATCAAAAGGCTAAAAGGTATAAACATCCCTATGTGTTTTTAGAACCTCGACATTTCTTGCATGTATTTGTTCCAAAAATCAATTAATCAGTACCCAGGAAATAGTATGAAGTATATTATTGTGAGTGAAATTCAGAAACCGATCATGTTTGGGAAAAGCTAAAATCAAGATTGGAAGTCTTAAGCAAAAATCTAAACGTTTTTCATTTTTTAGAACAAAATTTGAAATTTCAAGAAATCTAGCCCTGAACAAGAACAATTCTGAGTTATTTAGGATAACCTTTGTACCATAAGGTGTCTGGGACGGAGGAAATCAACCTTTGAGGAAGGGGACATGTAGGAAAGGAGTCCTGGTCCCCTTATACTAGGGTTTGAACTTGACGGCTGGCAGAAGGGAGAAGATCGAGAAACTGGGGGTTTTCTGCTAGAGATCGAAGTTGTATTGCGGTAGAAGGGAGAAAACCGGCTTGTTTTTTTTGGTATGGTCTGTTACTGTATTTTGCTGAAACTCGTGTTTCTGAAGTTTTAATCTGGCTTTAGAGTTTGTTTTTGCCTTATTTTGTGTAATTTAAGGGTTACAATAGAAAACCCTAATAGAAGGCTTGAAAAAATAGAGAACGCTTGAAATTGAAAAATTAGGGTTTACAAGGGGGGAGAATTCAATGGGAGAATCCTCGGTAGGAGGGTTCACACAGGGGACTTCTGAGGGAAGGACTCAGAGTCCCAAGGGACCTAATACGCAATCCTTTGCGGAAGCGGTCAGAGGCAGTAATGGAAAGAGAGATGATACAGGAGAACAGGCCCGAAAAATCCTACAAGCCACGGGTAAAAGAAAGGAGACTGAAGCTGAACAAGCCAAAAGAAATGGATGTTTACCTCAGACAGAAACAATTCCAGTGCTAGAAATTGCAGAAGAACTCATAGCAGATGAGATTGTGTATAAATCCAAGCATGCCTTAATATGCAAGTTTGTGGGACTCCGACCTTCTGCAAGGTTCTTGTACTCCTGGGCCAGAAAGCATTGGGCACCACAAGGGGAATTGGATATCTTCACATTATCGAATGGATACTTCGTAGTTGAATTCACAATGATATCTGACAAGGACAGAGCTTTTGAGGGAGGTCCGTATAACATAGGCCCTGCAGGTCTATTCATGCAACCATGGCGACCCGCTTTTGATCCTAGAACTGAACCCTCGGTAGCTCCAATTTGGCTAAAATTATTTGCACTTCCTTTAGAATACTGGAAAGAGGAAATTTTGGAGTTGATAGGTAATCTCTTGGGAAAATACATAGGCAGATCAAGAGAATCAACGGAAGGAGGATCAACAGCGTATGCCAGAATTTGTGTGGAGATGGACTTGGGAAAACCATTGCCAGCGGAAATTGACCTCAAAGTCGGAAGGAATATATGGAGACAACAAATAGACTATGAATCTGTGCCTTTCAGATGTAGAGCATGTCATGAATACGGACATTTGGTGAGAGGCTACCCCAAACTAGCCAAAGGAGAGACAAATCCAACGAATCCAAACCCAGGAAACCAACCTCAGCAAAAAGAAAATGAACAAGGATTTCAGACGGTTATGAGAAAAGGAACAAAAAATAATAACCAGGAAAGAGGAAGAAATCAGCAGAAGGGAGGAAATACAAATCAATGCCAAGAAGGAAGGGCTCCATCCAACAAATATGAGATCCTCAGGCTAGATGATCCAATGGAAGGAGAGGAACTACCACACTCAAATCAAATAGAAAATCTAGAGAAATCGGTAGCATAAGAGGTTCATCATCCACAACATACAGATACAGAAAAACAACAATACCTAAAAGTAATGAGAGGGGTAGAAGAAGGACAATCCATACAGGTACAATTTGCATCAACCAAAGAACAATAGATAGAATATAAAGAGCAGCCACAACCAGATACAGAAGGAGCTCTAGTACTGTTTAATAAAGAGCCACATACATCTAAGGAGGTAATTATGGGAATAGTAGAGAAAAATAGAGAAAATCCAACCCTTGGGATAAGCCAAATGGAGAAAAGGCTAAAAAATGCAAACTCTCAAGGAGTAGGTAGAAAGACAAACAAAGAAAAAATACAACAACAAGGAGAACAGTTGAGAGAGGCAGGCATGGTTAAACCCATAGCCAACTTCTACAACATGGGTTCCCAATGATTATACACACATGGAATGTAAGGGGATTAAACAGTCACCCCAGACAATTGGTTGTTAAACGTATGATAGAAGATAACCACCCAGATGTGGTTTTATTACAGGAAACTAGAGCATCACTGGAAGCAATGCAAACAATATCCAAGAGATGTTGGAGGAATGGAGACTATGAGGCCCAAGCTTCCCATGGTTTCTTCGGGGGAATGGCCACTTTGTGGAATAGAGACACTTTTCAGCAGGTAGGAGCAACATCAGCTAGAGGGATATTGATGACCAGATTGAGAGATAGAGAATCAGACTCAGTCTGGCTGATTATTAACTTTTATGGGATGAAGGAAGTGCAGGAACAAAAAACCCAATGGAAGTCAATCCAGGCTATTAGAGAAGCTTACCCAGAAGATAGGTTCCTGGTGGGTGGAGACTTCAATGCCAAGATGTCAGTGAATGACCAAGAGGGAGGCCTAAATCATCTCAGTGAGAAGGACAAACTCTTGATTGTCCAAGCTAATAATCTAAATCTGATTGACATTCCACCTCCAGGATGTGGTACTACTTGGACCAATAAAAGGAAAGGAGACCAAGCAATAAAATCAAGATTAGATAGGATATTGATAGAGGAAGAAATTCACCAGTTATGGAGCTGTCATTCAGAAATCATAAACCTGTTATCTTTCGATCATTTCTTGGTACGTCTAAATATCACAAATAGAATACCCTAGTCCAAAAATCGCCCCTTCAGATTTGAGAACTTTTGGCTTCTAAACCAGGAATTACTAGAGTTAGTTCAACAATGGTGGCAACAAGGAAAACCAACATTTGGAAAGGCACAATTTCAGCTACACTCCAGATTGAAATATATCAAATATAAATTGAAAAACTGGAGCAAATTCCAAAGATCAGATTTTTAGCAACAAAGAGTAGAGCTAGTTGAGAGAATGCAAGGAGTTGCAGAAAGAATTCGTTCGGAACCCCTTTCAGAGGAATTACTCTCCCATGAAAATATCTTAATGCAGGAGGAAGAGGAGCTAGATAAGAAAGAAGAAACCTATTGGAAGCAGAGATCTAGAATTACTTGGCTTCAAGAAGGAGATAGGAATACAAAGTTCTTTCACCAGTCAGCCACAACTAGGAAACACTATAACCGGATTGATGCTTTAACAAATGCAGAAGGACTCCTTGAAACCACCACTTCAGGTATGCAAAAAGCAGCTAATGAGTATTTCTCCACTTTGTTTACTGCAGATTCACATCTGTCAAAACAATCCCAGGAGGAAATCTTGGGAAGTATCCCCAGATTAGTCTCTCAAGAGCAGAATGAGGAGCTTATGAAAGAGATCAAAGAAGAAGAGGTGAAAGAAACAATCTTCTCCATGCAATCAGGAAAGGCCCCAGGTCCTGATGGATTACCAATAGAATTCTATAAAGCTTTTTGGGATATTATAGGAGAAGATATAACTAGAGCAATAGAAGAAGCCAGATCCAATGGTAGGATTCTCAAATCCCTCAACCATACTTTTCTAGCTTTGATTCCAAAGGGAGGAGAGATGGAGAATCTAACCAATTACAGACCAATAGCCCTCTGCAATGTGATCTACAAGATCATCACCAAGGTAATAGCCAATAGACTAAAAGCTATATTACCAAATATCATATCTCCTGAACAAGGGGGATTTGTGTAGGGCAGACAAATATTAGATGGGATTGTAATAGCACAAGAAACTATACATCATATGGGCCAAAGAAAGAACAAAGGAATGTTCCTAAAGTTAGATCTATCCAAGGCCTATGATAGAGTGAGTTGGGAATTTTTGGATCAAATGTTGCAAAGATTTGGATTCCAAAAATATTGGATCAACTGGATACTTGAATGCATCTCCACAGTCTCCTTTTCAGTGCTCATCAATGGAACCCCCTCCCCACTATTCAAGGCTAGCAGAGGAATTAGACAAGGAGATCCTCTCTCTCCATATTTGTTCATTATTTTTGCAGAAGGACTGGGAAGACTCATACAAAAGAAAAAAGTAGAGAACAACATTACAGGAATTCAAATAAATAGAGATATAGCTATCACTCATCTACAATTCGTAGATGATACAAGATTATGGGGGGAAGCAACAATAAAAGAAGCAACCAGTATCAGAGAAATATTAGACTGCTACACTACAGCCACTGGCCAACTTCTAAATGAAGAAAAATCCAAAGTTGTCTTCTTTAATGTTCATAAGAGAATCAGAGATCGGATAGCAAATATTCTTAGGTTCTCAATGGCCTCGTGTCCATTAGATTACTTGGGAATTCCCTTAACAGAAAAAATCCTAAAAAAGAAATATTGGAAATCCATAAAAGATAAAATTTTCTCAAAGTTGTCACACTGGTCTCATAGATGGTTAAGCTTTGGAGGCAGAGTCACACTTTTGAAGTCAGTGTTACAAGCAATGCCAGTTTACAAATTTTCCATTTTAGCAGCCCCAAAGAGCATACTCAAATATTTGGATAAACTGATGAGAAAATTCTTATGGTCAGGAGCACAAGAAAATCAGAAAAATGCTTTGGTAAGCTGGGAGAAAGTCTGTCAACCAAAGGAAGAGGGAGGTCTTGGAATCAGAGCTGCATCAACAAACAACCTAGCACTAATAGGGAAGTTATACTGGCGGTGGATCACAAACCCAGATCAGTTATGGAGTCAAGTTCTAAAAGCTAAATATTACCCTACACACGAAATGGAGGATGTCCCACGGTTGCCAGTTACAGGTGTGGGATCAGAGATATGGAAAACACTCAAAAGAGGGGCCTCACTGATTAAGGAAGACTTACATTGGAAAGTAGGTGATGGGAGAAAAGTCAAATTATGGGATGATTCTTGGGAATTTCCCCCCCATTATCAAACAATACCCTCATCTTAGTGGCATCAGAGAGACTCTTCATAATCATGGCCAAACTCTTATATCTCAGTATCTCATCCCCCCAAGCCAACAACTAGCAACTTTAGGAAGATGGCAAAATTTGGACCAGTGGTTAGGTGAAGAATGGGAAGCTGAAAAACGTGAACTGAAAGAAATTCTAGAAAAAAGAACATGGCTATGGAAAGATGGACCTGACCAACTAGCATGGGGATATGGGAAACAAGGCACTTACACAGTGAAAGCAGGCTACCGAAAGGCTCACCAAAGTAGCAAGAACCAACCCCAACAACAACATCCCTGGAAAGAAATATGGCAACCAAAAGGTTGGCCGAAGGTTAATTGTTTTATATGGCAGGTTGCTCACAAAAGCATTATGACTCAGGATAATATGAGGAGAAAGGGGTTCATTGGACCCAGTAGATGTGTAATGTGCTTCCAAGAGGTAGAAACTATAAACCACCTCCTTTTTTATTGCTCCTATGCTTACACAATCTGGAATTGGTGGTACTCCATATTTAGCCAAACAGAATGGTATCCTCCTAACGGTAGTAATTTTTGGGACTATTGGTCACATAACACCTTCAAATCCAAAACACTAAGCACAACTTGGAATTTAGGGATTGGCTTCATCTGCTGGCAAATATGGTTGGAACGGAACAACAAAATTTTTAAAGAGGAATTCGGCTCAGAAGAGAGGACCTGGGGGATTATGTTAAGGAAGTTATTAGAAACAGTGCAGACCAAAGTACAGGAAGAATCTCCGATGACAGAGGTAGAACAAGACATTTGGGCACAACTATGGAATCAAATGCAACATGAAAGCTATCAGGAATAGAAAAAAGAACAAAGAGGGCTTCAGTAATCTTTGTTGGAAGAGGACATATACAGTTAAGAAGGAGGTAAAGTTTAAAGAACAAGGGATTCAGAGATCCTGGGCAGATAAAAGAAAACAGAAAAACTGCATTTTGAGCCTTGCCAAGAAAGGCAGGATATCAAAATGGATTTGTATAAGCTGATCAGTTTTTTTTGAATAAAATTTTTACCTTTTACTCAAAAAAAAGGTGTCTGGGACGAAGATGGCACAGGACAGTGAAACATGTTTCATGGACAGTGGGATGGGTTTTCAAGATGGCATTACGCATCTCTAAGAAAGCACCCAGGGCCCAGTACACTTTGAGATGGAACACCAAAAAACTCTAATGCAAAGCATAGTTATTACTAACATAACTATTTTCTGAAACCACATAAAGCAAAATTTTCTACAAAGAATATGGAAACCAACTCAGCCAGAGGATTTCCAAGTGCACTACAAACACTGTACTTTGAAAAGGCCTAGCCTTCATAGTATCTCTGTATGGCACAAAATACTTAAAAAAAAAAAATTACCTCCTCAAAGGCTAAAATACCTTTTTATAGTTGCTTCCCCTTTTATGTCTTGTTCCTTTTTCCACATGAGATAGTAGGAAGATTCCTATGAGATATTAGATATTTTCCAACTGATACTACCTTAAGATTCTTAGTAGCTCCTATAAGTAGATTCCATATAACTTTTTCATGACCTCAACAAAATTCTTCCTAACTCCTAAAATATAATCATGCTAAACAAACATCCTTTTCCTATGACTTGCATATTTGAAATGTTTTGTACCCCAAGCAAATTGTGCATTGGGTATTGAAGAATCATTTGTTCACATCCTAGACTGGGTATTGAAGAATCCCTTGTTAACATTCTAGACTACTACAATCTGCCATATGCCTCTATCTAGTAGCTGCTCATGAGGCCAGTCCTGAAATACACCCTTGAAAAGAAGTTTGACAACATCATCTTTTGATGTCAGTTCATTTATGTTGGGTTGCAGCTCTTTGACAAAGATCAACTTTTTCCCTTTCACAAGTTTCGTGCTTAAGTCATCAATATCAAGGTTAAACAGATTCAAGAACTTGGTGATTCAAATTCTTGTGAAACCTTCATTTGTCATTTTCTCACTTACAAATTTAACAGGTCTTGCAGACACCATAATGACATCAACATGGACCATCAGATCACCACATGTTCCCGACACCTACCACAGATGTACAGTATCATCAGTTTCCTAATTATGCCCACATTTCACCAGAGCTTTTCAAGTAATGTATACAACTATCTATGTCAGAGAATCTGAATATCGTCAACCGCAGGAAAGATGGAAAAATCATAATTGAGGCTTTATTGGCAACCATTCAGAAAAGTCAAATTGGCAATTAATTGTGAAAAAATAGGCAAAACATAAAATAACTAAAAAACAAAATATATATATATATAATTTTGCAAACAAAATCAGATTCTTGTATTAACATGGACCATCAGATCGGCACATGTTTCCAAACTTACCACAGTTAAACAGTATCATCAGTTTCTTAATAATGCCCACAATTTATCAGAGCTTTTCAATTTATATATATATATATATATCAAAGAATCTGACCATTGGCAACTACAGCAAAGTTCAAAATTTCATAACTGACAATTAATTAAAAAAAAACTAGCAAAATATAAACAAACTAGAAAAGAAAACTAAATATCCTTTTAAAAAAAAAACATTCTTGTACTAAATTTGAAAACTATTATCTAAAGTAAAATAATTGGCAACTCCTAAGACACCATCAGAAGAGACAAATATCCTTGTCCTAAATATAGTTCTACTAAGAATTCATATAGACATGAATAAGACGCTCATAGGCTAGACTACAAATATCCTTGTCCTAAATATAGTTCTACTAAGAATTCATATAGACATGAATAAGACGCTCATAGGCTAGACTACAAATCAGAAAAAAAAATTGCATGGGCATTGAGCACCTCCTCTACAAATAATCTTTGTCCGTCTCTATTCCAATATATCATCTGTGCCATCCTATTACATTTGTTCCTAGGCTGAGATGAAGCAACCATGAATACGATCAAGGAAGAACCTAAGATACAAAAAGAATGTATACAAGATTACAATTTCTATGCTACAACTATAATGACACAGTAACTCAGTCCTCTGAAAAGAACTATGAAAGTAATTACCTGGATATGGAACATGAGCGTGGCCTTGATCGCAAAGGAGATCTTGATCTTGAGTGAGACAGTGAGCGAGATGGTGAGCGTCTCGCAACTTTCCTGCAAAACAATTCCCAGTTTGTTATACTCGTGTGAAATAGTACTACTCAACCTAATGAATTTCATGCTTATAGCATTCATACATTTACCTGTTACTCCTACCAACACTGCGACCCCGACTGCGACTGCGACTGTGACTGCGACTGCGAGTAAAGCTGCGACTACGGCTGGGGCTGGGGCTGGGGCTGTGGCTGGGGCTGCGGCTGGGGCTGCGGCTGGGGCTATGGTTACGTTTACGGTTACGAGGAATACTGCGGCTACGGCTACGGCTACGGCTACGGCTACGGCTGCGGCTATGGCTACGGCTGCGGCTGCGGCTGCGGCTACGGCTGCGGCTATGGCTACGGCTGCGGCTGCGGCTGCGGCTACGGCTCCTGGATATGCTCTTTTTAGTCCCATATTCCCTTACCTGTCAAAATTTGAGTTTATGTTATCTTCAACCCATATGAACTTTTAAGACATAATAAAGATAAATAATCCTGTAAATAAACATAGACATGTACAATATACGTGCCTGTATATAAGATCGAGAGAATGCATTCCTGAATTCAGAGTCATCAAGTTTCCTGATCTGCATAAAATAAGAAATATTACATTCAAACATTTGACAAACATACAAGTTCCTTTCCTCCCTTATCAGGACAAAGGGTTCTGAATGAAGATGAACATGCAAGTTCTGTAGGAAAGGGTGGAGAGCAGGTCATCAGATCCAATGTTATAATAAACCGCTTAAAAAACGTCAACTTACAGCATATTTCATGTCATCTAGGTTGGTGTAGTCCACAGTTCCGCATGTACCTATCCAGTGCAAAGTCAGTGTGAGGACTACAACAAGATAACAACTTCTTTGTTGTTCAGTGAAAGGCATTTGAACACTGACAAAAGATTAAACAAGAATGTAAGCAGAAAATAATGTAAGATATGGTTCATTAAATACAAATGCAAGCAACTTGGCATTATCGAGAACAGTTATACATATGAACTAAAAAAGCTACAGTTGTACCAGCCATGACTTTTCTAGAGACCTGATTCTTTTAAGCAAGGGTACAACAAGTAAATATTCATGAAAGACATTCAACATTTCTAAAGATATAATCATGTGAAAGCTTGAAATGCAATGCAAAATAGAATCAGCTTCACAACTTTTCTAGAGACCTGATTCTTTTAAGCAAGGGTACAACAAGTAAATATTCATGAAAGACATTCAACATTTCTAAAGATATAATCATGTGAAAGCTTGAAATGCAATGCAAAATAGAATCAGCTTCACAGTGAAACAATTCCTTAAAATTGAAACCCAAATAAACCATTCAAGCATAAGTTTTTGAGGGTAACAAAGTGGGTAAGAACTGAGGAGACTATTGGGCTTTGTGCAATCCTCCCTGCCACCAGCACAACTGAAGACATCATACCTGTAACATCAATCTAGGAAAGAGAAGTATTACGAAGATAATTGTATCACATCTTAATTTATCATGTAATCAATCAATTGAAAATTTCCAAAATAAATGTGCATTGAATGAAATTCTTAGGATTAATGTTCTTAAAATACATGTTTCTTACCCCAACTTTTAATTGACCTGAACGCTGCTAGGAGAGGGAAAAAATGTGCAAGAATAAACCTTAAGGGTATTATAGGGATGAGGATGACAATAACAATACAAAAGCTGTGACTTGTTTTAGAAAAACAAAACAATTAAAACTAGAAGGATATAAAGCAAGTATGGTTGTAGAAATAAAGCAAGTACAACCATACAATGGCCACAGCTTCTTTAGGAGAATAAGGCAAGAGCAGTTTAAAACACATCCTTACTTATAACAATGAGAAAACATTATTGTAACCCTCATTTTCTTTCATGAAAATCTGTGCATACGCTAACATAAAAGGTTGATTATCTTTTCATTTGGATGTTGCACACCTCTAAGCATTGGTTGTTTTGTGTATTGGTAGTACCAGAATGGATAGTGTGCTTTGATTTTTAATAGATTAGTTAATCAATCAATATTTGTTTTTGCATCCGGAACTTGTATCTCAGATTTGAAAGTTAAACCTTCTTTCCAAGTTTTCTAAATTTAACTTAGATTTTGTTCAATCATACTTTTGTGTCCTATTTTTTCAGATTTCAGTTTGGGCTGAAAACAGTAGTATCAATGCCATGATTCTACCAGCTTGTGAAGGTACAACACCTTCAGTATGTGTGAGAGCCAAAAAGAGCAGAAAATGTTCTAAATTGGGATATGGAAAAAAGTTTCCAAAATCGGGTTCAAAATATGAACAGTAAAAGGAAGGATATGTCAGACAGCATGCATCAACTACTATGCAATGCCAACAATAGAACAAAGTCTATTGTTGGCATTGCATAGTAATGCAATGCTCAAGACTTTGTCCCGCATAAGGCTCAAGACTTCTATTGATCTGCAAGGAATGCAAGACCAAAGTCTAGATATTTTAATACAGTTCTCATCAGAAAGTTGTATATAACTTATAAGGCCAATGATGAAGATTTCAGACGACAATGATTTGCTAGCATGCTGCAAGATAAGCAGAAAGAAACTTTGCAGGTTTGGCAAGAATGAAATAATTATTCTAGAGGTGAAAACTGATCTTAAACATCAAAATTTGACATTTTTGGATGATGGTTTAGGGAAAAGCATGGAATCATAAAGTTGATATCTATTTTTATATGAATCTAATGACCAACACGAAAAAAATAAGTTTGCATGACTATAATCAGAGCAAATTACATATGATAAGAAACATCAACATGATTTAGATGTCAACAATGGTCTTAAGAATGAAATTCTTAACTGGTATGATTTATTTTCTTTTTTCTTTTTTCCATGTGGTAAATTTTAAAAATTAGTAATGATCAGTAAATATAACAGAGAAAAATAAAGCAAAAGACCCAACAGTCTGTTGATGATTATAGCAATAAATTGGAAGACTTTACATAATGGTAATGTGGTGTTCCAACTAGTGGACAAGGCTCCATGTTTGTGGAATTTTTGAACAATGAATTAAACAGGTATGTCGAGACTTTTAAACCAACAAACTTAGATGGAGCTGTTGCAGAATACAAATCAAATGAAAAGTTCCTCAAAAGAAAGGCTTAAAGAACGCCTATTTATAAACTACATAGAAGCCAACTGAATCCAAACAGCTCAATATACATGAAACTTGGCTAATCGCTTACAGATCAAACCAAGATAAATTTGTCTGGTTAGATTACCCCAGCCAAGCCCTCACAATCCTCGAAAAAACAATATGTGTCTGTCCAGTTTTTGCTGTTACAGATTTCTCCTTGCCATTTATTATAGAGTGCAATGCATCTGGATTGGGAATTGGAGCAGTTTTCATGCAACAAGGTAGGCCCATTGCCTTTGAGAGCTGAAAGCTAGATTACAAGAAGAAATGGTTAAGAAGATGCTTGCTATAATGCAAGCATTGGTTAAGATCAACATATACATGGTTTGTGGCAAATATAAGATTAAGAATCACCATAGTAGTCTGAAGTACTTTCTATCACAAAGCAACCTCAATGAAGGGCAATCTAAGTGGATGAGCATGCTGCAAACATATGACTGATATTAAGCATTGCAAAAGTAATAAAATTGTGGTAACTGATGGCTTGTCCAAAATTCCTAGGACATTTTATTTCAGTAGCCATTCCAAACTGGCAGCAGGATATTGAGGCACACGATGCTAAAGATGACCAACTGGCAGTATTGTTGTAGGACCAAGAAGGTATGCTAAAGATGACTAGTTGGCAGTATTGTTAGAGGACCAGCATACAACTAAGTCCAGGATAACAGGTATTCCTCCTGCAATAGACCCATTTATAACTAAGAAAGAGTGGCTTCAAGTCTCAAATCAAACTTTAAGATGAAATTAATGTCATTCTTCTGCATCGGCAAGGAGAACAAGGTGGGAACTGATAAAAGTACAAATTTACTTCAGACATTACATATTTTGCCCCCTTGTTGATGTTATACATGGCAAAATAACAAGAATCAACCCCTAAATTCAACCAATGATCATGATGCAATGTTCAATATGGACAGCCAATAGGTTACCTCCCTTGTGTAGTTACCCGACTTCTCAGCATTATTGTGGCTACCTCACTCAGGGAGCTGTTTGTTTATTGGAATCTATTGGCATGGACTTCATCACAGGTCTCCCTATAGAAAGTTGTAAGCATTGCCCCTTTGTGGTTTTCAAGCATTAACTAAAAGTTCTCACTTTATCTCTATCGATATGATTTATAAAGCCCACACCCTTCTTGTGTTTATGCAAATTATTTATGAGTTGTATGGAATTCATAAACAATTGTAAGTGACAGGGCAAAGATTCACTGGCATTTTTTAAATGTGCTTTTTGATTTAACTAGTAACAGTTTATTTTTCACTAGCAGCTGCACCCTCAAGCTGGTGAGGAAACAGAAAATTTGAATAAGATCTTTAAGGTTTATTTACAAAACTGTGGTTGATCAATCATTGCACCTAGCAGAAACTTGGTATACCACCACCCATTATGTGTCAGTTGGTACAGCTCCATTTAAGGCTGTGTATGGGTGTACTAATCCACCTTGACTGATAGAGTGGGATATCAACGATGCCAAAGTACCAGCAATTTGAAACTTTGTTCAAAAGCCTCAACAGATCTTCCAGTTTTAAACAATAATCTGAAAACAGATCAAGAATGGATGAAAACAAAAGCAGACCAACATCAGCATAAAAGAGAAATTGCAATTGGACATCAAGCTTTCCTTCGATTGCAAGATTATAAATATGCTACTCTCAAGTAGATGGCATCGTAGAAAGCAACCCTCAGACATCATGGCCCATTCACTATTCTTCAATGAGTAAGGCAGGTGGCTTATACCCTGCAATTACCTACCAACACCAGCATACATTATGTCTTCCATGTGTCTAATTTAAAGAAAGCAATTGGTGAAATTTAAGAGCTTCACCAACATCGACTGACTTGAAAAAGGAAATCTAATTTTGAAACCTGAACATATCTAGGCCACCATGGATAGAAGGCCAAGGAACCAGGTTCTTACAAAATATTTGGTGCAATGGAAAGATACCCCCATAAATAATGATTTATGGAGGGTGCTGACATACTTTAGCACCCTTGATTATTCAGACAAAGAGGACTTCAAATGAGCCTGGTTGCCATACACAGGAATAGATAAAATTTATCTTAGAGGGTGAGAATAAAGCTAAAGGCTATTCTAATCAAACGGCATTAGCTTAACAGATTATATTCCTCAACTTTCAAGGAAGAGACCCAGGTTCAAATCTTGTCAAGTAAGACATGCATAATTGCCAAACTGTTGTAGTACCACTGTATGGTGATGATGTAATAGGGTGGGGCCCATTTAAATCTCTTATAACCAATTTTTAGAGGCAATTCTAGGCACTAGGAAGAAAAAGTAGCAATGCAAAAGCTGTACATTGTCTTTAGAAGAAGAAAACAAATAAAACCCTTACAATAAAGCAACAACCACTGTGAGAGGAAAGCATCAACAACCATGTAAATGCCACATTTACTTGAGTAGAACTATTATTCTCTTTCTTTTTGTTCATGAGAGTTTGTCCATACACAGACATCAGAGATTGGTTAATTCACAGATCAAAGATAGGTTATCTTCTCGTTTGGATGTGACTTCCCTTTGATCTTTGGTTGTTCTGCATTCTGATAGTTTAGAAACAAATCTTTATGCTTTAATTCTATTGATTCAGTTCATCAATCAATGTTTTTGGCTTCCAATTTTGAATTTTGAATTTAGACTCTATTGAAATTTTTTATAATTCAGTTTGCTCATATTTGGCATCCTCGTATTTAAAATTTCAGTTCAGGCTTATAACAAAATGTACGTAACCACTCAATCGCACTTACAATTCTGCTCTGTTATTTTTAATTAAGAGTCCTATGCTACAGAGTCTGTAGAATATCGTCTAGTAGCAAGTTAGAGCCCTTGTTGCAAAAATAACCAGTTCAAATCCTGGCAAAGCATGCTTTAGCTGTAAATGCTATTTCCAAGACAAGGTGGAAGTGTCCCAACAACAATGGAGGACAATTGTATGCAACGAACAAAATATGAGAGGCAAGATGATAATTCTAAGCCTGAATTTCATGATTTGAATTTATCAAAATACCTAACATGCTGACAGAAGATCCGGTTTTATAGCTGCAAGCTTACTGCAGTGGTAAAGGCTTTGGCCTCTCTTTGAGAGGTCCAAGGTTCAAACCCCACTCAGTATGAGGGGACCGGGACCCCTCATTAAAAAAAAACTGAAGATCCTGTTTCTAATTCTTTCTTCCTAGAACCCCTCCAGATGGCCCACCTTCATGTCTTATTCCATCAGAAAAATTAGCTCAACAGATTACAATAAGTGACCAAAAACTACTTGATAAGCCAAGAGCTACAAGAGGATGGAACATAGCTGGAAATATAAAATGAAAAGAGATGCAGGAAAAAGAGATCTCTCTTCACATATACACCACTTCCAAGCTCTAATTTAGACATAACTAGTATAAGCTTTCAATACAACAATCAAGCTTATAAGAAAAGTCATCCTGCCAACCTTGCATTCTGTATACATGCCTCTAAACCTACAAATCAAGACAATTAGAATGTTCTGCAGAAAGCTAATAGACATCTAAAAATCATTACCATTGCTATCACGAAATACTTCAGCATAGCAAACATCGCCAGCTTGGCGCATGTGATCCTGAAAAAAATAAAAGGATGCAGTAAAAACCATAAAATTAAACAGCCATTCATAAAACTATATTTGTTTCATATTGATATTTATTAAACAAATCTCACCTTAAGGTCCTGCCAAGATGCTGATGAAGGTAACCCAGACACAAGAACTAAATACAAAGCACAAAGAGAACAGTTCAGATAGGATCCCCCCTCAAAATAAATACCAAAGATTAGAAAACTACAAGAACCACATTGCGCAAACTCTCTTCAAACAAACCACGGTATTCAGTTTGTCTGGAAACTCCACCACCACGCCCACCACGTCCACTGCCACCATTATTGTAGCTACTGGAGCGACCTACAGAGGAAGCCATCCTTCGGCCTCCATGAGCAAACTCTACCTGTCAAGCATAGGAAGAGAAAAAGAGATAACATGTTTGTTTCTGTAGGTATCAAAATTTTAATATTTGTTTGATATAAACGAAGAATTTGTACCCTTATGCGATGGCCATCAAAGTTATAACCATCACGGCCACGAATAGCATCTTCTGCATCACGTGCATCCTCAAACTGCATTTACAAATCAGCAAGTATGCATAAACAGTTGTGTGTCAAGCATTACAAACATATAATATAATAATAATTGATCATTAATAACTTTTCATTTAAGATTATATATCCATATCTTTTCAAGGCATAAAGAAAAACGAAGAAAATCCAATAGTCTCCATCAATATCCAATAGTAGCTACTGGGCAGTTAGTCTAAGATTAAGAACGGGTGAAAATGCTCAAGGCATCTCTGCCAACACCTGTAAGCATTACACCAAAATAAGACAAATTATTAAGCTTTGAGCATAAGCAATAGAATTCCTCAAAAAAAGGCATGGTGTTAAAAAGGCTGTCAAACTTTTGATTCAGTGTATTTTCCATTAAGCTCAATCTCAATGGAACCACAATTTACGTAGGAAAAATACAAATAACAGTGCAGAAGCAGATGCTCTCAGCAAAGGAACTTATGATGATCCGCACACAAAAAGGCAATTGCACCAAGAACAGGATCAATCTCTGCAGTACCCTAATATCTTCCATGCCTTCATGTGTGGAACTCAGAATTTCTGACAGTGAGAGGTACAGCACCCTTAAAATACCACTGGCCTGCATGGGTAAATTCAAAATGAAACGGAATTCCTGGGTAAATTTAAACTGAAACAGAATTCTTAGAGATCAACACACTAGGAGAGGCCTACCAGTTAGCAATCAAAGTTTGAGAAAAGTTCAAATATCATGGACAGACAAAGGTTGCTAAAAGCAATATGTCACAGGCCAAGACGGACAAGGGTGGCACAAAGTCCGACAATAAGCATAAGGCAAAGGACTTACAAGGCCAAGATCACCCATCCGAGCCTTCTAAGAAAACCCCTCTGGACAAAAGGCCACAAAGGACAGTAGTGAGTGGTGTGACATTCGCAAAATCAAGTGGCACACAAATGAAAAATGTAGTTCTAGGAAAGCATTGCTGCGTAAGATGCAAAACTCAATGGACAAATGCCGATGATGAAACCATCACCTACACTATGCAGGGCAAAGCAAATAATGGAAACAAACCCTGGTGCTACATTGCAAAAATGCAACTGTCACCCTCAACTAAAAAAGGAGAATTATCTCTTCCACTCACAAATTGTGGTACAAGGGAATGCTCTAGAATGTAGCACCACTGGAGGTCTATGATGTCCTACTGAGGTAGCCTTACATGTGGAAGCATGTATACCAATCAAAACCCAAAATGTCATCATCATGTTGAAAGATGAAATGTATGGGATATGTAAGATAACTCTTGCTATCAAGGTTTCCTTGATTTGTGCCAAATAATGCAGGAAACTTACTGTTCAAAGCAGAAAGGTTGTGCTCCTACTGATCAAGCTCCACAAAGATAAGAAGATCATTCCAACTGCCCAAACTACTGCAAGTGTTAACACATCATAATAAGGGCAGGTGGAACAAATTGTAGGAAAATAGAAGGGCATATTTACTACACCCATAGACGTATTATCGCTTTATCAAGTGAAATATTCAATAGACCCAACGTTGCAAAGCCCTTTGTCAAATGGCCCTTTGTGCCAATTCTGTACCTTAAAAATAATGAGGTCAAGTGTCAGATTCATGAACTACCACATAAGGGTTACATACAACCAAGCACACTGTGAAAGCCCAATCATGCTAGCATGAAAGGAGCACTGAAGTTGGCCAGTATGTATTATATACAGAGGTCTACACATATGAAGAACAGGTACTCATTCCCTTGGATCAATAACCTATTGGAGAGGAAAGATACTTTACTAAAATCAAACCCAAGTTAGGCTATCAACAAATCAAATCAGCTGATGTGTGAAAAACAGCATTCACGTCCAAGGAAGGATTGTTCAAGTGTTTGGTCCTCACCATTGTACCCATAACACTTATGATAACAACAAATGGTATCTTGCAATAATTCACTGGTTTTTTACTGGTTGTCTATCTGCATTAGATGCCAATTTTCAGCAAAACATGGAAGGAATATCTGGAGAGCATTCAACAAGTCCTTAAAACCCTAAACTAACACAAATTGTATGCCTAGTTAGAAAAGTATTCATTTAGCATGCAAAGGATCCAATAATAAGGCTATATTGTAGATGAGAATGGAGTCACATGCCAGATAAAGATTCAAATAACTAAATACCAGCCTGCTCAATCATAAGCTTCCATGCTTCTTCAGTCTAGCCAAATTCTAAAGCATATTTTTATCCGTTCTCTTAAACAGTATGGCCCTTAAAGGAGAAGCCAGAGCACAATTTAAATGGATTTAGGTATAACAAAAAGCACTTGAAAGGATGAAGCATCAACTCTGCTCAAGACTAATCCTTGCCCCTCCACACCTGCAACATTGTTTGAAATATAAACTCATGCTCAAAGTATGCAACTGACACCGTCTTTCTTAGCATGGGTGTCACAGTGCCTACCATAGTTAGATATTCTATGACATAGTCCAAAAGTATACCATTGTGAGACATTCAAATTACATAGTTCAAATGCATACCACATGCAATAAAGGGCTCTACACCATTTTGCAAGCATGCCAATAGTGGAAACATTGCATTTTGCACAAAGAAAAAATTATCCACTCTGAAAGTGGTCCCTTACAATTCTTAAAACATAAAGGAAGTTATGGAATTATTGGTTCACATATTTGCAACAATTCCACCTAAACATCAAACATAAGAAGGGCAAAAGGAAGTTAAGGTGGTTCACATATTTGCAACAATTCCACCTAAACATCAAACATAAGAAGGGCAATGCCAACCGAGTTAATAATTGCTGGAGTCAACCTCCCATTGCAAAATTGACCGCCAACTTAAAATGGAATAAATTTCTATGTTTGTTTAAAAAATTTGAGTAAACCTCAAAATGGTACCCAATTTTTTGAGGTCAATGCTGTCGATTTAGAAAGGTAATGAGTCCCTTAGGGCAATAGTGCCCGGTCTAATTCTGTTACAAGCTTTTCAAATGGTCCTTTTGGCATTTCGGAAACACTTGACTCATTTTATAACCATTTCTGGGATGCTCTTGAAATTTCGGAGACTCTATGAATATAATTTCTAAGTGCATTTTGCGTTCATTGAAGTATTCTATAGATCATTAATCAGGAATTTTCTGCAAAATCATAAATCAAACATTCCCTCTGAAATCTTGATGAATCCAATATATTTCTTGGTCATTCCCACCTGATTATATAAACGAAAGAACTACTTAATCAAATGGTGCAACTATAGATTTGTCTCAAGACTGTTTCAATTTTGAAATCTATAATGTACGCTTCACCAGTTTTATGGTCCAGTTTGCATAATTTTTAGAAAGAAATTAAAATCAAATAAAAAAGCAGAGATGTGGTGTCAAATACCTCAATGAAACAATAGCCAGGAGGTCGAGGAGGAACCTTCAGATCAATGTCAACAATTGGACCATACTGCTCCACAAGCCATCAACAATCAGAATAACACTTCATATGAAACATGAAAATGCATAAATCACATTGCACTTAGAACTGCTTTTAATTAGATAATTTTTTTATAGCCAACATTAACAATTGACAATTCTTCCTCCGAAATATATATATTTCAAATTATAAAATGACCTCCAGTTCTATAAAACATTCCCCCCTTGAGAATTCCACCAGATGCTTGTATAAAAAAATAAATCTTTTTCAGGAAATTCGAAATTATTTTTAGATTGCCACCAAATGTTAAAAAATGGAAATTCAATATTGAACAACATTTGCTAAATTTGGTTATGAGTCTTTGGGATACACCCTGGATACACCCTGTACAACAGATTTAAGTTTTCAGACAATATATGTCTCCCCCCTCTTCAGAAATTAGAAAATCGCTCTCGGGACATAAAGTTATATCCTTGTGCTTAAATCCCTTGTGTCCAATGTATCCCAATGACTCGCAACCAAATATATCACCAACATATGTGTCCCATTTTCCGTAATGAGTCAAATGAGTCGCATGTTGTCTCCAAACGTAATAACACCACATGAAAATCTAAGAACACACCATTTGCTAAGGTTCCTAGACATTAAAAATTTGCTCCTTCGTAGAAAAAGGATCGGATTCCAATCCAAACCTTATAGAAGAGATCTTCAACTTCCCATTCCTTTATATCTCCAGGCAAATTGCCAACATACAGGGTTCGGCTCGGGCGGCTACTCATTGCGACTGCTCCGTAAATTATCCCGCTTTACCTTTCACCTGCATTACAAATTAGATAAGAATAATATTTTCAAAAATTATTTTATTTAAATTCAAATAACTACTAGCTTTCTTACAGAGCAGCCCTCCCAGGTAATAAAACCCTACAGAAAACCCTCATCCTAGCTAGGGAAAGACCTCAGCCAAAATCTTCGAAGGCAATCCAATCCAAACCAAACCAAAAGAACTATCAATTTGTCCAAGCGAGATTTCCAAATTCCTCCATCGCTCCTCCCTCCTCCTTGCGGTGCATCCAATTTAAATCCCACACAAACAATTTTAACGGCTGTAAATATCAAAATAACGGTTTTTGCCCACTTGTCCTTTCCCAAGCATTTGAGCTCCCTCCCAAGCCCTCGCATTTTCGCTTTCAAATCCCTCCCTGTTTATTATTCTTTGATTCTCTCTTTCTTTCTTTCTTTCTACCTTAACTGTGCAAAGCTCCTTGATTTGTCCAAAGCGCCTTGCATCTATGCCAGACACAGAGGGAGGGAAAGTGTCACACACAGTAAAAATCAAAACTTACTAAAAACATTAACTATTTACCTTAAACTAACTCAAAGGCCAGACTCCGGGAACACACGGAACCTGAGAATTTGCAGTCAATAAACAATGTTAAAGACTTCTTAACCCTAGAAAATGTAGAACATATATTTCTTCCATACTATTCCTTTGAGGATAAGATCAGTAGAAAGGGCAAAAGAGCTTCTGAACGTTAGGAGTTATATTAGGAAAAAAAATCGCCACAAGTTCTTTTAAAAAGGGCAAATGAAAGATTGGGAGGTCGCAAAAACCGAATATAACCCGCTTTCTGATCTCAGAAAATCATTGAATAAACGTGAAATACCCCTATACTAATTATAAATAAAAACACAGAAGCAAAACCTCGTTCAGGGTTTACCAGCAGAAATTTTCAATCTGGTTAAAGCATTTGTCGCAACCAACTTCGCTGTGAAGAGATAAAATTTGAAAATAAATCGATCACGAGGCAACACGAGATAAGGGTTCGAATCGAAGGGCAAGCTCGACGTATTTGTATTTCGAACTAGGTTATGATCCTATTTTTGTGACTTTATCCTTTCGGCAGAAACGATTTGATATTATATATCATGCAATAAATAAAAAGTTTAAATTAAGGTTGATAAAGTTCAAAAAAATCTAAGGGTCTGAAGCGGTAAATCTATAAAAATAGAAAAGAAGGGCGGAGGTAATAGATCAATGGTAGTTTTTGTTGATTGTATATTAGTTTTGGGTTTAAGTTTATCGAGGTAGTAGATTTACGGGTGGTTTTTATTGAATGTTTGTTAGCTTGAAGTCGTGTATGAGGTTGGAGTAAAAGTTAATTAATGTGGGGTAGGGTTATAGTGATAGTTTTTGAAATGAAACTAAAGGAAAGATTTTAATTACGTCCGCGAGACCCAAATATGGTCTATGGGACCTCAAATATGGAAGTATAATTACTCAAATCATATCATATGATCTTTAATATCTTTGAGAAGGTTGTTCCTTCTCCTGCCGATTTGTGTTAGCAATTTCCCAACTTTTTTTATTTTACTGTCTTCAAATAAATCTGCCATAAATTCGTTCCCAAGTGTTTCTTTGTATTTGTCACGGATATCTGAAAAACTCGGGCATTTATAAATGAAGTGTTCCTCTGTCTCTACTGCCCCTGTGCTGCATAGAGTACATATCCTTTCTTCCCATTGTTCTTTGGGCGTTGTCCATCTCCCTGTCCCATTCCCATTCCCCAATCGGGGTCGTGACCTCAAACCCCATACATTGTGTTGTGGTGTACAATATTATAAGGTAAACAGTCATTTTCCTACAAGGAAGACGTGGCAACCCAAGGAAGCAGATGATGCATTAAAAGCAAAAGTGATGAGAGCCATAATGTGAGAAAGCCTTGAATCGGGTGACATTGTTTCCCATGCTCAAAATCTTGGAATCTCCAAAAAGAGCATATGGCAGTAATAGAGGCAATTGAGCATTGAGTGACTCATAAAACCCAATATTGATAGTTACAGATCTAGTAAACTTAGAAATATGCAATGAGTTCAATCAAGGCATAATTTGGCATGCAGAATAATAGTCATTCTTGAAATATCTACACAGTTTTGAAGGGAAATTCTCTCTTTATTGTAATCTATAAATAGCAGTAGTTTAGATATTATAAATGATCAACAACTTTGTAAAAGTTTTTGCATTTGCAGTTTGTATAAACTTTCCCTTCATTTCTCTTTGTATAGCAGTATGCAAGTTTCTGAGCGGTCTTATGGGCAGTCGAATCCTTGCTCCTTGCATAAACTTTTGTAATACTTTTTTGCATGCATATGTATATATATTTACAGGTCTAGTAAACTTAGAAATACGCAACGAGTTCAATCAAGGCATAATTTGGCATGTAGAAGAACAATCATTCTTGAAATATCTACATAGTTTTAGAGGGAAATTCTTTCTTTTTTGTAATCTATAAATACCAATCGTTTAGATACTGTAAAGGTTCAACAAGTTTGTACAAGTTTTTGCATTTGTAGTTTGTATAAGCTTTCCCTTTATTTCCCTTTGTATAGCAATATGCAAGTTTCTAAGAAGTCTTATGGGCAACCGAACCCTTGCTCCTGGCATAATCTTTTTTAATACTTTTTTGCATGCATATATTTACATGCATGCATGTATGTATATATGTATGTGTGTGTATAATATATATATATATATAGAGAGAGATTTCAAGAATGATTGTTCTTATGCATCTTAGGTCATGACTTGATTGAACTCGTTGTGTATTTCTAAGTTTATTAGATCTATAATTATTAATATTGGGTTTTTTGAGGCCTTTGATGTTCAACTGCCTCTATTTCTACCATCTGCTCTTTTTTGGTATTCCAAGAGTTTGAGCATGGGAAATTAATGCCACCTAACTTGAGGCTTTCTCCCATTATGGCTCCCATCACTTTTGTTTTTGCTTTCATGGGTTGCCACGTCTTCCTTGTAGGAAAAAGATTGTTTACCTCAAAAAACTATGCACCTCAATACAACTCTTGGCATAATTTTTTGTAACACTTTTTTGCGTGCACACACATATATACACATGTGTATTCATTTGTGGATCTCATGCCCTAACCTGTCTCTTTTATGTGTGTTACATCTATGTTTTTTTGTGCTTGTATATGTCAACGAGAATAAGTGTTTACGCTTGCACTGTTGGCTTTTAAGCTAGAATATCTTAGTCCCAATATATTGGATCTTTGAGTAGTCTCAAATATAAGAGCAATTAAAATATAATATGGTCAATCTAAATAATAATAACATTCAAAAAATATCAACTATGGATATAAAATGGCTAAAATCATTCATGCAATAATATGAAGAACATTTATAGTATAATTGCTCAAAATATGCATACAAGCTTTAATAATATTAATGCTTGAATGTTTTATACATTTTCCATATACCTTTTAGGGAGCTTTATCTCCATTATATAATCTTAGAAAGGTGACTCTTCAATACTTGACTATTGCACTCCTTGCATGTTCGGGAGATGCAACCTTTCATTTTCTTTACATAAGACAAGTCTCACTTGTCCTTTGGCTTTTCATCTTACCACTTATATACATGGCTCTCGACTCTCTACTTACATGCATTCTTAGCTCTATGACACTCACACTCTTTTACATGACACTTACACTTCTACATGCACGTCTAATATATGACACTTGTGCATATCCTCACATTACATATTTGCACACTTAATTACATGACACTTATGCACTTTCTCTTATTACACACTTATACTCTTACTTACATGACACTTGTGCATATCTTGCACAAATACTCTCACATAAAGGGGAAATATAAATCTCACTCCCAGACTATAGACTCAAACCTTAATCTAATATTTACATGTGTACCATAGGTACCATGAAGGTACATTTGCATGTACCAAATAATGTAATATTCTCCAACATGCACATTATGGTCAAAGTTGTTGTGCAGGGGGATCTTCTTTGATCTTTCGTACATTGCCATCTTGTTAGCTTAGGTTTTTCTTTTTAGTTATCTTTATTTTTTCTCTCTCACCCTTTCCCCCCAAGTTGTTAGAGTAGGAAGTGTGTGCCCGATATCATATCATAAAGAAGTCGACCTATGTCAAAATCCTAAAGGCCTTGACCAATTTGAACCCCATGCTCTTAGGACTAGCCTTGGTAAGTCACTTTGCATGAGGTATGATCTACCTCATCTACCTAGTCCACACCATGTTTGATAGCCAAAACAATCAGAGAGAACAACAATTTAATGGCATACCCGATGGGACCCCATTAACACATCTTTGATCCCATATTTGCAAGATCAAGTTAGGCTTAGACTCTGGTAAGGTTTTCTACATATTTCTACTTGTTGAATTACTTCAAACTCACTTGGAAACTCCACTCAAGAATGAATATTTAGAGGATTTTGTTGTTGAACATCAAATTGAGGTTCTAGTGAAGGCCTCCATCTACTCCCAAAGCATAAGTTTCATTCACTTGGTGACTCCACTACAACTCAAAGGAACCATAAGTCTAAACATGACCACTCTACCACTCAGATTATCTCCTACCTATGACAATAGAAGCTTGTTGTGACCTAATCCACCAGCCTTTTGGGGTAAGCTTCCAATATTAGTGCTAGAAATCTTGTTAGACTACACTTGTGAGGACCTAATAACCCCATTGGAGCACTTGCAGGAAATGGTCTTCATATACTAGGTGCATAATATTATAGAGCAGGATGTGGCTCTCAAATTGTTGGTGGTTTTACTCTAAGGAAAATCCCACAAAGTTTCTGATTCTCTTCCACCACATTCAATCGTCGATTGAGATTAACATGTTGTCTCCTAATGAAGCGGTTTGAAATTGTGACTACTACAGAAGACCAGACCAGTTAGGAAGATGATCAAGCTCATGACCAAAACCAACAAGAAGTATCAACATCAACACCTCCACAACAAGAATATGTAAATTTGGCCAAGGAAACTAATATTGCAAAGGACAATAAAATGGAGGAACCAACTTCTTGGTATAGCCCATATCCAAATCCATATACCACTCAAATATTCTCTAAGAAAAAGTTTCAACTAACCACACCCACCTAAATCAAGAACGAAATTGGCATGGTACATGATGAACTAGCTAGCCTAACAGTGAGTACCCCAAGAACTAGATAACAAAGGAATAAGGCATACATGTGGCTAAAGAAAACCCTAAGGGCCTCCAAAAACTAACTAATCACCCTTTGGGATGCCTAGTAGGAACGTTAAGATGGTCAAAGGAGGTAGATAAGTTGTCCATGCCGAGTCCCAATATAATATCCTACATAAGCCTAGGGACTCATTCCTTGCCTAGGAAAACCTATCAAAAACCTTGGGAGGTGATAGATCATGTGGTCAAAAAATTAATATGCGAGAGAAGCAAAAGTTTGGATCACTTTAGTCTATACACTGTAGATTTTGATGAAAAAGCCTCACATGACACATTCGATGCATTTAAAGGTGTCAAAATCATGTATTATATTGTAAATAATTGGTATTTATAAATAAGTTTGATAAAGCTAAAGGTAATACATTAATTGGTTGAACAAAATGATAATATATATAGAGGGGAAGGCTAGTTGAGGCACTTGCGTGAAACCATTGTTTGAAAATTATGCCAAGAAGATCACATGCAGAAGGATTGCATAGATTAAAAGAGTCAAGAATCAACAAACAGTTGGGAAACGATAGATAAGTACATATTGTTGATTCACCTCCATCGAAAATCACAAGCTTTCCAGAAAGGATGAGACCAAATTAGGTATAGTTATTCAAAGACCTTCCCAGTAGGAGTAGTTTATATAAGAGGAATCCTGCTCTTTGCAATTCGTTAGTATCAGGCAAAGTAGCCTTACCAACCTTCTTTTTTTCTTCTCTTTAACCTAAGGAGATAATTTTGAGTGAAGTTGTCACCAAAGAGATAATAAAACGAGAAGGCTTGAGGCTCCCTCGATTTATCAAGTATTTGATGTTGCAAGGAGACCCAAGATTCTGACAATGGAATCTCTTTGAAAGAATTTGCCAACAAAATTGAAGATCCCTACACCACAAGACATGCTAATTCACAAGACCAAAAAACATGATGGTCTATAGCCTTTTTTGCGATAGCTAAGTTCGATCTCATTATTGATAGGAGTCCTAAAGTGTTTTCGGTGATGTAAAAGGACTCTATCCTTAGAAAGACTCCTTCTCAAATGGAAATATAGAACTTGCCCATCATCCAGATGGGAGAGTTTGAAAATCGAATTGTTCTCCATGTGTAATTGGGTTCACAATAATTATCTCATCAATTAGAAATGCTTGGGGCTATTACCATGGAAACATCAAGAGAGACCCTAGGAGAAGAAATCTAAAAAATAATGGAGGAATAAGGGATACAAGGCAACCGAACAAATATTTGATACCACTAAGAAAGCCTATAATCTATGAAATGGTGGCCAAATTTCCATAGGTTGTATAGCCTTCTCAGTTTATAAGTATGTTACCCTGATCATCGCATAATAAAGGAAGAAATTTCTTTGGACCTCGTATTTCAGACACACTAATCAAAAGAAGAGGTCCAGTAATCCTCCATAAAGGTAATGTTAGAGCATTAGAAATTAACCAAAGGGTGAGGTGACAAAAATAACAATTTTTTGCCAAAAAAAAATATTATCAATAAAGAATGCAGCCAAAACTCCATACATTTTCGAGAAGCAATCAAGGAAACATAGTTGATCATTAAAAAGGAAATCTCAACTTTGTGAAAGAATGGATAGATCTCAAGAATGATAGCCAAAACATCCAAGTTTTGACCTTGTGCGGAATAGGACAAGGCATCAACTTTTTTTTGGGTTTTTTAACTTCATTAAGCTAAAGATCCCTTGTGAGTGCTAGAACTATAGTGAATTCTCGCTACACTCACAAGAAAAGGGGTAGAGCAAAATTTTGCATAAATTAGGAGGTAAATCATCAAATTGAAAGGATGAGAAAGGTAGAAAGTTTAAATCAAGGGTTGGCACCACCATATAGACACTCTGACTAAAGGAAGAAGATAAAAAAAGCTTCGACGGTTAAAAGTTCCTAAAGTCAAAAGTTTATTTAAGGTCTAAAGTTGGAGGTCAATGAAAAGCCCTAAATATCACAAAGAAGAGTAAAATGCCCAAAGATAAAAAATTTTGAAAGTCTCGAGGAAGGGCAAAAGAACAAAATTTTTGACAACCCACAAAGCATAAAGGCAAAAAATTTTGAGGGGTAATCTAGAAAAGCCACACTAGTCATCTATTTAAAAAGGAGTAGCCCATAACACAATGCATATATAGATTCAACATAAATTTAGGAGACCAAAATTTGCTTTAGGGAGGGGGCTTTCAACTCTAAACCCCCACATGGAGGGTCGTTGGCCCCCATACCCCACAATCGAGGTTGCAACATTAGACCTCACACATTGTGCTGAGGTGTATAGTATTTTGAGATAAACAATCACTTTTCTACAAGGAACACAAGACAACCTAGGGAAGCAAATGATACATTAAAAGCAAAAGTGATGGGAGCTATAATAGGATAAAGCCTTGAGTTAGGTGACATTAATTTCCCATGCTTAGACTCTCAAAATCCCTAAAAATATTAAATAGTAGTAACAAAGGCAATTGAGCATCCAAGGACTTAAAAAACTGAACATTAATGATTATAAATCTAGAAAACTTAGAAGTACACAATAAGATCAATCAAGGTGTCACCCAACACAAAATAACAATCATTCTTGAAATATCTACAAATTTTTGGAGGGAAAATCTCTTCTTTTTGTAATCTATAAATAGCAATAGTTTAGATATTGTAAAGGATCGACAAGTTTGTATAAGTTTCTGCATTTGTAGTTTGTATAAGATTTCCCTTCATTTCCCTTTGTATAATAGTATGTGGATTTATGAGCGATCTTGTAGGCAACCGAACTCTGACTCCTGGCATAATATTTTGTAATACTTTTTTGCATATACATATATATACTATAGGCCTCTACTTCGAGTCCATCTGTGGATCGCATGCCCTGACCTATCTCTTTTATGTGTGTGTGTTTGCATCTTTATGTTTCTTTGATTTTATATGTTTAGGAGAGGAAGTGTCCATGCTTGCACATCAAGGTAAGAGTTGTTGTGGAGGGAGATCTTATTTGATCAGTGGCACATTGCTACCTTGTTAGCTTAGGTTTTCTTTTCAATTATCTTTATTTTTTATTTATCTCACCCTTTTTCCCCCAAGCTATTAGAGTAGGAAGTGTGCGTCCAAGATCACATCCTATAAAGTAGTTGATATTTATCAAAATTTTAGAGGCCCCGACGAACCAAACCCCATACTTTTTGGATTGGCCTTGCCATGTTGCTCTGCACAAGGGGTAATCTGCATTGTTTACCTAGTCCACACCATGTTCGATGACCGAGACAATTCAAAGGACAATAGTTATTAAGAAGTTTTAGGGTAAAATAGGTAGTATATTGCATTATACTACATAGGTTGATTATTACATTTACTTTTCTACTTTCTACCATGTAGATATTTACTGCTTCAAATATCTAATGGTAAACTATGGTTAATTCCTAAATATCCTAGGTTAACAAACCTAAACCAAACTCTCTACCTCCTATGTCGCGTTGGTTAGCGTGGATAGCGGGATTATAGTTTGGATTACTATTTTGTAACCTATTTAAATACTAGGATTTGCTCCTAAGTTTGGTTAATGCAAATTATCATTTTATTTAATCGAACTCATTCTCATGGTCACATTGGTACCAGAGCTGGAGCACGAGAGTTGAGCTGGAGCGTTGGAAATACGGCACCATTGGTGACCCTTAATTATTTTCAATAATTACTCCTTATGTTTTTCAATTCTCCTAAGGTTTGATTATTTATTTGCATGCATCCTAATTTCGTGAATAGTGAGTTGAGAGCCCCCGCAGGAATGCCCGCAACATAGGGCACAGATCCCGATGCAGGGACCATTTGACCCCGGCTGTGATCGCCATCCACAGGGAATTTTTTCCCATCGTGGATCACGACCACCGAGATCTCCCCGCTAGTGATCCAACCTACAGGTCCGTAGTCAGCCCACGAGAGCGTTCGAGGGAAGGCAGACCTCACACTCCCCATGGCAAGGGGAGAGTTTTCTTAGCTTCCCCCTGGGCTCGCATCCCGAGACCGAGGTAGGAACGCATCAAGGGCAGGAGCGCCCTCACAATGGTCCTTGTAATTTAGAGATTTCTAAGGCAACATGAAAAATAAATTATTGAGGTTATTCCTTGCACTTCAAATTCTTCAAAGCATAATAAATACATAGATAATAAGTCTCATTATGAACAATTTGGAAAAATTGATGAGATTGATGAAGACGAAAGTGTTGGTGGGAATGGAAGAATGAGAGGAATATCCTTAAAGCAATAACAAAGCAAAGAAAAATCAAAGGGATATTGATATGGGAAAACAAAAACAAATATCGTGAGTGTCAACAAGAAATAGGGCTAAGCCTATAAATAAAAATAATAAATGAGAACGCAAATGGTATCTTGGAATATTAGGAGCATGAATAAAAACCCTCAAAAAAGTTATCAAGGAATTAATAGGTTATTATAGTCTTGAGTCTATTTTAATACAAGTAACAAAAATAAGTAACAAGGAATATGAGGATGCATTCAAAATGTTTTGGACGATGGAGGATTGCCTAGCAATTTCTATTATAGGAGCCTCAAGAATCGTTGTAACAATATGGGACAAATGCAATTATGATGGACAATTGCTAGAAGCAAAAGGTAATTGGATTTCTAGTATATTTTGCAAGAAAGAGAAAAATATTAAAATTGGGTTCATCAATGTATATGCCCCAGCTATAGTTGCTCCTTACAAAAGATGTTGGAGGGACCTTGATTTATTTATGCAAAATTCAACAGTGATTCATAATTGTGATCCATGGATTCATGGAGGACTTCGACACAATTCTATCTATGTTTAAAAATGTGGTGCTTCTAGATGGTCAAAAAATGGAGATTTTGCTTCATTTGTCACTTCAAATTGACTTTGGAATGTTATTCCTTCAAGATTTTAATATAAATGGGATAATAGATGTATTACAAAAACTTGTATAACACAATAATTGGCCTATTGTTGTTATCTAATACATGGTAATAAATAAAGGATACAATCTCTTTGAACATTTTATTGCGAGCAAGATAAGATGACAAACCCATTCTCACGAGATATAATTTACTCGATAATGATTATCCAAAGGTATTTTGATTCCAATATAACATGGCTTCAAGACCATGATATCTTCTAGATGGTTATGTTACGATAGGATAAAACAAGGTTTGAAGGATCATGTATGTACGTGTTTGTTTGAAAGACGAGATATCTAAAGGAGGCAAATTAAAATTTGGAATGCCAATTTTTTTGGTAGCATATTCAAAGCAAAAGAGAAAATTAAAATCTAAGCTCAACAATTTACAAGAACTAATAAAAATCATAAAATGACATGAGTTAAACTAGTTTAATATATCAACTTTTAAGGAGGAGACCGTTCAAATATTTCTAATTGATACACATAATTTCCAAGCTGTTGTAATACCAATATGTGGTAACGATGTAACATGAATGGGGCCCGTTTTGATCTCATATAATGTTTTTTAAAGCAATAGTAGAAATTAATGGAATGGACCAAGATACTTATGTGCAAGAAAAATAATTATTTTTTATTGTCATAATGCGTTGGAAAAAGAATAATGATGTTGGTTTTAAAAATCTAAAGAGATATGGCTTAAGGAAAGGGGAAATACCAATTTTTTTAATGCTACAACCAAAACATAGGTGTGTTTTCATTGAATAAAAAATATTTCAACTCTAAATAGAATAAATTTTGAGGAGGAAAAATATATAAGGAATGAGCAATTTACTATTTGCAAGGTGTTTTGTCAAATATTGAGCAAGATAAGAAGACTTAAGGTAGGATTTTAGAAAATATTCCATTTTTTATCACACAAGGATGAACTAAAAACATGGAAAGGAAGGTCTCTATGGAGGAGCTATAGGAGTCAAATTTCCCTTTCTACCCTAACAAGCCACTTAAGCCCTATGGATTTCTTACAATTTTCCTTTAAATTTTTTGGGATTTGTCAAAGAGCAGTATGTTGACTATAGTTAAAAAAAATAGGAAGAAGGCTACAATAAGTGAGATTAATTCTACCTTTATTACATTGGTTCCCAATAAAGATGAGACTAAACATATTTATACTTTCCATGCAATAAGACTTTGTAGGATGATCTATAAGATAATTTTAAAAATTATGGCAAATAGGTTTAAAAGAATTATGAACAATGTTATCTTAGATGGAAAATGTGGTTTTGTTTATGCCAAACAAATTCTTTATGGTGAGTTCATTCATAAGAGGCTATAAATTATCTTCATTCCACGTGAAAACAAAACATATCTGTAATAATAGATATGAACAAAGCATATGATAGGGTTTACTAGAGTTGTCGACATGATGCTCTTAGAATTTTTGGTATTTATCAAGATTGGTGTGAATGCGTTAGACGTTGATATAGGACCAAAATATTTCATATTGATCAATGGATCTCTTATTGGATACTTTAAATCTTCTCGTGGACTCTGTCATATTGATCCACTATCTCCTTATATATTTATTCTTCTTGTTGAGGCATTGGTGAGAGTTTTCTCAAACGAAAAAATGGAAGAAAAAACAAAGGTATTCAGGTGCCAACAAAAGGTCCCTTCATAACTCATCTCCAATTTGTTGATGATATTTTTTCTTTTAGGTCACCCCTTAGTTAGCAAGGCCATGAGGTTTAAATTAATATTTTCATTTTATGAGAAGGTTATTGGATAGTTGGTTAGTACCACAAAATCTAAGATCTTTTAACAGTGCCTTGGATTTACGATGAATTATTATAGATATTTTATGGTATAAAGTTAGAATTGCCATATACATATTTGAGTATTTCTTTGTCTCATAAAGGAAAGAAGAATGAGCTATGGGATTCAATCTTTTGTAGAACTAAAAATTGTTTAACAAGCTAGAAAGTTAAGTTCTTAACCATGGATGAAAGAGTACAACTCATAAAGACTACATTGCATTATATCTCTATGTATTTTATGTCACTTTCAAGATTTCCGATGGCTATAACATTTGAGTTTGATAAAATTCAAAGTGAAATTCTTTGGAATGGGTGTGAGGAAAAATTTATGTTTCCTCTTTATAATAAGTGGAACAAGGTTTTCAAAGGAAAGAATATTGGAAAGCTAAACTTGCAAAATTCATACTTATGAGTTAGGCATTTGGGGCAAAACTTGGTTAGAGATTATTCAAAGATCAAGGGAAAAGTTGAGGAAAAATTTTACTTCAAAAATATGTAGGTTCTTTTGACATAATAATATTATTAAAAAAATGAAATGCTTTGTCGACTCAACAACATAAAACTTCATATTAGATAGTTTGCAATTGACAAATAAACATATTGTGTGGTCAATCAATGAGAGGAGTTATTCAAATTTTTTATTTGATGCTTGGTTGAAGCCTTATCGTATTATTTTTTATCTAGAATGGCAACCATTGGCTTAGGCATGTTTAGCTTGTAAAGGTTTAAAGGTAAAAAATTATATTAATATGAACAACAACTCCAATTCATGGATTTTATTAACAACCTCGTTCAAGCAAACAACCTCAATAAAATAGTGGGTGAGCTTCAAAGGATGTTATAAGAGATCTATTTGCCTATTTTTATGTGGAAGCATGAGTTGGTTTGAAATATATAAAAATATGGTCAATACTTGGTCAAGTTGGGATATAAGGCTTTAGAGCAATTAGAATTTTATACTCCTCAAAATTTTCATAACAATCCAAATTAAGATTCTTATTGGTAATAGTTTGCAAAAAAGAGGATATCATAGAACTCGTACACATGCCTTGTGTGATAAGGATCTACAAACATTAATTAATCTACTTCATTATCCCTTTGCTTACATTTTTTGGAGTCCTTTTTTCGTAAATATGAGAACATATTAGGTACTTCCATCAACATTGAAAGAGTTGATAAATATTGGATTAATTATTTTTAAGCTAGAGCATTATGTATCTTATGGACGATTTGTCTTGCCATTATTTTTTAGAATTTATGTCTATGAAGGAATAATAGATTTTTTTAAAACAAATCTCATAATCAGGCCCAACTTTGGAATCATATTATTGCCTCTCTTGTAGAATGTTTGTAGACATGGTGCTCATCATAAAAAGTGACAAGAACAAAAAAGAGGTGCTAGTCTCTTGGTTACAAGATTTTAATATACATGGAATGGTCATTTGCAACAACAAAGGATCTATTTCAATCTATGGTAAACTATAAATATCCAAAATTTAGGTTTATTAAACTTAATATTGAGGGTATTTCTAAAGGAAATTTGGGAAAAGCTAATGGAGGTGGTGTATTTTCCAAATAACAAAGACAAAATTATCCTTCCTTACTCAAAATTATATGAACTTCAACTAATAATTATGTAGAGACTAGGGCACATCTTATAGGGATAAAAATTTCCATTTGTTGAACCAAAAAGAGTGTTGGACAAATGGTATTAATAAAGAAATGATATACAATCATGATGGGTTTGGTTCTCATAACTACCTATAACCAACTCATGTATACAGGTGTAACCCATTATAATTCAACTAATATCCTATGCTACAATGTAATGTTTCTAACATTTCCACCATTCTTACATCACTTTCTAAACAAGGGTAGGAACACTAATAAGCATATTGCAAAAAACTCAATTGGACATGGCCTCAATGTATTACAAAATTATTTGTATGACAAATGCTTGGAGCACTTCTTGAATCTTGATCACAATTATAAAGTATACACCCAAATACAAGTAACATTAATTACAATAAGACAAATAAGATTAATTGACAATCATAGTTGGATTAGCCAACAAAGTGAATAGTGGCACACACTTCTACTCACATCTTGAAGAAAGGTGTAGAACCTCTACTTCTATCATTGTGATCACAAACTTCAAATCACGATTATTGAACTGGCAAGGCAATAAGATCTTATTCTTCTCACATAATTTGATCATAAAAAAACCCAATAATATAATGAGAACCAAACTTATCACATGTTTAATTGCTTTGTGAAGGATCAGGGCATTTTTTTTCTGAAAAATATCTCATATTTTAGGAGTCATATCTTCGTAAAGGGTTATTTGATTAAGTTGATTCTTGGACCAACTTGCGTCGAGTTTAAATAGCTTTAAAATAAGTGATCATATGAAGGAATCCAAGCAATATTGAAGGAGATATGATCCTCTGAAGTCAACCATCCAGAAAAAGAGTAATGATAATTTTTCAAGTCGTGAAAAACAAAATTGCAAATATTTTTCAGCTAGGGTTCGGATGATGGGAAGAGGAATTAAGGGCTAGGACTTTAGTGAGGAAAGAAATTCTATTTGGATAAAAAAATTTAGCTAAGTTTTTTTTTTCTCTTCTTTATCTTAGAAATTTTGCATGCAATTTATTATAATTTTTTTATCAAATATTATATTTTCTATAGGACACTCTCATAAAATTCAATAGATTCTAAGTTTTAGTTTCCTTTCCATGGATCAATTTATAGTTAAATTTTTATAATCATATCTAGTGGTAGAGGTTAGTGAGCGCACCTCAAAGAGATCCTCTTTGCTCCAAGATAGGGCAGTTTTTGGTAAATTTAATGGATTTTGGATAGGGGCTTCAGCCTTGAGAAAATGGATTGAGAGTCCAAGAGTGTTTCTATCCTTTCTTCCCAAAGGTTTCTTCCTAGACATATTTTGTTATAAGGAAGAAAGATAAAAAAATCCTAAAGAGGGATCATTGGTTTATAGAAAGAGTAGGACTCTTTCTTATCTACCGGTATGAAGGTTTTTCACCTGAAAAGGTAAATATATCCCTACTACTAGTCGGGGTTAGGATGTTTGGGTTACCCATTGAATTTTGGTAAATAGATACCTTCAAGGCAATAGGCAACACTCTAGGAGAATTCCTTGAGATTTTAGATACTATGAAAGATGGATTCTTGGCTATTTATGCTCATATTTTGGTCATGATTGATATAAGTAAAGTTTTACCATAATCAATCATTCTTAAGTATGGGGATAAGATGTGGATCCAAACCATAGATTATGAAAATATATATTTTAGATGTAGAAGAAGTTATAATGTGGGGTATATTGAGAGATCATGCCCTAAGAAGAGCCCAACATAATCATATGTATAAAACCGCAAGAGAAACCTATAAATGGATATAAATGAAGATGGTTTTCAACTTCCAAAATATAGATCTAAAAAAATGAAAGAAAGTAAATAGTGGAGACTAGTAAGGAAATATATTGAAATAAATACCAACTCTTTTGAGGCTTTAGCCTATGAAGAAAAAGTAGATCAAAACTTAGAGGACATAGTACAACAGGTTCAACATATTAACAAGGAATCGTTTATTTAGTATGATCCTAATTTAGGGAAGAACATTCTCGATGAACCTAAGGAATATGTCTCATCGGATTTTGAAGACTCTCTTGAATTACCATGCCCCATTCAAGAGAGAAAACTTGGTAAAGAAAATACAGTCTTAGAAGTTAATACCTTTGCCTTTAATAAGGAAATACTAGAAAATAAGCAAGACAAGTCAAAAGCTTCTGTAGTAGAGCCACGAGAGGATAAATATGATGAAAAACAAAACTGTGAAAGAATATTGAGGAATAGAATAATAAGACCTACTTCTGATATAGATAGGGCAAAAATAGGAAAACCCTCAAATTATCAAGCAATATCCAGGGAAGCAAGAGCAAACATAAATAAAGGAACACAAACTAAGTTGGTTGAACTTCTCTTTACCAAACAACAAAATTATATTGGTAATATGCAAGTGGGGCCAATAACCCCTAATGAGACATGATTATCATATCATGCAATATAAGGGGTGCTAATGACCCCTCAAAGAAAAGGTGTATCAAGGACCTCTATTTAAGTAATAAGCCTGCTATTCTTTGTATCCAGGAAACTAAAATGACTAAAGAAGAAGTTTCAAAAACTATGAAAGCAATGGGCAAAATCTAAATCAGATACTATGGATTCTGAAGGAGTGATAGGGGGAATTCTAACTTGTTGGAATCATTCTAGAACCTCATGTGTAACCATTCATAAAACTAGGCATTAGATAGCCTCTTTAGTCACTTACTACTTTGTAGATATTCATTTTATCCTTATCAATGTCAATGGACCTACTACTAAGTCAGGTAGATTATAAGTTTAGAGTGAGATTGAAGCCTTTATGATATGTGAAGACAAAGAAACACGATTAATGATCATTGGAGATTTTAATGCCATAACCAACCTGGATGAAAAAATTGGAGAATTATAAAATTAACCCAAAGTATGAGAAATTTCTCAACTTTTATTCAAAAAAATATTCTATGGGAGGTTGAGTTTGAAGAAGACAACTATGCTTGGACCAAAAATATGAGAGGCTAGCATCTAATAGTAGAAAAATTAGACAAATGCATACTCTTAGATTATTAGGTAGATGAAGGAACTTGTGTTAAAATTAATACCTTAAAAAGGATCGATTCAAATCAATAGTCAATAAGACTCAAAATGGTGGTAAGTGAATTAAAAAAATATCACATTTTAAATATAAGCATCTGTGGGAATACCATTCTCAATTTGTTGATATGCAACACAAACATGGAATTCTTTAGGAAATGGTGGGTTGTATGTTCTTCAAACACAAATTAAATCTATGACATCTAAGATTAAAAGAATGAAACAATAACACTTTTGGGAATATTTTTGAGAAGAAAGAACTAAAAGATACACTTTTAAAATTCTAAAAAGTGGTCATAATAATCCAAGCTCGGAGGAAAGGGAGTTGCTTACTGAATATCATAATATTTTGAGTAAGGAAGAGAAGTTATGGAGATCAAAATCAAGATAGACTTGGTTAAAAGAAGATAAAAATACAAAGTTTTTCATAGGATGGCTATAGCATAGAGATCAACATCCAAAATTAGTAGAATTAAATTAATATAAGAGGTTTGGATTGAAGATCAGAGGGAAATTAGAAAAGAGACAATATCTTTTTATCAAAATATTCTAAGATAAGAGGAAACTAAAGTTCTTAATAATAAACTTCTTCAAGATATACCTTAAGTTATAAAGAATGAAGACAATAGGAAACTAATGGAGTCTATTACTCTAGAAGAAGTCCATTTAGCTCTTTTCTCTTTTAATAAGGATAAATCCCCAGGTCTAGATGGGCTCTCTATAGCTTTACCAACATAATTGGGATATAGTGAAGGATTCTTTATTGGTGGCAATGGAATAGTCTAGGGTAAAAAAATACATACCTTATAAAATAAATGCAACATATCTTACCCTAATTCCAAAAAAGAAGGATGTTGAATTGTTTGATTCTTTTAAACCCATAAACCTATATAATATGGTATATAATATAATCTCCAAAGTGATAGTGAAACGATTAAGGCCATTGTTAGACAAAATTATTTGAAAAGAGCAAGGAGGATTTGTGAAAGGGAGACAAATTATAGACGGGATCATACTTGCTCATTAAATTATACATTCAGTAGCTTCAAGAAAAGAGAAAGCTATGTTCTTAAACTTGATATGAGTAAAGCCTATGATAGGCTTAAATGGGAATTTATTTTTGCAGTTTTAGAAAATTTTGGATTTGGGAAGAAATGGGTTAGATGGACTAAAGCTTGTGTCTCTACAGTTTCTTATTTAGTGTTGGTCAATAGTTTAGTAACATCATATTTTAAAGCCAAAAGAGGCCTTAGATAAGGAGATCCTCTATCTCCTTATTTGTTCATAATTATGGCAGAGGTTTTGAGTAGGAACTTAAAGAAGCCTTACAAAGATGGGTTTATAAGTAGACTTAAGGTTAGTAATAACATCAACAACATCACCCATCACAAGTTTGTAGATGATACAACCCTTTTTGGAAGGACAAGGATAAATGAGGCCAGAGCTTTGAATATTGTTTTAAAGGTATACAAAAGAGCATCAGGGCAAAAAGTTAATAGGACTAAATCCAAAATTTACTTCCTTAACACTCTAGCTAATATCAAAGCATGAATTTGTAGGTTATTTCAAATGGAGGTAAATTTACCAACAAATTATATAGGGATGCCTTTATTTGAGGGGAGAATGACGATAGAATTATGGAATCTAGTTATTAGTAAAGTTTATAATAAACTACCATATTGGAAAGGTAGATGGTTATCATTAGCAAGAAGAGTGCAGTTAATTAAGTTAATCTTATAGGCCATTCCAACATATTGAATGTCATTGTATACTATGCCAAAATCAGTTGAAAAAAATTAATCTATATTATGTGATCCTTTTCATGGTCGGGTTTATATGATAAAAGGAAATTTCCTTTGGTGAAATGGAGCATGGTGTGTGATGATAAAAATAGTAGAGGTCTTGGATTAAGAGATCTTACAGATGCAAACTTAGCTCTTAGGAAAAAAGTAATCTAGAGATTTACAAAGAGATTCAAAGACAATGGGAAAGAATTCTTTTAAGTATGTTGAACCCAATGACCCAAGTTTAATATTTATTGCATTCTCTCTACCAAATGGTTATGCTCTTTGGAATGGTTTACAAAAATCTATTGATCTAGTGATTAAAGGTTTAATATGGGTGGTGAGAATTGGAGAAAAAAATATATTTGGATGGACACTTGGTGTGATAATATGGGTGGTGGGAACTGGATAAATTTTTCTATTTGGATGGATACTTGGTGTGATAAAAAACCACTCAATTTATATCCAATTTTGGTGGCACATAATACGAAATACAATAAATACACCAAGGAAATCCATGGATCATTCTGACAACAACTTCGACAGGACACAAAAATCCATGACAATTGGGTTTCTCCACCTTGAAATTATCTTTCGTGGTCCTCATGAATTAACTGATTAAGGAGTTTGGATTTCTTTCGATCAAGATAATTCCAGCTATCAGCTTTCCAGTAAAAGGATCCTTTAGAAGTCCACTTCACCAAACAATCAGCCACTCTATTCCATTCTCTTGGGATATGAACAAAAGAAATTTCAACAAAAATCCCAGACAAGCTCGAAATTTGTTTCACTATTCTAGCCATATGCTAGGAAGCATCCTGAAAATGATTGTTGTTTAGAAGAGACACCACTATTATGGAATAAGATTCACAAATAACCCTTCTCCATCCAAATAAAAAGCTATTTCCAATGCATGGAGAATTGCCAATGCTTCCATATGATTATTTGAATGAATTCCCTTGTACACAGAGAAAAATAGGTGGGCCACACCCTCACTATCACAGCCAATTCCTTCTATACCAACATTACCTGGGTTGCCCCTAGAAGAACCATCTGTGTTTATTTTGATAACACCCCTAGGGGGGACTCCACTTCCCAGATCTATTGACCTTAAACAAACCAATACCCTAACAGGGCCTCTATTTGCAGCTGGTGATGATAAAGAAATCTCTAATCTATTGATAATCTTCTAGTCGAAGGAAGTAAGAGGAGAACTCAGAACACACTTGGCCTCAATAGTCTCCTTAATCATCCTTTTGACTATGAGCCATACTTGTAAGGCTCCAAGTTGACATCCCTAAAAAATTATTCGGTTGCGGTCCAACCAAATCTTCCAAAATATGAAGAAAGGACCAGTATCCCAAGCAGTTTGAAGACATGAAGCAGAGGTAGGGGGTCTACCCAAGCTTTCCCAAAACTCAAAAATAGATGTAGCATTGATGATGAGCCTTTTCCAGATCTACCACCATAAGTTCCAGACCTCTAGGGAATATGAGCATTGGAAGAAAAATGGGGAATGGTTTCCTCATTCTTTACACAGAAAAATAGTGAAGGACCCTAAAAACCTCTTTTCTGAATACTATCCCAAGTTGAACATTTCTTTGACACATAAGCCAAAGAAAAAATTACATTTGGGCCAACCAAACTTATTCCAAATCTTCTTCCACCAGGGGAACACAATCTCCTATCTTCTCTGCATAATAAGGGTTTGATAACCCATAGCAACAATGTATTTCCATTTCAAATTATGGCTCCAAGAAAGAATATCAGAGTCTTCAACAAAACAACACGGTCTCTCAATCAAAATAGAAGCGAGAGTGTCACGATCCTCATGACAGCCACCCTCTGGCTAGCCCTGTGAATCCCACCAGCAGTGAGTAAAATAACTGCCAAGAGGACTTTATCACTTGAAGTCAGCCACCTTAGACCAGTCCGCATCAGAAAAAATATCCCAAAGAAGACGAAGGTGGGGGAAAGAAGAAAGGATAGGAGGATTATCCCAAAAATATTCCCAAAATAAGGCATTGTTTCCCTTATTAACAATCCAAAAGAGACCCTGCTTAATAAGCATGGCACCTTTTTTTAGAGTGTCCCAAACAATGGAACCTTTCCCCCTCAGCTCCAATCTCAAAATCTCATCAGCTAGAGCACCACCAAAATATTTGAGGCTAAGAATTTTAGCCCAAAGTTGATCAGGATTACAGCACCACCTCCAATAAAGTTTAGCAGCCAAAGTGAGACTATTCAAATCGGATTACCTCAAACCAAGACCCCCATCTCTTTAGGGCAACACATAGTATCCCAACTGACCAGGCTCCATTTATTACAGTCCAAGTTTCCTGCCCATAAAAATTTTCTAGAAAGATAATCAAATTCTTTGAGAAAGCACTTAAGAGTAGCCAAGATAGAAAACCTATAAATAGGCAGAGCATGAAGGACATACTTCAAAAGCATTAATCTACCAGCAAAGGATAGCCACCAAAAAGTCCAATGATTAACCCTTATCGAAATCTATCCAAAATACTTTTCCAGTAAACCCTTCCAATATTTTTAGAAGAAATAGGAATCCCCAGATACTCCATTGGCAAACAACCCACCTGAAAACGTAGAATAGTAGCAATCCTATGTTGAATCTGACCATCCATATTGAAGAAGAAGATCTTTGATTTCTCTTCACTAATCATTTGACCAGAGGTAGATAAATAAATATCTAAAACCTTCCTAAAATTCACTGCTTCCTCAATATTTGACCTCCCATCAGAGCAATATCATTGACAAACTGAAGATGAGACTAAGATAAATAATTCTCTACCCAAGACCATCCCTGGATAGCACCACGATTCTAAAAAATCTTGAGAAGTCTGCCCAAAACTTCAACCATAAGGGTGAAAATATAGGGGGACAAGGGATCTCCTTGACGAATCCCCCTAGAGACCGAGAAGAAAGCGGACGGTAAACCATTGATTAAAACTACAAAGGAGGTCGAAGTCACACAACTCATGACCCATTCAATCCAATTATACGAGAACCCAAAATCTTGAAGGATGTTATGCAAAAAATACCAGTTAACCCTATCATAAGCCTTAAGCATATCAAGCTTAATGAACATAGCCATTTCCTTAGAGATATACATAGAGTGAATAGCTTCAGCAGCAACCACCACACCATCTAAAATTTGACGACCCTTAACAAAGCCACCGTGCTCAGGAGAAATAAGAAAACCAAGAAATTTCTTCAATTGATCCACAATAATCTTGGTAATAATTTTGTAAGTAACATTGCATAGGAAAATAATATGGAAAGACCCCAACGAGCTAGCATTTTCATATTTGAGAATAAAAGCAAGGAAGGTTGAATGAATAGGGAGATGATAAAGCTTTGCAAGTTGAAGGCATTGGAGCCATGGAGGTTCCAACAAAAGAAGGCATCAAAAAGGTAAATGGCATCTATTACACCCCCAAACTCCAACATAATTTGCTTAGTGTTGGACAAATTATGGAGAAAAATTATAGACTTGTTTTTGATGAAGGCAAATGTGTGGTTTTTGATAAGAACAATTTTAATAAAGTCATTACACAAGTACCTATGACCATGAATAGGTTGTTTCCCCTTAAGTTTGGGGAACCAGGTTGAGTTCAACTTACTAGTATTGCTATAGCAAATCCAAGTGTGCTTTGGCACTTGAGATATGGTCACCTAAATTATGCAAGCTTGAAATTGTTAACTTCTCAAGCTATGGTATGTGGTCTTCCCAAAATTGTTGAACATAAGGAGGTCTGTGAAGGATGTGCTTTGGGAAAGCACTCAAGATCCAATTTCCCAAAAGAACAAGCGTGAAGGGCCAGTCATCCACTCCAATTAGTGCATTCGGACATTTGTGGTCCAATGCAGACAAAAAACATAGGTAATAATTCCTATTTTCTCACTTTTATAGATGATTTCTCTAGGATGTGTTGGATCTATTTCTTGAAAACTAAAGATGAAGCTTTTGATTGCTTCATATATTTCAAGAATAATGTAGAGAAACAAAGTGAGTTCATTGTAAAATGTCTAAGGACAGATCGAGGAGGAGAGTTCTCTTCAAAGGTATTTCTAAAATATTGTAAAGAATGTGAGATAAAGAGGCAATTCACCACTGCCTATACACCACAATAAAATGGTGTGGCAGAAAGAAAGAACCACACCATAGTAGAAATGGCAAGATCAATGATTCAAACTAAGCATCTTAGTAACATGTATTGGGCCGATGCTGTAAGAACTAGTGTTTACATTTTGAATAAGAGTCCTACTTCTAGTTTGGATGGGGTCACTCCTTATGAAGGATGGTATGGCAAAAAGCCAAATGTAAAACACTTTAAGGTTTTTGGTTCTCTTGCATATGCCCACATTCCTGATGAGAAAAGAAAGAAACTTGACCCCAAGAGTCAAGCATGTTCTTTTGTAGGATATTGTGAGTCTACCAAAACATATAGACTCTATAATCCCAAAACACATAAAATTGTACTTTCCAGAATGTGATTTTTGATGAAGGGGGAGAATGGGGTCATCAAAAATTTTGTTGATGATGAATCTCATGATGCAAGTTCTTCTCAAGTACAACAAGTGCAACCCAAAAAGAGCAAAGGAACTCCTCCTCCAAGCCCAAGTATGAGTACTACTTCGAGTACATCAACAGCTACTCCAAGTCCTTCTCCACAATGATCAGTAAGTTTTTCACCTATGGATATTGATTCTTCATAAAGAGGTAAACTAACACTACAACATCATCCATATTTTAAAATGTTGGATAAGAATTTCTAGAAAAGATACACTAGAAGTCAAGCTAGTGAAATGAATGCAGTTTTACAAAAACTTGAAAATATTCATATGTATGGTGATGATGACTCCAAAGAGCCTAAGGGAGATGTAGTAAATTATGCTTTAATGACTAGAGCACAACTAGAGCCATCTATCTATGAGAAAGAATGCACTCATGATGTATGGCAACAAGCCATGGACCTCTATAAAAAAGAATGATACTTGGGAACTTGTGAAGCTTCATAAGTGTTGGATGCAAATGGGTCTACAATACCAAATTCAATGTTGATGGAAGCATTGAAAGACACAAGGCAAGAATTGTAGCAAAAATCTTCACTCAGAAATATGGCATTGACTATGAGGAGACCTTTGCTCCTGTTGCTAGACAGGATACTATCAGATCAGTACTTTCCTTGGCTACCCACAAAGGGTAGAAAATTCAGCACATGGATATAAAGAGTGCCTTTCTCAATGGGTACCTAACTGAAGAGGTTTATGTCCAACAACCTCAAGGTTTTAAAGAACAAGGTAAGGAGAACTTTGTTTACAAACTAAAAAAAGAACTATATGGCCTCAAGCAAGCACCAAGGGCATGGTACTCTCGCATTGATGGCTATTTTCAGGAGTATGGATTCACTCGGAGCAAAAGTGAACCTACTCTCTACTACCTAAAGCAAGGTACAAACATTCTCATTGTTTTTTTATATGTGGATGATCTCATATTTATGGGTAGTAATGATAATATGAATAAGGAGTTCAAACACTCCATGATGAAACAATTTGAAATGAAAGATCTAGGCTTAATGCATTACTTCCTAGGCATGAAAATTCATCAAACAGATAGAGGGATCTTCATATGTCAACACAAATATGCTCAAGATATGATTAAGAAATTTGCCATGGAGCAATGCAAATCAGTTGCAACTCCAACGGGTCACGGGATCCAATTAAGAAAATATGATGGAGCACCAAAGGTTGACATGACCACTTACAGGAGCATGGTTGGGAGTCTGATGTTTCTCACCAACACAAGGCCCGATATTCAGTATATTGTTTCTCTTGTTTCAATGTTTATGGCTGATCCATCCAAACTACATTTTCAAGCAACTAAGATAATTCTGAGATATGTAAAGGGTACATTGGATTTTGGAATCCATTACCACAAGAGTAATTCTGTAAAATTAGTTGGCTTCAGTGATAGTGATTGGGACATCAATATAGATGATATAAAATCTACATCAGGGAACTATTCTAGTCTAGGGTCAAGACTAATTATATGGAGTTCCAAAAAATAGACTGTTGTAGCATTATCATCTACTGAGACTGAGTATATAGTAATCACACATGCAAGTACTCAAGCTCTAAGGTTGAGAAAAGTCCTTGAAGATATCGGAGAACAACAAAGTGCTCCTACAAGATTGTACAGTGACAATATGAGTGCCATCCAATTGGCACATAATCCTATCCATCATAGCAGGTCAAAACACTTTGATATGAAGTATCACTTCATTCACGACATGGTGGATAAACAGGTAATTGAGCTTCAACATTGCAGCACTTTGGACAATTTGACGGACATCTTCACCAAAGGAGTTGCTAAAGCTCAATATGTAAAGTTGAGAGACTGTCTTGTCAGCCCTCTCAACTTTAAGGGGGAGAATGTTAACATTTAAACATTATGAGCTATTTCAACTTTGTGTGGTCGACAAGGGGTTGACGACAAGGAGGTTGACGTCAGTAGAAGAGAAATAGTTTTGAAACTCTCTTCATCCCCTATTTTTTCATTTTTGTTGTTAATAGCTTTTTCTTAAAGCTATATAAGGTTGTAAGTTTTATTTTCATGATTAATGTGAATTATCTAAGTTCTTCAATCCCTTGTGTTACGCATATCGAGTCTTGTAGTTTCCAAGAGGACTTCCATTCTATGTCTCCCAAGGACCTTGAGCAACTAGGAGTGATCCCCACCCTACCTCCTTATGAGAATAAGTCTCATATTCTCATTGAGGAGACCATAGATTTTAACATAGGTTTTAAGGAGAGCCCTAAAATCCTTAAGCTAGGTAAAGCCTTATCCATGGACGAGCAAGAGCAATTAACCAATTTGTTGAAATAATTTTATGATATCTTTGCTTGGTCATATGTCGACATGCAAGGACTTTATCCCTCCCTTGTTATGCATCATTCGGTAGTGAATCCTAGTGCTAAGCCTGTTAAGCAGAAACTTAGGAAGATGCATCCTAAGGTCACATTTTTAGTCAAGGACGAGCTCCAAAAACTCCTTGACATTGGTTTCATAAAAGCTATCGACTATTCTGATTGGATCTCTAACATTGTTCCTATGGCTAAGAAGGTAGGAACAATCGTAATATGTATCGACTTTCAGGACATTAACTTAGCATATCCCAAGGACGATTCTCCTCTCCCCAACATAGGTATGATCATATATTTCACTGTGAAATGTGATATGCTTTCGCTCATGGATGTTTTTTTAGGATACAATTATATCATGGTTACCCCTGAGGACTAGGCCAAGATAACTTTCATCACTCCATGGGGTACCTTAGGTTATAAAGTTATGCCTTTTAGCTTAAAGAACTTTGGTGACACGTATCATAGGGATATGACTTATATTTTTCATGACATGATGTATAGTATTCTAGAGGATTATGTGGACAATATTTTGGGTCATTCCATACATTGAAAGGATCATGTTCATGATCTAAGATGAATATTTGAAAGGCTTAGACAATTTAGGGTTTGTATTAAGCCCTCTAAGTGTATGTTTGGAGTCACCTCTGGCAAGTTGTTAGGGTTCATCGTGTCTAGGTGAGGCATTAAAGTAGACCTCACTAAGATAGCTGCTATCACTGATATATGTCCTCCCTACACCCTAACCAAGTTGCATAGCTTGCAAGGTAGACTTCAAGCTATTCATTGGTTCATAGCTTAGTTAGTCGATAAGTGTCAGCCCTTTCTTGAGATTCTTAAGAAATATGTCATGTTCTAGTGGGATTCTAAGTGTCAATAAGATTTTGATGAACTCAAAAGGTACCTCACTTCCTTGTCTATCTTAGTTCCCCTTAATCTGGATGAGCATTTTATGCTTCACATAGTATCCACAACTCATGCTTTGGGAGCCTTGTTATCTCAGCACAATGATCAGAACAAAGAGCAATCCATCTACTATACCAGTAGAACCTTGGTTAGATATGAAACTCGGTATACCCCCTTAGAGAAGTTTGTATTCCTATAGTGTTTGCTTATCAAAAGTTAGGACACTACATGCTCAGCCATAAGATATTGGTGGTTGTAAAGTTTAACCCTTTGGCTACTTAATATCTAAGCCCCACATTTCAGGTCAAGTGGGTCTTAGCCCTTAGTGAGTTTGACCTAACCTTCATAGGTTAGAAGGCTGTCAAGGGTTAGGTGATTGCTCATAAATTAGCCTCCACTCCCTTAGAAGCCACCCATCCCTTAGTCATCGATTTTCCTAACGAGTGCTTTAGTGTAGAAGCCAAAGAGCCAGAGTCTTGGACTTTTTTTATGGAGCTCGATGCTTAAAGGGAGTTGGTGTTGGAATTATTCTAGTTACCCCCAAAAAACAACTCATCCTGCTTTCCTTTAAGCTTTGCTTTTCTTGCATGAATAATACTACAAAGTATGAGGTCTCGATCCTTGGTCTTAGAGTAGTAGCCTTATCCTTGAAGGTTAGAGTTCTTTTTATTTTTGGTGACTCTCAACTTGTGGTCAATCAAATTAACAATTTTTATCATACTCGAGATGATAAGCTAAAACCTTACAAATATATTGTCACCAAGATTTTTTCCACATTCAATTGGGTGACCATAGGGTCTATTCCTAGGCCCTCCAATCGCCATGCAAATATCATGGTTGTTGTTACATCCTTGTTTCCCTTGGAGTTGGATGATGATCAAGCGTCGATTACCATTACATAAATTTGGGAGCCTACATTTCTTAGCTCGAGTCTTATTCCATGTTTTGACCATCGGAGCTTTCCCATTTGAGCCATGGTATAATGACATATTTAATTTATTTAAATATGGTCTAATTCCTGATAGTTTAGATCATAATAAACATAAGATTTTACGCTAAAGAGCATGTCGATTCATTATAATTGGCAATACTTTATATCAACATTCTTTTGAAGGCATCTTATTTCGATGTCTTAACTCCGATAAATCCTGACTAGCTCTTAATGAAGCTCATGAAGGATCATGTGGAGGCCATTTTAGCAGTAATGCCATTGCCAAAAAGCTCCTTTTGATGGGGTATTATTGGACTTCCATGGAGAAAGATGCATGTGACCATGTTCAATACTACAAGTGTCAATGCCATGACAACCTTGTTCATGCTCCTCAAAACTTTCAAGTTATTTCTTCTCCTTGATCATTTTCCATGTGGGGATTGGACATTATAAGGAAGATCAATCCAACGTCGTATTATGATCACAAGTTTATCATAACAATGATTGTGTACTTAACTAAATAGGTTGAAGGCATGCCCCTAGCCACAATGACTGGAACTAAGGTTTCCAAATTCATCTTCAACCAAATCCTCTATAGGTTTGGGATTCCTTGGGTGATTGTTTCTGACAATGGAACTCCTTTCAAGAACAAGGAAATTCATAAACTTTGTGCTAAGTACATGATTCAACATAGGTGGTCAACTATATATTACCCCAAGGGTAATGGTCAAGTCAAATCATCCAAGAAGTCTTTGATCAAGATCCTCAAGAAGTTGGTTAGTAAGACCGATCAAGATCGAATATCCAGCTTTATCCTACCTTGTGGGCATACCATACCAATGTGCGAACTCCTACAAGTGCTTCTCGTTATATCTTGGTATATGGGATTGAGGTAGTGTTTTTGTTCGAGTTAGAGGTCCCTTCGTTGTTATCATGCTACAAGATGCCTTGGTCGATGATGAGTATCACTTCGATCATTTGCACCAATTGGAGCTGCTAGATGAAAAGTGCATTCATGCCTTAGAGCACCTTCAAGCCTATCATAATAATATTAAGCGATATTATTCCAATAAAGTTTGCAAACGTTATGTTGAGGTTGGGGATATTGTCCTAAAGGAAAACCAAAAGAACACCAATGCGTTCAGATCTGAAAGGCAAGTTTCAGCCCAATTGGGTAGGCCCCTTTATCATAATGACCAATTTTGGCTCAGGTGCCTATCATTTAGCTTATTTATATGGTATAGAAATTAAAGAACCAATGAAAATAATACACCTAAAGAGATATTATGCATAACTTTGCATTTCATATTGCATTTTAGATTAGTTTCATATTGCATTTTGCTTGCTTGTTCATACTGCATGATTGCATATCATATTTTGCATGATTTGTCTAACATTATGTTCCCTTTGCATTCTACTTGTTATATATTTGCATTTTTGCTTGACCATATTTGCATGATTGCTTGATCATATAGATTCTTGGGGACTTCATGAGGATGGCAAGTGATGAAACCTAGTTAGGTCTTAGCTCACATGCATTGCACTCATACTAAGTCTTTGATGCCTAGCGAATCCCCAACCTAGGGCTCATCTCCGTGCATTTTTCATCATTGCATTCACCCATATCTTCTTCTTCTCTTTTCTTCTCTTATATTCCTTGACCTTTGAAAGTATAAAATGATTATCAATTTCTTCTCCAAGTCAAGGGATATAGTTCATATCTTGTATTTCCTTTGTCCTTTGAAAATTTTAATCACTTATTATCCTCCCCAAGACAATGTATGTACATTCCTTCTTCTATATGATTTTTTTTTGCTTTTGATTTTGCTCACATATTTTCCTTCTTGATCTTTCACTTGTTAAGGGATCCCCTTGGGATAGGGTAGATACCACATGAATACCATTTATGGTGTTCATACAACCATTGACTATCTTACACACACCTCTTAGCTCTTGAAATTTCACTAAGGATGCACACACACACACACACTATCTTTTGCTTATTTCTTCTCTCTTTCTTCTATCTTCTTCTCGCACAAAAACACACTCACATTGTTCTACTACATTTTGCTTTGCAAATTCATCTTTTGCACACACCACACCCCTATCAGGTAGTACTCGTTCTAGTAAATCAATCTTATATTTCACCCCATACAAGATAGCTTCATGGTCACAAGTGAGGGGTAACCTCCATTTGACCATTTACGAGCATACATCCTAGCGAACATCTCTTCATCTTTGGCCATCAATGAGCACTACACCCATAGTAGGTATCACTCCATACTTGACAATTTTATTTTTTGTGAGCACAATACCCTTATGGGATAGCTTCATGGCCACAAGCGAGGGGTAGCCTCCATTCGATCATTTGCGAGCATACATCCCTCCAATGTTTTACTCTACTCTATTTTCTTCATTTGGTCTATGTTTGGTTGGTCACACTCATCTTTCGTGGTCTATGTTGATACAAATACCATATTCCAAGCAACTTTTTCTGTATTGACCTTCTCCATATTTTGCTTCTTCTTCTTCTTTTCTACTTCTCTTTCATTTTTACCAAAATTATACTTTATTTATAAGGGGTGCAACTTTGCTCTATGTCAAAGTCACAATTCATATTTACGGGGCACGATTTCATCTTGAGCCGTGTTTTTCTCTCTTCTTTATTCCATCATATTTTTCTTTCATTCCTTCATCCATCCATGCATTTCATTCATTAGTTAAGTTTCATCCCATCATGCATCACATTATCTTAGTCCATTCATGCATTCCATAGTTATGTTATCATTCATTCATGCATAGTCAAACATAAAAACACATAAAAATAACAACACACATAAATGCACACATTTAAATAGAGCAACATGATATTACTTGAGATAAAAATAAAAGGTACATAGGTGTTTTTGGTCGATGTGCCATATTTTAAGCCTAACACACTCGAACCTCCCTAGGGATGCATGCCACACATAAAATTAGCATGTTACCCTAATCCTATCCCTAGCTACGGGAGCATGTCTCCTTTGATTTGTCTACCAAAGGTGGTTCTGCTGGGGGTATGTTTACGGATTGTGAAACCATCCATGATCTATACTATGATCGACCATATATTTAAAGGGAGTATGGTGGAGGCACCCTTTGCTTTGCTAGCATTCCTTGTAAGTACAACATATGGTAGGTCTCCCTCTATACTGTTGCCTCCAACCTCTCCCCTATCCTTTGTAACTTCACTTGTAGTAGGCGTATCCCTTCATCTTGTTGGTTATTGGTCATGATAGCCATCCTATCTGCTCAAGCCCGCTATCACTCCTAGTCCAATCGACTCACCTCCCCCTTGAGGTAGTCTACCTCAACCCACATCATGTCTCTCTTTGAGTGTTGTGCTCAAGGCACTCTGTGGCCCCTTTATCCTCTTGTACCTATCCTCTTGAAGTAGGTCCATATCCCTTTGCATGGTCAATATCCATATTTGCAATACCTCCATCTCCCTCAATAGGTCTTCCTAACCCATGGACCTACTCGAATTGATTATCATTTATGTTGATACCTCTCTGATCACTCTGCTTAGCCCAACTTTGGCTATCATGGGGGCACCTCCTGCTTCTCCTCCCTCCCTGGTCCCAATGATAGTGGTGGTTGCTACCACCATCTCTACTTGGACCTACATTAATGTCTATCATAGGGTATCTTAACCCTATCGTTGTCACTCTGTGGTGCATCATATCACCTCTTAAAGTTCCAACTGCACCCGTTGACTCATAACTGTGCACCTCTACATTGGTACCAATGGGGAGATCCTTAGGGGTACAATTTCCATGTACCATATTCGATACCTGAGAGCCACCCCAATATCATCCATCCCTATATCCACGTATAGTGGGTCATCCAAGTCCTCCTCTTCCCATCTCCCCACATCAGGGTCCCCTTTGACTCCTGATGGGTACCTCTGCACCTACTTATACAAGTAGTCATCTAGGTTTAGTATCTCTTAGAAGATATCAAACTACCACTGGAATTGGTCAAATCTAAAGAGCTCTAGCTCCCCATTCTTAGTAGAGACCCACTTGACCCTCCTCGCCTGAGTTACCTCCTTCATGTCCTCCATCCATATAATGTGTAGATGCGATAGTTGCCATATGATATCGTGCTCTTGTAACTCGTCTATCACCCACCTCCCTAGTGGTAGGTTCTCGACATATGTCCTCTGGATTTGCTCAAAGATCTTGGACCATATATATGTTGTTGGTTGCTTCAGGTTGGACAATGGCCCTAGTAGTGCATACGGTCTCCTAATCTCTATGTGCTCCAGTACCGCACCTAGAATAACACCATACACATCAACCCTGTATGTCGTTTGTACATGATATTGTACAATGTTCTATATAATCAGGCTAGCACATATGGACCCATTACAAAACGTACCTGTTGGTCCTACATGTCTTCCACTACTCCTAATAGCACCCATGGAAAGTATCACCTACTAGTGTCTACAATCATTGTTTGGATGAAAACCCTTCCAAAGGTGGACCCCTTTTAGCTGTCATTAAGAAGGCTCAAGGAATTCTACCAATGATGAGGGTTGGATTAGTATAGAAATAGAAAATTGACCCACCCAAGTGAGCCATTTTCCATAGGACCCTTGATAAGACCCTCAAACATATCTAAGCACAATTTTGGGCCTATTTTCCCTTTCTCCTTCCCTCTTTTTATAGCTTTGCCAAAATCACGATCTCCTAGTATGAGACATGATTTCAACAAGTTAGGATTTTCTCTTAGAAATAAAACCCTATTTTTGGATTGACCCTTAGGACATCGGACCTCACTTAGGTTTTTCCTTTTTTTCTTACCTTTTTACCCTCAAAACCTCTTATAAATAGAGGGTTTGGATCCTATTTTTTCTAAAGTAATTTTTCTAGAATTTAAAGTGCTAGGAAATTTTCAAGTTCCAAGTGATTTTAGAAGTGCTAAGTGATCAAGATCAAGTGTCTTCTGTTGCTCTACTGTTGATTTGTTGTTTTTGGTGGATAAGTGTGGAGCCTTGAGGAGTCTACCATTTTGTGGATATATTCATATTTTTATCTATTATTTCATTACCACCACGTTCATTATTGCATTTTATCATTCTTAGATCATTAATTATGCATTTTTATATCTCATTTTGCATTAATTAGACACTTTTACACTTTTATAATAAAATCGTACTCGGTTCATACAGGGCATGATTCCAATAGATCCATAATTGCAATCACCTCTTACAAGGCACAATTTTGGTTTTGTTAGGATTGGGGGTAAGGTTTCACTCCTAAACCCTCAGTTTGTGTTTGCATGCTTCATTTAGGTTATAATATTGTTTTTTGCATTTTGTTTTTTGTGTTGTTTCATTTTATTACATCCTTGCTTGTTCATTTTCAAATTGTCACCAGTCGCTTTTGCTTTCAAATGGTCAACTAAAAGGACCAAGGGGGCTTGAGTTTTGCACCTCTAAGCTCAACCATCTAGCAACCTAAGAAGGCCCCTAAACGTTGATCAAAATTTTAGGGTTTTATGAAGTTGTTTTGCAGGTTATGAAGTCGTTGGATTTATTTTGGATGCAAGTTAAAACTAAGGTCAACCGTTATATCAAATAAGTACCCTAATTTAAATTCTTAGGTTGTTTGTTGCTTGCTTTTTGCCCATTTTTGTTCAAAACCTAGATCATAAATAAAGGGAAAATATTTTGGTTATATTTCTAGGCATTTGAAAGAGAAAAAGCATATAGTTTACATTCTAGGGTTAATTTTGTTTGTGCATTCTCTTAAACCCTTGCTAAAAAGAAAAATGATTTATTTTATTACAAGTTAGGGTTTAATCATCATTGAAAATCAAGAATCATTCTAGGGTTAGTCCTTGTTTGTCTGCATTTTTGTTTGCTTACATTCCCCTTTCATTTTCCATAACTTAGATTTTAGAAGAACCAAACATAGGTGTTTTCTCAATATACACACTAAACATCTTCATCTTAGACTTGGAGCGAGTCCTTAAACCATTCCTAGTGAACCCTTCAATCCTCAAGCCTCTATATGTATAGAATATAACACACCCCCACGATCACCTCAGCTCCCAATGGATCCAATTGAGAATTGTACACGGTAGGGTAGTTTCCCCCCTCTACACTTAGCTACCATCGAAAAGGCTATAATTCATTTCTTTCTTGGTATGGTTGGTTAGCATGCCCTTGTGGTGTGGGAAGCTTGAGATTTACTTTCACCTTATGGTAGAGGATTTTTATTGATGGCCTTTTATTAATGGCTACCTAATAGAATGAAGGGGCTTTTGATCCTTTCATATTTTGTTTTTATAATCAACCTCTCATATTTCCCCTTTCTTGGTAGAATTTTCTTGGTCTAATGAATTTTCAATATAGGTGTCTTTCAATTTTTCAAGCATATGTCTTTTAAACGATTATCTTCCAATCCTAGCTAGGCAAATTTTCCTACTGGGTGAATGCTTTTTTGTTGCTTTTAATGTTAAAATGACTAGCTTCAACTCCCTTTTATGGATTTTTATTGAAGATTGTTGCTTGTTTGAATTCATAGTGTTTCTCTAATTTATTTAGAATGATTCAAACGTTCACAAAGAAAGCTTTAATTAATAGGTGCCTAAGAAAAAAATTGTTACTTATTTCTTCTACTTGGGTCATCTTGCATTTCTTTTTAAGATTTCCTATTCTCTTCTGGAGTTGCTTCTCTTTTCTTTGACGTGAAAATATCTCTTTCTTGAGACTTAGATCATTCTGCTTTCTTGAGTGGATCACATTGGCCTTGTTAACCGTGAGAGTTCCTACGTCACTTTGCTCCAAGCATATTTTATTATCTTGAGTGAATGAATCTCTTTGCTGAGCAAATGTATCTCTTTATTATATGACTTATGTAGTTCTCTTTAAATGTTTGTAATTCCCTCAAAATTTGGGAAGTTTCACCAGTGTCTAACCTAAGTGCCAATATTTATTTTTCTCTTTGTTTATTTATAAGTGTTGTTTTGTTCACTAAACTTGTGCTTTTGCTAAAATAAATTCATATGAACCTTGATGTTAAAGTTTTCATGATAAACTATTAGATCATTGGTTGAAACCTCTTTTCATGTTTTGCTTTTTTGCTTTTATATTCTTCTTGTTTTCTCAAGTTAATTTATTTCCTTAAGCACCTTATGAATACCAAACCTTATTCTTCTTGCTTTTGCATTTTGGTGCTTGTTCCAAAAATGTTCTCTGATAATGACTATTCTTTTCCTTCTCCATTCTTGTTGGAACATTTACCTTGATGTGAACCACTTTTCCATTCCAAAAAATATCATTGTAACATCTTACTTCTTTCCTCCTTGTGTTTATGCTATATAATATTTTAAGCAACTTTTCTTTCTATACCTTAATATGTTCTCTTGGAATATTTATAATGTTGCAAATGGCTTCAATGGGCTTATACTTTTACGAGCCTTCTATTCCAATCTTATTTTCAAAAATATTTCACAAAATAGCTTCAATGGGTTATTTTTGAAGAGCAAACAACCTTGATAAACTAAATCTAGAAAAACAGTAAATATATAATCAAAAGAAAAAATAATTTTTTTAACATATACACACATAACATAATATTTCACCTAGGAAAACCTTACGAGAAAAAACTCAACATAGTAATATCTCCTTATTGTATAAACCTAACCATTTCCAATACAATAATGTTCATCTCTCATCACTCATCAAACCCTGATGCAAGTACAATTAAATAATAGCACAAGAATAAATTTTACAATACCATGGGTTCAAATATTTAACCCTAAACAACCCATATGGGTCTAAAAATAGCTTAAGAAACCCTAAAAGTTCCATCGAGGTCTGCCACCTCTAGACCCCCACTTTTTAGAGGTTGTCACCCCCAAACCCCTGCTCGAGGCCTGGCCTAACCCCAAACTTAGACAAGGATACATGGAGAGTGTCTAGTACCTTTTAGAGTTAACCCTGCCAAAATAACATGGAAAATGTTCAACATATTTCCAACAAATTTTGTGAGCCTTTTATATATTACTCAATTATTCTTTTTAAAGCCTTTCAAAAATGGATTCATTAGGCTATATTTGTGAGCCTTCTATATCTTCTTCAATTTTATTTTAAATGGTTTTTTTTGTAATTTTCAAAAAGATCTTCAAATGGCTTCCTTACTTGCAATGTTTTTTTTTTAACATGGTGGAATTGGTAGCCGCCATGAATCCGGGCAGGCTGTCTAGATTTTATGGCCATCACAGTATTCTACGTTGTTCGTCCCGAAAGCCACCACACAGATCTTCACGTAGTCCACCCCTATGATCGCCATGCCATAATCATTTTAAACCTTTTATGCCGTTGAAAGTACCAGGAAAGGGACAAGCGTTCAGTTTGACGAGGCCCGAGATTTGAACCTTGGACCTCCCCCCTTATGGGGTTTGGATGAACCAATTGGTCTACACCTCAAACCTAACCCTTCCTTGCAATGTTAAGGAGCTTCTATGGCTTCCTTTTCTTGTAAATTTTGAGGAGCTACAAATGGCTTCCTCTCTTGCCTTAATTTGGCTTGGTTGTTTAATTTTTAGGATTTTTCCTTTGACACGAGTTTTACACCCTAATATAATATAATTCTACCATGGAATTTTTCTTCGCAATAATAGATCTATATAGCGTAATTTCCCTTGAAATTTCTTTTCTCAAACTTCATTTTTTTCCTTTAAATAGAGTTATATTTTGGCTATCTCTTTGTTGAAGCTAAAGGAGGATCAAAATAAGAATTATTTCTTCCTTCTACATGCTTCAATACTCAATGTTAGATATTAATACTTTGAACAATTGTATTATGGTAGTGAAGGATATTTAAGTACATAATATACCTAATTTAGGCATAGCAAACCTCCAAATAAACTTGTAACTATCTTGTCATATACTACATGCATTTAGCTTGTGAGAGGTGATTATACCACTTGAATTCTCACATGGTATATGATGTAATAACTCCTAACAGGAACAAGGATGCACACGTTCAATTTCAAAAGGGCATAAAGGTGTGAACAAAGATATGAAAAAAATTAAAAAATGAAGAGGGTGATAGAGATCAAGTTCAATTTAGGTAAATTGTATCTATTTCCTCAAGTAGTATGCAATAAAAATAAAGGTAGTACAAATTTTATCCCTTGCACTTTAAGGTTTCAAGGGCAACATGATGAAGAAAGTAGTATGGATTATATCCTTTGCAATTTAGGGTTTTAAGGGTAACATTAAAAGCAAAGTACCATCAAGGATGGATATTGCACTTTAAGGTTTCTAGACAAGGTTGGAATTTGATGATACCTTTACCCATGAAATTGTTGTTGAGTGATGACTAAACATTTTATATGCTTTTCAAATTTAAAGCAATATTAAAGTTGAATGCCCTAAACACCAACACTAGAAAGACTTAACATAAACAAACACCATATTTTAATAGAATTTAGAAGTTCATTTTTTTAAAATTAAATACAAGTAATGATTTTATATAATTCATTAAAACTAAATACTTTTTCTTCATTTATGGATGTATAGATGTCAAAAATTACAACTATTTCTCTTGTATATTGATATGCATATTAATAGTTTTGATAGGTGGGTGAATTTATAAAATATAACCATCTACATTAAACCTTGATCTCAAAGCAAAAACAAAGAGATAAGGAAGTTGTAGCAAATAGTCATTACCATGGGGAATTTGTAAATTGGAAGGATACAAAACAATTAAATCAATCAATTAATACCTTCCAAAACCTCTCAATTTTTGGTAAGTTAAATATGAGGACCAATTTGTTCCATTAAGGTCAATTTGTTCTAGGAGCAATCCTCAAACAAATATGAAGTGATTAGCTTATAGGAGTGAAGCACTATTTGAGCATTAATGAAGCACTAGTAGAATTGAGTGATTTGCTTGCCTCCTAGAGTGAATCACTCATGAACTAGTGGAGGGATAAAAAGACAAGCACAAATCCTAAGGACAATATTTGAAGAGTGATATTTTGGCATGTAGTAGTCCCATAACTCATTTTTGAACCCTACTAAGCCTTTTAGAGGCATAATTAAAAGGATGTAACATTCAGAGATGCATCATTTTGTTAGATATGCCTGAAATATTTTCTTTAGAGTAATAGTTTCTCACCCTAGGTAACTTAGGGGTAAACCTTGTCTATAAATAGAAGCCATAGTACACATTTTAAACATCTTTTGGCATTAAAAAATTTAGAGATATGCCTTTGTGAGACCTATATTGTGCTCTTGTAATTCATGAAAATGGTGAGAAACTGATAATTCGTTTGCACTCCATCATTGGCACTACCCTCTTGGATTGTGGAATATGCAATGATTATGGCATAATTCTTTAGCCCATCTTATCATTCCTCTCACGATTACAAATTAGTTGAATGGGAACATTGTTATTCAATTTTCTCATGCATTGATTGATTATACACTCTTCTTGCTTTCAAAAATACTTAATTTTAATCCTTCACACCCTAAACTTCACAATTTACTCTTATGCATATTAATTTCCATATTTACTTTCTACATCTTAATTTCATGCAATTGAATTAGGTTAGTTAATAATTTAGTAAGTATAGTGGGGATCCAATTTAAATTTGGAGGTTAGAATATGTCTTAAACCCTTCCATAAAACTATCATTGAAACAAAAAATGTGGGTGCATAAGAAGTTAGTCTTCCATAGTTCAACACAGGCTTTTGCATGCCTAGTGGGACCTTAGTTCTCCAGTTTATAATTTGATTGAATTTCTTGATTTTAATGCCAAATTTGCATACTGCCATAGGTGGGAAGTATTTGGTCTAAATCTAAGGACTTTTTCCAAGTCCCCAATTAAGTAGCAATTTGCTCCATTCAGGGCCAATTACTTGATCACCATCAAAAAAATCAAAGTCTATTTTGGGAGCGATTCACTCCACTAAGCTAGTGTTTCACTTTAAATTTGTAAAATGTTCATAAATTAAATCCAGAGTTATTTTTTGGGACAAAGGAATTGATTTATCAAACCTAGTCCCAAATTGACTTTGAATTTCATATTTTTTGTTGTTTGATTCTTATAGGTGCTTTTGCAGATGGTGGCTTATTACGAATTGCAAAATCATTTTTTTAATGAAGAAAGCAAGCAAGACAACATCAAATCATAAAAAACTCTCACTTTTAACTCTAATTTTACATCTACCATAGGAAGAGGGCATTTGGGATAGATTTTAGAAAAATCTTGCCAAAGTTCAACCCATCTAGTGCTTCACTTTGAGATAATAAAATTTATCCAAGTGGAATTTAAGGAGTGATTTGCTAAAAAAGACAAAAGGTTTTAATCCTACAAGGATAGTGATTAGTTCTAGAATTGAAGCAATTTATTTCAAGTAATTCGCTTGGCCCCATATTTGTCAAAAAATTTGAAATTCAAATTTTCAAGCAATTCGCTAAAGTTTGCTATTGATTCGTTCCAAAAAGCTCCCAATTCACTCTATAGTCCAAATTTTTCAAAATTAACCTCAAGATCTCTTGTTATGTTGGTTTAGATTAAAATAATTATGTATTTGGTGTTTTGGTATTGGTATGAATATCCCCACCATTTTATCCATTGTATCATATTTTTATGGTCATTTTTTGCTTAAGAAAAAGAGGTTGTACTCGGGTCCCCATGCTTGATAAATCACAACTATTTCCATTAGATCTTGAGAGTTTAAAAAAAAAATCAATCTTATCTTAAATAAGTTGTTATATCTAGACGCCTACATTGTTTTTCATAAAAAAATTGAATTCATTTCTTGGATCTTCTTCAATTTTCTTTGTAAATACAAATATTCTAGAATTCAACATCCTTCTTCTTGACATTTTCCTACAACAACCTTCACAATACGAAAACTATAACTCTAATGTCTATGCACTACATCTTAGTCAATTAATATTTCCAAAACTTTGCATTATCATAGTCCTCTTCACCAACTCTAAACTGTTAGCTTCCTTCTTGAAGCATAAGTGCAACAACAAGAAACTATAATAAATAGTTTAGTAGTCTCAAAAAGTCAAAAGTTCATGAATAATTTTTATCAAGGAATATATGCATAATAACTAAAGTATAGGTCATAATATAGTACAAGTAGAATGTTTTTTTATTGGTTGAAAATAGGTTTTGAAAGGATCTTTGAACCTTTTACAAAAAATACAACAAATGGGATTGTCTCTAGGAGACAACAAACAGGGCCATCCTGTACCTAAAGAGACTTATAGAGATTCAAAAATTTATACAAAAGTTTCCCACCCATGGAAACCTTCACCAATAAGCTCCAACAATTCAAAAATTTGAAAAAAGGTTTCCCACCTAGGGAAACCCTCACCAACGATCATTAGCAATTCAAGTGGAATTAATTTTAATCCCAATTAACTAGTTAAAATAACATTTCATCGAAATCGAAAAAGATGGCGGGAGCAGCAGGAGCGACAGCAGGAGCAGCAGGAGCGACAGCAGGCACGGTAGCAGGAGCTCAGCTTGGCGCAGATGCCGATGCAGGGCTGGAATCGAATCCAGCGCAGAGCGTTGGATTTTGGGCGGGCCCGGATCCTGGGGGCTCAGGCACGCCCGGGCCCGGGCCGGGCCCAGGCGGATCCGCGACATGGTCGGCCGAAGGCCTAGTGTGCGATGAGTTCGATGGGGTCAGGATTTTGGGCCCGCATCCCATTCTCGGCGCTACCGTCTCGAAAGGCCTTGGGAAGGCCCCCCCCGCTCCAGGTCAAGGGCGGGCCCCAGGCGGGCATAAACCCTCTTATCAACAGGTTCTGGCGGGCAACAGATCCCCTGGTCGGGCCCTGGGAGCTCGGGCTTTCCCTCCAAGGTACTCACATTTCCATCCAGGAGGAGGTTTACTCTTCCCTAGTTTTTGATTCTTCATCATATCTGGTTGGGAAGTTCCTGGGCGGGCGCCCAGACATGGAGACGATCCGTAGATGGGCGGCCACCAAATGGAAGGTCTCTGGTCATATCCAGCTGGTTGCCCTATCCAGAGGCTTTTTCATTATCAAACTCAACAAAAACGAGGATGCTGAGAAGATCCTGTCGGGCGGGCCCTGGTTCTTGGGTCGCAAAATCCTTTTTCTCAGACGTTATGGTGCAGACTTCCACCCCAGCACCCAAAGCATCAACTTCACCCCGATCTGGGTCCGCCTCTCGGACCTCCCCTTCCATCTGTGGCATGAAGACGTCCTCAAGCTCATCGCCCAGTCGGTTGGAGATCTGGTGGCTTTTGATCCTGCGACCAAGGCCGGTTCTCGCATGGTGCATGCAAGGTTTTGTGCCAACGCCAACCTTGAATCTGAGCTCCCCTCCTCGGTGACCATCTCTTCTGGGTCCTTCTTCTGGCACCAAACCCTGATCTACAAAAACAAACCTGCCTTCTGCACCTCTTGCAGTTCTCAAGGCCACCTCCCTCATCAGTGCTCGACTTCCAGGAAGGCGGTAGGCCCTATTCCCAAACCCCCGCCCAGTTTTGGTCGGGCCCCCTCCCAGGATCCTTCCCGTCCTACCCCTAGCACTCCCCCCAAGGAGGTCTCCCCTTCGGGCCCCCAGGCCCTTGGGCCCAGCTCGGAGAACCCTAGTGTCCCCTTCGGGGCCCCGATCCCCGATCCTCCCCCGTAGGTCATTCTGGCTCTGCAAGCCCCGGATCCTTTCGAGATCCAACCTTCCCCCCCCAACCCCTTCTGACCCCGGCCCCCCAGCCCTTCCCGGAACCCACCCCTTTGGTTTGTGGGTCCGAACAATCGAATGATGAGACCGAAGGCAGCTCTCCATCTGAGTCAGATGAAGTCAGCCCCAAGAGGACCAGGAGCAGATCCTTTGCCACAGATTTTGGCTCCAAAGGTAAACGAGGACGGCCCACCCGATGTGAGCAACGATCAAGGATCACCGAGGATGATATCGCCAGTGGGTCCCAGACTACGCTTCCTGATGCTGTCTCGAATCTTCGCAAGGCGGATGATGCCCGATCCAAACCTCCCACCCAGGCTGGAAAGGGGGGCAGGCGACCCCAAAAGGGTGCCAAATGAAGCTAATCTCCTGGAACATTAGGGGACTTAATGGAGTCCCCAAGAAAAGGATCCTCGGCCAACTCCGAAGGGATCACCGCCCGTCCTTCATCCTCCTCCAAGAGACCAAGATTGATGACGCCGCTGCTCGGTGAATAGCCCTTTCTACCTGGTGCAACTACGAACTTCTCTCCACCCCCGCGACTGGTTCAGCTGGGGGCCTCATGTGCATGTGGGACCCTCGATCTTTCGAGGGAAGGCTCATTTCTTCTTCGCCCAGAATCATGAACATCCTGATCCATTACCTCAACTCTAAGCATTCGTGGATCCTTTCCAACATCTACGCTCCCAATAGTCCCGTTGAGAAAGCAAGGCTCTGGCAGGAGATCAACTCGATGAGAGAAGCCTTCGCTCCCCTGCCCTGGATCCTGGCCGGGGATTTCAACAGCCCCCTATTTTCCTCTGACAAATGCGGGGGCTCAGAGGCCAGAACCAAAAGCATGGATGATTTTGGGGCCTTCACTGCCCACAACGAGCTCATGGATGTCAGTCTGAAGGGAGCCCGGTTCACGTGGTCCAACAAGAGAGTGGGTCCCAATCACATCCAGGTTAGGTTGGATAGAGTGTTCTTGTCCAAGGAAGCACTCCCCACATTTGCTGACGCCTCCCTCTTGGCCCTCCCCAAAATCGGATCCGATCATTGCACCCTCCTCCTTGAGACTGATCATCGGCCCCCCCCAAGAGACCCTTCCAGTTTGAGTCCATGTGGCTTCACCATCCTGACATCCGGGCCCAGGTCGACTGCTGGTGGGCTCCCCCTGCCCCTGGCTGCCCCGTCGAGCAGGTCTCCCATAAGCTGAGACGCCTCAAGGAGCACCTCAAGACTTGGAACAAAGAAGTGTTCGACAATATCTTCGAAAGCAAAGCGGCTATCAAAAATAAACTTGAGGACATTGAATCCAGATTCCAAGCTGGGTCTCAAGAGCCTGGCCTCAGGGAGGAGGAACGCACTGCCCTTTCCGAGTACCACAATGTCCTAGCTAGGGAAGAAACCTTCTGGAGGCAGAAGTCGCGTGCTCTTTGGATCCAAGATGGCGATGCAAACACCAAGTTCTTTCATGCTTCGACCCTTCGCAACAGGGGCTCCAACAGAATAGCCGAGCTGGTCGACAATAATGGCAGCATCATCAACAAGGAAGCGAACATCCAAGCCGAGGCAGTCCGCTTCTTCCAAGAGCTCCTGGGCGATGGACCTCCTATGTCCCCTGAGGCGGCCGACTCCCTCCTGGCCCACATCCCGACGTCCATCCCAACCGTGGCTAATGCTAAACTGGTCCAGGCCCTGTCGGACTCAGAAATCCATGCTGCCACCTTTTCCATGAAGGCTAAGGCGGCTCCGGGCCCGAACGGGTTTCCTCCCCGCTTTTTCCAGAATTTCTGGGATATCGTGGGCCTTGACGTTTGCGCTGCCATCCGGGACCTGCAGTTTGCCAGATCCATCCCCAGGGGCATCAAATCTACATTCATAGCCCTGATCCCGAAGACCCAGTCCGCCAGGTCCCTGTCAGACTTCCGCCCCATCAGCCTGTGCAACGTCCTCTATAAAATTCTGACCAAAGCCATGACAACCCGCCTCAAAGACATCCTTCCCCTGATCATTTCCCCCTGCCAGGGAAGCTCCGTCAAAGGTAGGCTGATCACCGACGGGGTCATCATCATGCATGAGGCCATTCACTCAGCTGTCCTATCCAGAAAGGCCCATTTCTTGCTCAAGCTCGATATGAATAAAGCCTTTGACAGGGTCGACTGGAGCTTCCTGTCCAAAGTCCTCCTCAAATTTGGGTTTCACCCCTCCTGGGTCCATCTCATCAGCAAGTGCGTGTCCTCCCCCTGGTTCTCTATCCCGGTCAATGGGTCCCCGACCGGGTTCTTCCCCGCTCCGCGAGGTCTCCGCCAAGGTGATCCCCTATCCCCGATCCTCTTCATTATCCTGGTCGAGGCCCTGGGTCGCACCATTTCGAACGCTGTAACCCGCGGCCTTATCTCGGGCATCAGGCCGACGCAGGATCTCCCCCCCGTGTCCCATCAGCAATTTGTGGACGACACCATTTTGGCCTCCTCGGCCTCGGTCCATCAAGCTAAGGCCCTCAAGAGAATCCTTACCTTGTATGAGGAGGCGGCTGAGAAAAATATCAACTTGCACAAGAGCAAGATTTACTTCATCAACACCCCTGTGGCTAGGCAACTCAAAATCGGGCGGATCCTAGGCTGCTCCCCCGGCTCCCTCCCTTCCTCCTACCTCGGGCTTCCACTGTTCACAGGGGCGTCTTCCAAAGGGTTGTGGAGTGGGTTGATCGAGCGGATCCAAAGAAAACTTGCCCCCTGGAAAGGCCACCTTCTTTCTCAAGCCGGCAGAGCCACTCTCTTAGCATCCGTTCTCCAAAGCATTCCAATATACTTCATGTCGGTCTTCAGAATTTCGGCCTCCATTGCTAATCTCATCGAGCAAATCCAGAAATGATTTCTCTGGTCGGGAGGCGAAGACAAAAAAAGGCTTCCCCTGGTCTCCTGGACCCTAGTCTGCCGCCCCAAGGCTAAGGGAGGAATCGGGCTCAGACGGGTGGTTCCCATGAATCAGGCCCTTCTGTCCAAACATGCCTGGAAGGTCCATACCAATACCTCTGACGAATGGGTTGGCATTGTTCGAAGGAAATACTGTCACAGTCACCAGAGACATCGTTCAACTTAGGACCAGATGGCTCCTTGGGGACAGTGCCAAGATCGACTTCTTGGAGGACAGATGGATCCTCGACGAGGCCCTGAGCTCCGACAGAGATCTCCTTCTTCTCAGGCCTGGGCTAGCGTGCCGCGGGCCCAGAGTGTCTGAATACATGGCCCTGTGCCAGGGGCAGATCACCTGGAAACCCATCCCGAACCCCAGGTTCCCGCTTCAAGCTGCCAGACTTCAGCGCATCCTCAGTGCGACAGTCATTACTTCTTTTGGCACCAGCGACAGAATCGTGTGGCATGGCTCTCCTAGCGGCATCTTCTCTGTCAAGTCTGCCTACCATATTTAGAGAACCCCCGGGGCTACCACCTTCCCGACCCAGATGGTCTGGGCTAAGAAATTAATCCCCAAAATTAGCCATTTCATCTGGGCGGCCACCCAAAACAAAATCCTCACGATCGAAAATCTGATCAAGCGTGGCTTCCAAATCCCCAACAGATGTTTCCTCTACTGCGTCGCGTGGGAGTCTACCAACCACCTCTTCTTAAACTGCGCCTTCTCTTCCGTAGCTCTGGGCCTCATCCTTTCCCAGTTTTTCGTTCAGTGGGTGGCCCCTAATTCCATTTTCGACCTGCTACCCCAGTGGCCCACCCCCTTTGCCCATCCCCTCCTCCGCTTCCTCTGGAAGGCCTGCCTTCCCCATTTGCTCTGGCAGCTTTGGCTCGAGCGCAACCGACGAGCCTTTTCAGCCCCGGCCTGCTCCCCCCAGAGGTTGGCCATCAAAGCGGTTTCCTTTGCCTCCGAGAATTCTCGCTTCATCCCCTTTTTTTCGGAGCCTAGGCGCTCGAGCGAAGCCTCCGTCCTCTCCTCCCTCGACTTCCAGATCACCCCCCCTATTTCCCCTCCCGCCCCTTCCCCCCGATCCCTGATCAGATGGACTCCCCCCCCTTCGGGTGGCTCAAGCTCAACTTCGACGGTGCGTCCAAAGGCAACCCCGGACCCTCTGGGGCCGGCGGGGTTATCAGAGACAGCTCCGAGAATCTGGTCTCTGCCTTCGCGGTCCCGCTGGGTAGACAAACTAACAACTTTGCTGAAGCTGCTGGCATGCTCAATGGCCTGTCGGCTCTCAGGGGCCCCTCCCCAATTATTATCGAAGGGGACTCTCAAGTCATTATTAGAGGTGCCAGGCAGCCCGAGTCCTGCTCATGGCGATTTCAGAACTCCATCCGGGAGGCCCTCTTCCTGCTCCAGGGTTTTCCTGATCACACCTTCCAACATGTTCTCAGAGAAGGCAACAGGGCGGCTGACTTCATGGCGAACCTTGGCATCACCGTTGGAGAATTCACCAACTGGACCTCGCACTTCCCTGCAGGCCTAGTTCAAATTGCGCTGCAGGACCATCCCGATCATGTCGTTCGACCAGGTGTCTAATCTCCCCCGTGGCTGGGCGACGTTGTCCTCCCGGTCTGTGCCCTCGCTGTTCAGTACTTCCCGACCCCGTGGCAGGCCTTCGACTCGCGGCCCTGACAGCGCAAGGATCCTCCCCGCACCGGCCCGCGTCACCGGTCTAGTCAGCTACCCTCGCCGGCCAGCTGGCAGCCCCGACAGTCTTTTTGCTTCATTTTTTGGGATTGGTTTTTTGGAGGTTTGTGGCTGCGCCCGGTTTTGTTGGGTTTTTTGTTGTTTGTAGGCTCCAGGGCCCCGTGGCAAGGCCCTTATTGCTTTTGTCTGTTTCCTGGGCCCCGGTTTGGGGCAGTCAAGTCTGGTTATACAGCTTACTGCTTCGGCTTATATTGTAAATAAGGTTTTGGGATCCTTTTAAAAAACCCACTGTAAATATTTTGTTAACTATCAAAAAAAAAATAACATTTCATCATTTTAATAAGTTATGAAATCAATATCATTCATGTTATAATGCCATTTTAACAAATCATAATGGTATTATTTTAATAAATAGTTTAGAAGTATCAAAAACTTAAAAGTTCCAATCCATACTCTCTCCCATAATCCAAACAACAACTCAAATAATCCATTCAGCCATGAAGTCCATCCGATATCATCTTCTTCTACTTCAACATACAAAACTTCTACTCTCTTCATGAAATCATAGTCTACTTTATCAAATTTGGACTGTTAGTTTCCTCCAATGCATTGATCTATAAATGGATCCCCTTAAACATTTTGTAATCCTATGGAACATCATTTTTTTTCAATAAGCTATGTGTGGGCTCTATTGGGGGCCGCTCACATTACAAAAACAAAACATTGTATTGCTCTCATTACATTTCTAACAAGTTAATTAAAGCATATACAATGTTGTCTTTCTATTAAAGATATTCTTCATTTGCTTTCTTATCAAAGTTATTCTTCATCTTCCTCAAACTGCTAAGTGCTAAGTTTCCACAATCGACTCCTTTTATATCAGATGCCTTTTGAAATTTAAATTATGTCAAGAAGAAATTCCACACTGCAAGTGGCTAAAATATTTGTTTCCCAACTTCTATATCTATAAATATCTTATCTATAACAACCTCACAATTTCTTAATATTTTTTTTAGGGTTCTTATTCATTTTCCTAGTATTTCATGATATATATATTTTTTTGATTGGTAAAAAGGGATTTTGAAAGGATCCCATAACCTTTTACAGAAGGAGAAGGTTGGGAGAAGAGATCCCAACCACAAAATAGCTTAAGAAATAGACTCTCTATGGGCTATTGGAGAAAAATAGCTAAAACAGAGAAAGAGAAGCCCACACAGGAGCAAGAGAGAAAGCCACACCAACAAAGAAGAGAAGCCCTCACAAGGGTAGTAGGGAAAACCTCAAAGGTAAACACAAAAATGAAAAGGGGTTTTTCGTAAAGGAAAAAAACCCTGCATCCAAAATAAAAGGGTTTTCCCACACATGAGAAAACCTCAAACTTAGAAGGTGAGCTGCAACTAAATCAGGACTATCTACAGATGAAACATGACCACTCACAAAGACAAAATAGGACCATCCGCCAACTGAAATAGGACCATTTGCAAAGGAATCAAGAGCAATCAAAAGTCACACAAGACCATCCATAAATGAAGCATGACCATCCAAAAACCAACATAGGGCCATCTGCAAAACAACCCAGGTCCATCCGCAAACCAAACCAAACCATCCACAAAAGCCCCCATGCAAACTCCCATAGAAGAAGGTTAAGCATAGTCAAAGACAAACCATGGAAGGAGGATGCCCAAATTAACAAGAAACCCTAACCCTACCACCATAGGAGAAACTACATAATCCTTTTGCCATACATGGTCCCCCCAAGACCAAACAAATATGAGAAGGAATCCAATAGAAACCCCTGGACACGAGCCCCAAAATGCCAGCTACGAAAAACACTCAACTATGAATCTGGGGCCTCCCCAAGCCTAAAGAAGGTAGTAAATGACCACCTTGGCAAGAAGAACAAAGAAACACATCCTTTGAAAACCTCGAAATACTAGCCATGAACCATGAATGATGGGAAAATCTTAACTGGGAACAAAAAGGGCCTCCCCCAAGCCCAGAAACCAGTGAAAGACCATCCCATCAAGTAGAACAAGTGAAACAAAGCCACCAAAAATTCTAAGCCTCTAGCCATGAAACACAAACTATAGGAAACACTCAACTGATAACAATCAGGACCTCCCCCAAGCCTAGAGACCAGTGAATGACCCTCCCAAGAAGTGAAACGAAATTAACTGAATCCCACTCCAAAGCAAATCCAATACCCACATCGATACCACCAACCATGATTGTCTGATCATGCAACACCACCCAAGAAGACTTCTTGTAATACCTCAGGAAGAAGCATAGAATACCTTGGAGATCCTCCAGGCACCAAGCAACAGTAGTAAGGGCAAGAAACCCTAGAAAAACTAGGAGATCTACTTGGAAACCACAACACAACAATAGATACGCAAGAGAACCCTAGGAAGAGCCGAGGAGGGAGCGAGAATATGAATAAGTGATCTCTCATCCATAACGAGAGGTCTCTTGCTCTTGCATCGGGGCATCTCTTAAGTGCACTCTGGATTCGCCAGAAGAAAATAATTCTCATACCTAGAACACCTTAGAAATAAGCAGAAAAAGGTTTGGAAACCCTTTAGGCACCAAGAAACAACAAGAAGAGCTAGGAACCCTTGGAGAACTAGGAGATCTACCTAGAAAATCATAGCAATGCAAGAAACCTACCAGAGAGCCCAAGGAAGAGCCAAAGAGGGAGCAAGAAGATGAAGAGGTGACCTCCCACCCATAGCGGGAGGTCTCTTGTTCTCGCATCAAGGCATCTCTTGAGTGCACTACAGATCCACAAAAATAAAAAGAGATTTATCTCCTCTTTCCTGGAACACCATAGTAAGAAGTAGAAACGGCCATGGAAACCCTCTAAGCACCAAGCAACGACAGGAAGGGCCAAAAACCCTAGGAGAACTAGGAGATCTGCTTGGAAATTCATAGCAAAGCAAGATATCCACTAGAGAGCCCAAGGAAGAGCCAAAGAGGGAGCAAGAAGATGAAGAGGTGACCTCCCACCCATAGCGGGAGGTCTCTTTCTCCCACATTGGGGCATCTCTTGAGCACCCTGCAGATCTTCTAGAAGAAAAAGAGGTATACCTCCTCTTTCCTAGAACACCACAAGAAGAAGCAGAAACAACCATGGAGACCCTCCAAGCACCAAGAAGAGATAGGAAGGGCCGAAAACCCTATAAAACAAGGAGATCTACCTAGAATCTACAACACAACAGGAGATCTGCCTAAGAGGCCTAGGAGAAACCGAGGAGGGAGCAAGACTACAAAAAGGTGACCTCCCACCTAGAGCGGGAGGTCTCCCAGTATTTCATGATATTATTTTCATTATTATTTTTTGTTTTTATTTGTGGGTTTAGCCCCACTTCTTGTTAACACTTGTGATATTTCCTTTTGTTTTCCCTTTGGGTTTATTTTTATCTTTGATTTTTCTTATTGGGTATTCCTCTATTTTTTTCATTCACATCAATACTTTCATCTTCATCAATATCTTCAATCTTCTCACACAACTTATAGTAAGACTTATCATCTTTAGGTTTACCTATTATGAAGGATCTGAAGTGCAAGGAATAACCTCAAAAGCACAATCTTCTTTATGTTGCCCTAGAAACCCTAAAGTCCAAGGATGCTCGTTTGTAGCAATTATCTTCTTTTTCTTTCCTAGAAAGCCTAAATTGTTATGGATTTCTTCCATCCTCATTTCTTTATTGTGATGGGCTTGAAACATTAAAGTGCAAGGGATAATATCTTCACCTATTTCACTTTTATTACCTAAAGAAGATTATATAATATTTGAGAAAAATGTAGATGATTTACCTAGAATAAACTTGACCTCTTTTGTCGTCTTTGTTTTAGGATTCCTCTCCACATCTTCTTTTGCACCTTTAATTCCTTATGAACTTGCCAAATGATATTGTAGATAGGCTTTCTTTACCTCTTCTTTTAGAGTGGAATATTGTTGATCTGTTATAGCTTCTATTACTGTATGATTTCCTTGCTTTATCTTGAAGTTTAACTCATGGCTATTTTTTTGTCTCTTTCTTCATAGTTTTCACTTTCCAAACTCTTACCATGTGTTCAATTTTATAATAATTGTGGCAATAAAATACGATATTTTCATAATCTACTTGTTGATATAATTCTCTTGATTTAGATTTAATCTTAATGGATTGTGGCAAAGGTTTTGAAATATCCATAGCAACACATATTCGAGTATATATAACATGCTTTCACTCCTTAGTAGTTAGTCCTTCCTCAATGAATTCCCCTAGGGTATTTCCAATATTCTTCAAAGTATCTTTATTTATAAGCTGATATGGAAGTCCAAAAAGCCTAACCCATACTAGAAGCTTCTTAATAGCTTATGTATCAACATAAAAAATTTCATTCCATGGTCTCAAATAAAGTATTTCTCTTCCCCTAAACCATGGGCCACCAACCATTATTCTACCTCTAATTTGTGAACTATAAAAGATGATGAGAAAAATACCTTTAGGAAGAAAAGTCAAAGTAATTTAAATTTAATCCTCACTTCCACTTTATCCAATTTGGAATCTCCAAAAACCTTGGCTATGATCTATGGAACTTACATATTAGCTGATTACTCATTCTTTACCTTCATCAAATTTAACATCGGCACTGTCCACAATTTTCTTTAGCCTCTTGTTGTAGCATTTGTAAGCTTTGCTTTTTGACGAATAACCAACAAAAATATCTTCATCTGCTCTATCTTCAAACTTACCAAGATTATCTTCACTTCTTTTGATATAACACTTGCTCGCCAAAGACTCTGAGGTATTTTGTTGTTGCCCTTTTACCGAACCATAATTCATAAGGAGTTTTGCTTTCATGTGTTCTGAGCATGTACCTATTTTGGATATACACCGCAGTATGGACTACTTCTTTCCAAAATCTGTCTGCTACTCTGCTTTCAACCAACATAGTCCATGCCATTTCCTGCACTATCCTTTTCTTTCTTTCTACCACTCCATTTTGCTGAGGTGTCCTGGCTGCTGAGAACTGTCTCCTAATACCGTAATTTTCACAGTACTCTGCAAACTCCTCTAAAATGAATTCTCCTCCTCTATCTGATATTAAACATTTGATCCTTTTTCATGTTTCATTCTCAACCTGGTTTTTGAAAATCTTGAACATATCAAAAGCTTCTAATTTATGCTTCAGGAAAAATATCCATGTCATTCTGGAATAGTCATCAATGCACAACATAAAATATTTGTCACCATTTATGCTTTGAGTTCCCATGGGACCACATAAATCAGTGTGTATGAGTTCCAAAGGTTTTCTTGTGTAATATTCTTTTGTTTTGAATGCGACTCTAGTTTGTTTCCCCTTTGGCATGAAGCACAAATGCTGCAGGTTTGTTGATGGTGGGAATATCTCTCACTGCCATTTTTGAGATGATTTTTACCAGATTATCAAAACTGATATGCCCTAGTCTCTTGTGCCACAACCAGTTTTCTTCTTCCTTTCCAATAAAAAAAGCTCCTTTTGAATTATCTGAGAGCGTGTACAGGTTGCCAGATGTCCTTGATCCAGTTGCTATCAATTTTCCATTGTTTATTTTTCTGACTTCACAACCCTGCTTTATAAAAACTACTTCATGACCTTTATCACAAATCCGACTTACGCTCAACAAGTTATGTTTCAAACCATCCACAAACAAGACTTCTTCTCGACTTAATTTTTCTCGTCACTAATTTTAATCGAACCTTTGCCAACTATCTTAGCTCCATCATTATTTCCAAATTTCTATCGAACCTCCTTCATATTTCTGTAACTTCTCAAATTTTTGTTTGTCACCTGTCATATGACTGGAGCATCCACTATCAAGTATCCATGGTACATATTTATTCTGTGCTTTGAATACAGTTTGTACGATTAAGGATTCCTTTTCTTCCTTCAGTCGCTCTTTTCCTTTCCACTCTGTTTTGATAATAGTTTTGGGCTCTTGTTTTGCCTTTCCCTTATCAGTAGTTTGAGCATGTTTTCTAGGAAGCTTTCTATTTTGTCTCATCCTGTATGGTTGAAATTTTCTTCCCTGAAACTGATTTAATGTAAATGTATTTCTACAGTTTCTTGCAATGTGCCTAAAATTATGACAGCTATAACATTCTACTGTATAATTCATCAGTGGAGAAAAAACATTTCTACTCGTGAAATTCCTTGGTCTTATATTATATTTGCAGTCTGAGATTTTATGTCAATATCCATTGCATTTAAAACAGAAACCAGAAAAAGGATAATTGAACCTGGGTGATGGTCTTTGCCATGTTGTCGTAGGAGCCATAAGTCTTCTTATTCTTTGAAGTGTGACATTGGTGAATCCATCATTGTCAATTCTCCTTTCGTGCCTGGCATTAATGCTTTCTTTTGCATGAGACATTTTTCCTTGATCAACATGTCTCTTAACTTCATTCTTTATGGATTCTGCATTTTTTGCCTTTGATCCACTTGATGATTCTCCTTCGATGAAACCCAGACCAAATTTGATGCCTGCAGGCCTTTGGTCATTTATGATCCTATCCAGCTTCATAGAACTTTCTTCATGTTTGTGATAACAACTAATTTTTTTATTCATCTCTTCTAGCTGCATTCTTAAACCAACAATCTCTTCTTCTAGCTTGCTGCAATAATCGATTTTCATTGTTATTTGCACTTCAAGATCTTCGGAGATTTTCTTAGATTCTTCTATCTATAATTTCAAACTGGTTATGATTCCGTTTGCATCCTCAAGCTTTCTTGAAAGTTTCTTATTCTTTTTCTTTTCTATCTTCCACTCTTCAAGTGCAGAGATCAATTCACCTTCTAGATCTACTTTAGCCTCAAGGTTTTCACCACAAACTTCAGAGGTCACTCCTTCTTCCTTTTCTGATTTAACTTCTTCAAATGCCATGAAAAGAGCTTCATCTTTTTCTTCTTCAGACTCTTCACCGAAGCTGTTTTTTGATGAACTGTCATTCTTGGAGATGAAACTTTTCTTCTTGAAGTTGCCTTTTCTGAAATTCGTTTTCATCTTCCAGTCACTTCTTTCTTGGTGCGATCCTTCATCATTTTTGTTCTTCTCTTTAAGTGGACATTTAGTCGCAAAATGCCCAACGCCTCCATAGTTGAAACATTTAAATGGTAGCTTCCCTCTGTATTTTCCTTTTCCCTTTTTCAGTTTTCTAACAAAGTTTGCTTTCATTTCATCTGATGTCTCTTCTTCCTCGGACTCTTGTTTTGTGTTTTTATTTTTAAGAGCTTTAAAAGCCACTTCTCTGTCTGTGGGTTTAGATCTTCCTATCCTCATCTCATATGCATTCAAAGAACCATACATCTCATCTATACTAAAATAATTTAGATTTTTAGCTTCTTCTATCGTTGAGACTTTGGAATCAAACCTTTGAGGAAGAGATCTTAGTACCTTTTTCACGATGGTAGAGTCTCCAATATCCTCGTCAAGCCCTCTAATCGCATTAATGATTCCATTAACTCTCAGCATGTATGCCTCAATGTTTTCATCGTCGTTCATTTTCAATGCTTCGAACTGAGCTCGATGTGTCTGTAATTTGGCCTCCTTGATCTTATCGTCTCATTCATGAATACTCCTCAGTTTGTCCCATATCTCTTTTGCCGTATTACAGCTCATGATCTTTACTAGTTCACTGTCTGCTAATCCGCACATGATAGCATTCTTTGCTTTTGAGTTACTCTCAAATAGTTTCATTTCGTCAGCCTCTTTTGGAGGAGTGATGGGTATTATGTATCCACTAACTACTGAATACCAGATGTCATATCCCAAAGCACGAGAGATATGTCTGCATCTTGATTCTCCAGAACGCGTAATTAGATCCGTCAAACAATGGTGCTTTTTTTGATGAGAAACCTTCACCACCTGCCATTGTGTTACTTCCAAGATCACCCTAGCCGATTAGGCTTGTATAGGAACTTAGCTCTGATACCAATTGTTAGTCTTACAATGACACTGAGAGGGGGGTGAATCAGTGTGGCACTTTAAGCTTAAATTCAGAGCACTTAAAACTGAAATAATGAAACCTTAAAACCAGATAAAGCAAGTATCACAAGAGAACATCACACAACGCAAGATTTAACGAGGTTCACCAATGTGGCTACTCCTCAAAAATGACTGCTTGGACTACCATCCAAATCCAGTCTTTGCAAAGAAATAACTTTACAAACAATTTACCAACACCTACTGGAAGGAGCACCTACCCCTGATTTATCTGCACCAACAGAAAGGAGCACCAACCCCTGATTTATCTGCACCAATAGAAAGGAGCACCAACCCCTGATTTACCAGCACCAACTGGAAGGAGCACCAACCCCTTCGCGTTCTCTGTGCACTCTGCTTTCTCTGCACAATCTACTTTCTCTGTGCAATTTGCTTTCTCTATGCAATCACTTCGCACACTCTGCTTCGCTACAGTCGAACTTCATGATCATCTTCTCCCTTTTGCGCACTCTACTCTCTCTTCAAATTTTGCACTTAGCATCTTTCGATACGACTTGCTCTCTGCGCACTACGATCGAACTTCGCACACTTCGACACACCTCAATTCTCAAAATAACCCTCCTTTTATAATAGAATTCTTGTGATGAAAACCCTAATCTTAGTCGGCTATAAACCCTAATCTTAGTCGGCTTTCATGACACCTGTAAACCCTAATTTTAGTCAGTTGTCATAGGTTCGTCGGCTTCAACTCAACCACGAAAAAGCAACATGTCGCGATATCATGACACTTTTGCTTACTCTCTCTTTCTCCTTGCTTTGGTCCCCGAAAATACATGTCGCGATATCGCGACACTTTTGCCTCCTTGCTTCTTTTCTTGGCTTGTACCCGTGAAAACTCAACATGTCGCGATATCACGACACTTTCGCCTTCTTACTTCTTTTCTTGGCTTGTACCCATGAAAACATAACATGTCACGATATCGCGACACTTTCGCCTCCTTGCCTCTTTTCTTGGCTTGTACCCACAAAAACATCATGTGATCGGACAACTTTCGCCTCCTTGCCTCTTTTCTTGGCTTGTACCCATGAAAACACAGCATGTCACGAAATCGTGACACTTTCACCTCCATACTTTCTCTCTCCTCATTTAGTCATGAAAATGCGACATGTCACGATATCGTGACACTTTCTCTCCTTTGCTCTTTCTCTTGCCTTCGGGTCGCGAAAATGCGACATGTCATGAAATCGTGACACTTTTGCTTTCTCCTTCTGTCCTCTTGAGTCTATGTCCTCTACTTTTGTCAGAAATCGTGACACTTCTTCGTACTTCACTTCTTTAATCGTGAAATCTGACACTCTTCAGTTGCTTTCTTTTCAGTACGAAAATCGTGAACTTCTTCGTACGCTTCCTCTCTTTCTTTTGTCACGAAAATGCGACATGTCACGAAATCGTGACACTTTACCAACTTGCTTTCTCTCTCCTATTTTTAGTCACGAAAATGCGACATGTCACGAAATCGTGACACTTTTCTTACTTGTTTTTTTTTGGACTTGTCACGAAATCGTGACACTTCTTCCTGCTTTCTCTTTTTCTTCCAACATGTCACGAAATCGCGACCGTTTTTCCACTTGCCTTTATTTCTTCCAACATGTCGTGAAATCGTGACAGTTTTTCCACTTGCCTTTTTCTCTTCCAACATGTCGCAAAATCGCGATAGTTTTCCACTTGCCTTTTTTCTTCCAACATGTCAGAAATCGCGACAGTTTTTCCACTTGCCTTTTTCTTTTCCAGCATGTCACGAAATCATGATAGTTTATCCTGCTTTTTCTCTCTTCCAACATGTCGCGAAATCGTGACAGTTTTTCCTGCTTTTTCTCTCTCTTCCAACATGTCACGAAATCGCGATAGTTTTTCTTGCCTGTTGTATATGTCACGATATCACGACACTTTTCTTACTTGTCTTTTTCTTTGATCTTTTGCATATGGGCCACTTCGGTTTTCTTGGACAATCACTGTACATACTCTGAGTAACCTTTGAACTCCTGTCTTCTGCATCTAAAAGGCTTTTGAACTTCTTGTCCACTGCATCAATAGATCTAACTGACTGTGTTGACAACAATGACAATACTGTTGCTGCACCTTGCTCAACAATCTCCCCCTTTGGAATTGTTGGCAACACATGTGCAATTTCTTGTAACTCTTCTCCCCCTTTGACAATAATACCAAAGGGCTACTGCAGACTCCCCCTGAGTCCATGCACAACATTCTCGGACACAATTTATTACACTTAGCAAAATTCATGAACATGAGCACAAAGATAATCAGATACTTAAATGCTCCCCCTGAGAATGTGATCCCTGTAGCTAGTCAATTCTTGGGAAGTGTGACCACTCCCAATTTATTGCGAAGGTACTCAAAAACTTCCTTGGGCAATGGTTTTGTGAAAATATCTGCTACTTGCTCTGTAGTTGGAACAAAATCCAATTTAACCTCACCTTCCGCAACTTTCTCCTTCAAAAAGTGATACTTGATAGCAATGTGTTTTGTGCGTGAATGCATAACCGGATTCTTGGAGATGTTAATAGCACTGGTGTTATCACACTTAACTGATATTGGCTCACTGAAACTAATACCAAGATCTTTCAGAGTTTGTTTCATCCATAATACCTGCGTACAACATGTTGTCGCTGCAATATATTCTGCCTCTGTTGTCGATAAAGAAACTGACTCTTGTTTCTTACTGTGCCATGCGACCAATCTGTCTCCAAGATAGAATGCACCTCCACTTGTACTCTTTCTGTCATCTACACATCCTGCCCAATCTGCATCTGAATACGAAATAAGGGTGAAGTCTTTACCTTTTGGATACCATAACCCATACTCCATAGTACCCTTGAGGTACCGAAGGATCCTCTTTCACTCGTTGTCACATGAGTCTCCTTGGGATTAGCCCGAAATCGTGCTACCATGCATACTCGCTCGTAAAATATCCGGTCCGGTAGTCGTCGGGTACAGTAAGCTTCCAATCATAGATCTATACATGATTTGATCAACAGTGGAGATTTGTCATCCTTGCTCAACTTGCAACCTGTCGTCATGGGAGTGCTAACTGGCTTACAATCCTCCATTGTGAACTTTTTTAACATCTCTTTTACATATTTAACTTGAGAAATAAATATGCCCTTCTTACTTTGATTAACTTGCAACCCGAGGAAATACGATAGTTCTCCAATCATTGACATTTCAAATTCTTTCTGCATCTTATTTGCTAAATCTTTGCACGACTCATCTTTGCTGCTGCCAAATATGATATCATCTACGTATACAACAAGAACAATAAGATGCCCATTTTCTATTTTGACATACAAATTACTATCCACCATGCCTTTCTTAAACCTTTGTTGAGTGAGATAGTTGTCTAGCCTTGCATACCATGCTCGGGGTGCCTGTTTTAAGCCATATAATGCTTTCTTCAACTTGCAAACCAAGTTGGGATCATCACCAAGTTGGAAACCATCTGGTTGCTCAATATAAACCTCTTCTTCAAGTTTCCCATTCAAAAACGCTGATTTCACATCCATTTGATAAACTTTGAAATTCTTGTAGACTGCTAAAGCCAGAAACATTCTAATTGCCTCTAGTCTAGCTACTGGTGCAAACGTTTCCTCAAAGTCAATGCCTTCAACTTGTGCATACCCCTTGCATACCAATCTTGCTTTATTTCTGACTACCTGTCCGTCTTCATTCAATTTGTTTCAAAAAATCCATTTAGTCCCGATTATATTTTTATTAGCGTGTCTAGGTACTAACTCCCAAGTTTTGTTTTTCTCGATCTGATCTAATTCTTCATTTATTGCCTTCATCCAACTTTCATCTTTGCTTGCATAAGTAACATTTTTGGGCTCAATGTTGGATAATAGAGAGTAGTTACTTACTACTCTTCTTCTTGTCTGAACACCAACTTTGGGGTCTCCAATTATTTGATCTCTAGGATGATTTTTCTGCCAGCTCCCTGTTTTGAATTTCTTATTCTCTTCCACTTCTGAATCACAACTTACATCATCTGAGTCAATTTTTTGTATCTTTTCCATTTCGTTTTCCTCATCTCCTTCAATAACCTCTTCATAAATTGGGTAGTTCGTTTCATAGCTAATTACTCGTTCTTTACCTTCATCAAATTTAACATCGGCACTATCCACAATTTTCTTTAGCCTCTTGTTGTAGCATTTGTAAGCTTTGCTTTTTGATGAATAACCAACAAAAATACCTTCATCTGCTCTATCTTCAAACTTACCAAGATTATCTTCAGTTCTTTTGATATAGCACTTGCTGCCAAAGACTCTGAGGTATTTTGTTGTTGCCCTTTTACCGAACCATAATTCATAAGGAGTTTTGCTTTCATGTGTTCTGAGCATGTACCTATTTTGGATATACACCGCAGTATGGACTGCTTCTTTCCAAAATCTTGTCGCTACTCTGCTTTCAGCCAACATAGTCCGTGCCATTTCCTGCACTGTCCTGTTCTTTCTTTCTACCACTCCATTTTGTTGAGGTGTCTTGGTCGCTGAGAACTGTCTCCTAATACCGTAATTTTCACAGATACTCTACAAACTCCTCTGAAATGAATTCTCCTCCTCTATCCGATCTTAAACATTTGATCCTTTTTCCTGTTTCATTCTCAACTTGGTTTTTGAAAATCTTGAACATATCAAAAGCTTCTAATTTATGCTTCAAGAAAAATATCCATGTCATTCTGGAATAGTCATCAATGCACAACATAAAATATTTGTCACCAATTATGCTTTGAGTTCTCATGGGACCACATAAATCGGTGTGTATGAGTTCCAAAGGTTTGCTTGTGTAGTATTCTTTTGTTTTGAATGTGACTCTAGTTTGTTTCCCCTTTTGGCATGAAGCACAAATGTTGTTTGCAGGTTTGCTGATGGTGGGAATATCTCTCACTGCCCTTTTTGAGATGATTTTTACTAGATTATCAAAACTGATATGCCCTAGTCTCTTGTGCCACAACCAGTTTTCTTCTTCCTATCCAATAAAACAAGCTCCTTTTGAATTCTCTGAGAGCGTGTACAGGTTGCCAGATGTCCTTGATCCAGTTGCTATCAATTTTCCACTATTTATTTTTCTGACTTCACAACCCTGCTTCATAAAAACTACTTCATGACCTTTATCACAAATCTGACTTACGCTCAACAAGTTATGTTTCAAACCATCCACAAACAAGACTTCTTCTGACTTAATTTTTCCATCACTAATTTTAACTGAACCTTTGCCAACTATCTTAGCTCCATCATTATTTCCAAATTTTATTGAACCTCCTTCATATTTCTGTAACTTCTCAAATTTTTGTTTGTCACCTGTCATATGATTGGAGCATCCACTATCAAGTATCCATGGTACATATTTATTCTGTGCTTTGAATGCAGTTTGTACGATTAAGGATTCCTTTTCTTCCTTCAATCGCTCTTTTCCTTTCCACTCCGTTTTGATAGTAGTTTTGGGCTCTTGTTTTGCCTTTCCCTTATCAGTAGTTTGAGCATGTTTTTCGAGAAGCTTTCTATTTTGTCTCATCCTGTATGGTTGAAATTTTCTTCCCTGAAACTGATTTGATGTAAATGTATTTCTACAGTTTCTTGCAATGTGCCCAAAATTATGACAGCTATAACATTCTATTGTATAATTCATCAGTGGAGAAAAAACATTTCTACTGGTGAAATTCCTTGGTCTTACATTATATTTGCAGTCTGAGATTTTATGTCCATAGCCATTGCATTTAAAATAGAAACCAGAAAAAGGATAATTGAACCTGGGTGATGGTCTTTGCCATGTTGTCGTAGGAGCCATAGGTCTTCTTCTTCTTTGATGTGTGACATTGGTGAATCCATCATTGTCAATTCTCCTTTCGTGCCTGGCATTAATGCTTTCTTTTGCATGAGACATTTTTCCTTGATCAACCTGTCTCTTAACTTCATTCTTTATGGATTCTGCATTTCTGGCCTTTGATCCACTTGATGATTCTCCTTCGATGAAACCCAGACCAAATTTGATGCCTGCAGGCCTTTGGTCATTTATGATCTTATCCAGCTTCATAGAACTTTCTTCACGTTTGTGATAACAACTAATTTTCTTATTCATCTCTTCTAGTTGCATTCTTAAACCAACAATCTCTTCTTCTAGCTTGCTTGCAATAATCTATTTTCATTGTTATTTGCACTTCGAGATCTTCGAAGATTTTCTTAGATTCTTCTATATTGTACTTTCAAACTGGTTATGATTCCATTTGCATCCTCAAGCTTTCTTGAAAGTTTCTTATTCTTTTTCTTTTCTATCTTCCACTCTTCAAGTGCAGAGATCAACTCACCTTCTAGATCTACTTCAGCCTCAAGGTTTTCACCACAAACTTCAGAGGTCACTCCTTCTTCCTTTTCTGATTTAACTTCTTCAAATGCCATGAAAAGAGCTTCATCTTTTTCTTCTTCAGACTCTTCACCGGAGCTTTTTTTTGATGAACTGACATTCTTGGAGATGAAACTTTTCTTCTTGAAGTTGCCTTTTCTGAAATTCGTTTTCATCTTCCAGTCACTTCTTTCTTGGTGCGATCCTTCATCATTTTTGTTCTTCTCTTTAAGTGGACATTTAGTCGCAAAATGCCCAATGCCTCCACAGTTGAAACATTTAAATGGTAGCTTCCCTCTGTATTTTCCTTTTCCCTTTTTCAGTTTTCTAACAAAGTTTGCTTCCATTTCATCCGATGTCTCTTCTTCCTCGGACTCTTGTTTTGTGTTTTTATTTTTAAGGGCTTTAAAAGCCGCTTCTCTGTCTGTGGGTTTAGATCTTCCTATCCTCATCTCATATGCAGTCAAAGAACCATACATCTCATCTATACTAAAATAATTTAGATTTTTAGCTTCTTCTATCGTTGAGACTTTGGAATCAAACCTTTGAGGAAGAGATCTTAGTACCTTTTTCACGATGGCAGAGTCTCCAATATCCTCGTCGAGCCCTCTGATCGCATTAATGATTCCATTAACTCTCAGCATATATGCCTCAATGTTTTCATCGTCGTTCATTTTCAATGCTTCGAACTGAGCTCGATGTGTCTGTAATTTGGCCTCCTTGATCTTATCGTCTCCTTCATGAATACTCCTTAGTTTGTCCCATATCTCTTTTGTCGTATTACAGCTCATGATCTTTACTAGTTCACTGTCTGCTAATCCGCACATGATAGCATTCTTTGCTTTTGAGTTACTCTCAAATAGTTTCTTTTCATCAGCCTCTTTTGGAGGAGTGATGGGTATTGTGTATCCACTAACTACTGAATCCCAGATGTCATATCCCAAAGCACAGAGATATGTCTGCATCCTGATTCTCCAGAACGCGTAATTAGATCCATCAAACAATGGTGCTTTGTTTGATGAGAAACCTTCACCACCTGCCATTGTGTTACTTCCAAGATCACCCTAGCCGATTAGGCTTGTACAGGAACTTAGCTCTGATACCAATTGTTAGTCTTACAATGACACTGAGAGGGGGGGTGAATCAGTGTGGCACTTTAAGCTTAAATTCAGAGCACTTAAAACTGAAATAATGAAACCTTAAAACCAGATAAAGCAAGTATCACAAGAGAACATCACACAACGCAAGATTTAACGAGGTTCACCAATGTGGCTACTCCTCAAAAATGACTGCTTGGACTACCATCCAAATCCAGTCTTTGCAAAGAAATAACTTTACAAACAATTTACCAGCACCTACTGGAAGGAGCACCTACCCCTGATTTATCTGCACCAACAGAAAGGAGCACCAACCCCTGATTTATCTGCACCAACAGAAAGGAGCACCAACCCCTGATTTACCAGCACCAACTGGAAGGAGCACCAACCCCTTCGCGTTCTCTACGCACTCTGCTTTCTCTGCGCAATCTGCTTTCTCTATGCAATCTGCTTTCTCTGCGCAATCACTTCGCACACTCTGCTTCGCTACAGTCGAACTTCACGATCGTCTTCTCCCTTTTGCGCACTCTGCTCTCTCTTCAAATTTTGCACTTAGCATCTTTCGATACGACTTGCTCTCTGCGCACTACGACCGAACTTCGCACCCTTCGACACACCTCAATTCTCAAAATAGCCCTCCTTTTATAACAGAATTCTTGTGATGAAAACCCTAATCTTAGTCGGTTGTAAACCCTAATCTTAGTCGGCTTTCATGACACCTATAAACCCTAATTTTAGTCGGTTGTCATAGGTTCGTCGGCTTCAACTCAACCATGAAAAAGCAACATGTCATGATATCGTGACACTTTTGCTTACTCTCTCTTTCTCCTTGCTTTGGTCCCCAAAAATACATGTCACGATATCGTGACACTTTTGCCTCCTTGCTTCTTTTCTTGGCTTGTACCCATGAAAACTCAGCATGTCGCGATATCGCGACACTTTCGCCTTCGTACTTCTTTTCTTGGCTTGTACCCATGAAAACACAACATGTCACGATATCGCGACACTTTCGCCTCCTTGCCTCTTTTCTTGGCTTGTACCTATGAAAACATAACATGTCGCGATATCACGACACTTTCGCCTCCTTGCCTCTTTTCTTGGCTTGTACCCATGAAAACACAGCATGTCACGAAATCGTGACACTTTCGCCTTCGTACTTTCTCTCTCCTCATTTAGTCATGAAAATGCGACATGTCACGATATCGCGACACTTTCTCTCCTTTGCTCTTTCTCTTGCCTTCGGGTCGCGAAAATGCGACATGTCATGAAATCGTGACACTTTTGCTTTTCTGCCTTCCTGTCCTCTTCGAGTCATGAAAATGCGACATGTCACGAAATCGTGACACTTTCACTTTCGAAGTCTTGCTTTCTGCTTTTGTCATGAAATCGTGACACTTCTACTTTACTTCTCTTTGTCGTGAAATCGTTTTCGTACGCTTCCTCTCTTTCTTTTGTCATGAAAATGCGACATGTCACGAAATCGTGACACTTTACCAACTTGCTTTCTCTCTCCTATTTTTAGTCACGAAAATGCGACATGTCATGAAATCGTGACACTTTTCTTACTTGTTCTTTTTTTTCGGACTTGTCGTGAAATCGTGACACTTCTTCCTGCTTTCTCTTTTTCTTCCAACATGTCACGAAATCGTGACCGTTTTTCCACTTGCCTTTATTTCTTCCAACATGTCGCGAAATCGTGATAGTTTTTCCACTTGCCTTTTTCTCTTCCAACATGTCGCGAAATCGCGACAGTTTTTCCACTTGCCTTTTTTCTTCCAACATGTCACGAAATCGTGACAGTTTTTCCACTTGCCTTTTTCTTTTCCAGCATGTCACGAAATCGTGACAGTTTATCCTACTTTTTCTCTCTCTTCCAACATGTCGCGAAATCGTGACAGTTTTTCCTGCTTTTTCTCTCTTCCAACATGTCACGAAATCGCGACAGTTTTTCTTGCCTGCTGTATATGTCGCGATATCGCGACACTTTTCTTACTTGTCTTTTTCTTTGATCTTTTGCATATGGGCCACTTCGGTTTTCTTGGACAATCACTGTACATACTCTGAGTAACCTTTGAACTCCTGTCTTCTGCATCTGAAAGGCTTTTGAACTTCCTGTCCACTGCATCAATAGATCTAACTGACTGTGTTGACAACAATGACAATACTGTTGCTGCACCTTGCTCAATAAATCATCTCATCGTTAATACTCACTTTTGGTGTAACATCTGCTATCTGGATCAAAATTACCATGTATTTGCTCTTCTACCTATCTCCAACTTGGGCCTCTATACTTCTACATAGGGCATCCTAACTTCCCATTAGGGCTTTCAAATATTACTTTCCTTCCATACTAGATAATGGGGCTTGCTCTTGGCTTGTACTCCCTCTCAACTTGCACTCACTCCTCACTTTCACTCTCTTATGCCTTGCAATCGCTCCTCGCTTTCACTCTATTCTGCCTTGCACTCACTCCCAACTTACACTCCCTCTTGGTTTGCAATAGCCTCTACCTCTTATTTTTCTCAATATTTCTTTGCTTCAATATTTTTTAGAAATAATTTTCCATGCATTTGTGGTAAGGTTTCGAAGCATTGACACACTCCAAATGAGCCGGTCACTCTTTCACCATTATGGAACATTATTTTGAATTTGCTCCTTTTAAATATTTTTTTGTTATCTTCAACTAAACTTTCTATTTCCTCTAACCATGGAAAAGATAATTTAACTTCACGATCCTATATTAAAAACCCTCTATTGGTTATCCTATCTACATATTTGTTCCCTTCTCTTAATGTATGTGTAAACTTGATTTCCTCGAACTCTTTATCAAGGTATTACATTTCCACAACAATCTCTTGTATGTTCCATGTAGCCTTTTCTTCCTCAAAATTGTATTTATTACTATTAATAAAATTCCTTCCATCCAAAATTTATTCCATTTCTTTGTCTACAAATTTTTAATTCTTCTAAAATTGCCCAATCTTCATCTTCATTTATTATCTTAAATCCACTATTGAAAGCGTAATATTTTTTTTTTTTTTAAAGCTATGCGTGGCTTCTATTGGGGGCCACTCCCATTACAAAAACAAAACATTACATTGCTCTCATTACATTTCTAACCAGTTAATTAAAGCATATCCAAAATTTTCTTTCTATCGGAGATATTCTTCATTTACCCTTCTATCAAAAATATTTTTCATCTTCTCAAACTGCTAACTTTCCACAATAAAATCCTTTTATATAAAATGCCTTCAAAATTTTAAATTATGTCAAGATGAAATTCAACACTGCGAATGGCTAAAATATTTGATGCTCAACTACTATATCCAGAAATATCTTGTCTATAACACATTCAAATAATGTAATATGCTACGAAGTCACACACAAAACTGAAGACAAAAATGGTAGAATTGAACCCCATAATTGTATTAATTTTCCAATGAATTTACATGCAGATTTTGTGGAATGCCATTGAACTCTGTTACAAATTTTTAATACAATGAGAAAATATTATTCAAATAATGTAACAAGACTTCTCCAATTCTCCTATTCCAATCTGGTAATAGGAAGAATATCTAGACTTCAGACTCAAAAAGAACTAGAAATTTTCTCAGCTTCTTAAAAATAATTCTACCAAAACCTGCATAGCAAAGGGGAAGAATGAGGGGTGAATAGAAAAAGACACAAAGGATACAACAACACAACTCATAGGGCACTCAAGTATACCTCTTAGCAAAATTTTCTATCTCTAAAGCTTTATGTTGATTATGACCGTGGCTACTTCATTTATAGCCTCTGGTCCTTGATTCAGTTATTTCTGGCCTCATCTAGGCCTTACACTTGTCTTCTTCAAGATTAATCTCCACAATACTTGTACACCTATCCTCCACTGTATCCTTTTGCTCATATTGTAAACTCTGTTAGGACTTTTTATTTCAATTGTTTAATCGGTTATCTCAGTGCCTGATGAGTACTCTTCCTCTATTCCTAATTCATCCTATGGTTGACCCCCTACTTTTGAACTTTACCCTATTTCAATGTTATTTATTTCTTCTCCTGAAGGGGTATTTAATCTAATCTGCATGCCATACACTTTGGTTTCTTTCATATTTTTGGTTTGTTGGAGATTTTTGATCTATTTTTCAATTAGCCTCCATGCATTTGTACAAAAGGATATAGCAAACCTTATCATGTTCATTTCTATCAGATTAAACAATGTAATAAGATGCACATGTTTTATTATATTCATAATGAGTATATATACAATGCAGGTGGGTAGTCCGAAGGGACACACCCTTATAATAATAGCATTTACATTAATTAAACTAATGTATTATTTCTAACATTCCCCCCATAATACATTAGGTGGGATAATGTCTTAGGCTCTTGGCTTAGGCTTTGGCTCTTACTTAGGAAAATACCTTTAGGTCTGCCTCTAGGGCTATCGCCTCTGGGTCTATCTCTGGGTATTTTACCTCTAGGTCTGCCTCTGAGTCATTTTACCTCTAGGTTTACCTCTCGGTCATTTACCTCTAGATCTACCTCTCGATCATTTCACACTGGGTCGTCCTTTAGGTCTAAGAAAAGTAGGGTATGTTCTCCCCTAGAGGGAAAATACGATGGATAGTTGCTCCTAATGAACAAGAGCAAAATCCTCAGTTTCCTCCTCGTCATCAGTATTGGCAACATTCCCTTGTTGCTGGTGTTGTGGTCGACGTTGGTTCCATTCTCCCTGGTTCTTAGGAGGTGGTCCTCTTTGTGTAGGATTCTTGTTACTCGAATCTCCCTGAGTAAAAGTATTATACCAACATTCGTGTAAGTCATGGCCCTTTTTACCACAAATCAAACAACTTTTCTTCGGCTTGTTGGGATTTTGGTTGCCTTTTCCTTGGTGGAATGACATCGTGCCCATATGATTCGTTATCATGGCTTGCTCTTCTTCATTTGAGTTCTCATGGAGTGCTTCCTCTTGTTGCAATAGGTTGACCAATTCTTCAAAATCTGGCTTTTGCTTCAGGATGTTCAAGGATGTCACAAAGGTGCGATACGACTTTGAGAGTGCTCTCAAGACAATGGGTACAAGGAGCTTATCTTCCACAGTCTCTCCTAGTGCTTGTAGGGAGGCACATAGTGTAGCTACGTGACAAATAAATGATTCCAATTTTTTATCACCTTTTAACTTTAGAGTGTGCAACTGTCCTTGAAGATGAATAATTTTATTCTGGTTCTTGGACCCATATACTTGTTGCAACTTCGTCCATACTTCAGTAGAAGTATTAGCATCTCAAACATGTGGTTGGATATCATCCGAGATACCAAGTAGAAGGATCATACGGGCCTTGCGGTTCCAATGATCAAATGTCTCCTAATCCTTGTCAATTGTTTGTGGATGTTGCTCAGTCCCAGTAACAATCCCCCATAAGCCTTTGAATTCAAGAATGGCTTGAATATTTGTTTTCCAGGCCGCATAATTATCACCTTTGAGGACTTGAGAATCGGAGAGCAAAATTTTGGGAGCAGTTGATATCACCATTTCACTTGGGCAAAATATTCACCATCACTTTTTTTTTTGTTTTTTGTTTTATATTTATAAATATGAAATTTATAAATTTACAAATATTAAATATATAAAGTTAGTAACTTTATATATTTAATTGTATAACTTTATAAAGTTATTTTATAACTTTATATATATAATTTTATAATGTTATAAAATTATTTTATAACTTTATATATTTAATTTTATAACTTTATAAAGTTACTATATTTGTTTTTTTTTTAAGTTACTTTAAAACTTTATAATTTTATCAAGATTGGTTGTGCCCTTCACCTTCATTTTAATAATTGCATGAAACCCTAATTAGGGTGCACTCGGCTTACTTAATAACGAGATCACCTTCACCTTATTATGCACTCAAATATTTGCTATGAAATTGTCAAAGTTGGGAGTGGGAAGTGAGGTGTTTCGAATATCACACAGGTAACTGTCTATGTTTCTATTTTATGCGCTCAGGCTTGTTTAAATTTGTGAGATCCATCAAATTGTGTGTCTACTGGCAGGATGTGTTCATGTCAGTTGAACCAAATTATTCTTGTCAAATATAATGTTTGGAATGCTATAATTAGTAAGTCTCAGACTATAGACTATTCACTCCTTTGTTATTCTACATTCTTCACTTTCAACCTTCACAAACGACCCCTCGCATAAAGTTCAGTTAATGCAATTTCAAGAAACAAATGACTATTCCTAGACGTATTTGATGACTATCAAATGACGAGTTATTGTTATCCCATAACACTGCTAGGATCAATATCGTGGTAGAAAGAATTGGCAAACACGGTGCAGGTGCTTGCTTGCCTTATCCCAGTAAGATCGCTAGTTGCGTGGCAATGTTGGTATTGCACACATTTTTTACTATTTGAATGTACCCTAGGAAATCATTAGTCCCTACTCCAACCTCGAGTATGGAGATGTCGTCCTCAATGATTTGTTATGTTTTACTTTATAAAGTCTGGGGCTTGTGGGTGTCATCACTGCGTCCTTTCGAACTGAAATAAGGGAGTGTGCATGTAGAGGTTGCTCAGTTCAAATTTAATCAATCAAGTAAACTATGTCCAATGACTCGAAGAAGCCAAAAATTGTGTCAATTCCCTTTCACAAATCATATATCTAAGAGTCTCCCTGTCGGTAAGTAGCAACCCCACTTTGATAACAAAATTATGGATTGAAGGTAAGGCTTGAGGTTCTATAATTGTGATATGTTTCCCCATCGGTAGGCCTTGTGGTCTAGGAAATCACTCAAAATGAGCTAGCTATGTAAACATCTATTCACAACGAAGTGAAAGATTGATTGCTTCACAACATATCACTATTCACAATGTTGTATTTAACATCAATTTTTGCTATAAAATTAATGCTTTATAGTAGCTCTCCTCCATTGTATGTTGTATTTAATGGACCAGTGAATCAGATGAATTTTGTGTCTCACGTCAAGTGGCTTGACTTAAATCTGGTTGGGCATTGGATGTTCCACGTCTCACAGGTTTGATGGCAAACCTTGGTGCTCTAATACCATATTAGATTTAACAATGTAATAATATGCACATATTTTATTATATTCATAATGATTATATATACAATGCAGGTGGGTAGTCCGAAGGGACACACCCTTATAATAATAACATTTACATTAATTCAAATAATGTATTATTTATAACAATTTCTTGCAGGATTCTACTCTTTTGTGCGTTGATGAAGGCCTTATTCTTCTCATTAGGGAATCTACAATATTTACTAAGAAGGTAGCTTGCGTGGCCATTTATTTTTTATCATCTGGATGATAGTCAAACCCTTCTAGTTTGTTCAGGATGAGATCTTTGATGTTGGCAGTTTCTAAGAACTCTTTGAGCGATAGTCCAACATTTGCCAATTTTTCTTTTATATCGTCTAGTAAAGAGCACACCTTTGCTATATCATTATACCATTTCTTTAAGTTCCCATAAAATCATGACACCTTCATGAATTCAAAACTATTTATAATCTCAGTGCCATCACTCAGGACTACCTCTTTATCCTATAGTTCTTAATAATAATCGACCATCAGTAAGAGAGTAGGATAAATGACTTCTAAATCTGGTTCCTTTTGATATAGCAGGCTTTCCATCTCATGGATAGTAAATATGATCAATCTAATCTATTTGAACATTTTTGTGATCCCATCAACCCTGTCCTATATCTTCAAGGAGTTTTCTCTTTTGATTTTGGAGAGGCACTCTGCATAACCTACCTCTTCCTTTGCTAGAGTAGGTGGTGCCTGTGTGGCCTTTGCTTGAGACAACTATTCTTGAAAGTTGTTGATAGAAGCTTACATTTCTACATTTTTCTTATCCCTTGTCTCCAATTGGCTCCTTAAGTCTTTATTTTTTCTGATGCAGAAGGTCCACCATTTTTTCATTCATGGCTTTGTTCATTCTGACCATGTCATCTTCTTCACCTTGCATTGAAATGTCTCATGTTTCATCATCAATCTCGAAGACAAAAGCCTTTTGTGGTGTAGGTATGGATATCCTTGCAATATAAGATCTAGATATATCTTCTTGCACTCCTAAATTAGAGCTTTCTCCTATGCCACCCATTCCTGCCACTATCTGTAGTTCTCGCTCACCAAAAATACTAAAAACTATTTCTTCCTCTACCCTTTCTAGTGTAAATTTTGTTGAGGTTAAAGCTAGCTTTGACTTCTTTGCCTTAGGGATAGACACAACTTCTTGTTGTTTAACCCTGTGTTCTCTTAATATATCCCCAAAACCACCTGCTTTCCTCACATTCATTTGTATTACTAATGGAATTGGTACTACTTTGTCATTAATCTTCAATGAGCTGGGAATAGTCTGAGGGGCTAACTTCCTCACACTAGTAAGGGCTAGTAACTGATTAGAAATAGGGGCTGCAGATTGCTTTTTTGATGTTGCAAGCTTCTAGGAATATACTATGGCCATTTATTTTCCTTTATCTGTATCAGGTCCTATAGGATTTTCTTATGCAGTCCTGGGTGTTACTTCTATTATGAGGTGAGGGCTTTGAGGGACTTGAATTTGTTGCTCTACTATATCTGTCATACTCACTGTAACCTCCATTTGATCGATGCCCTACTCTTATATGATTTCCAATAAAGTATCTTCCCAGATTTTTGGGATGGGGGTAGGGAAAATAGGGGCTTCTAAATCTACAAAATCCCTCCTTACTGATTCTAGATCTGGGGGGTAGTCGTACGACCTTTGAACTTGTGAATTACCTCTATTTTTATAAGGGAACTTATCCCAAACATTGCGTAAATATTCCCCCTTATCTATGGCTTCTAAAAGTTTTTCCTCATACTGGTCCTTCTTGTGTTCAAACCAGGCATAGTTGTGAGCTATCATTTGTTTGTATTTTCCAGCAGGGTCATAGGGCCTCCAAGTTATTTTCTCAAAGTCCAAGTTTTCTAAATCATACATGCCCTTGAACATGGTTGGATACCCTACAAAGATGTAATATTCAAATTTGCAAGGAACATTGAGCCAGGGGACCTGACCATGCTTCTTTGCTAGTCTCATTTTGGCTTCTTCTGCAATCCGTCTCACCAGTTCTAGGGTAGCCAAAGAGAAAGGGTAGTACATAGGTAACATCTTAGAGGGAATTTTGTCCTCGTAAAACCTAATATACATGAAGCCTTCTGAGAATAAGTAATCCCATATCTCTTTTTCTTTGATTAAAGATCTGACTCCAGGTCCTAATATCTTAGGGAGGTCGCCTGTCAGGATCCAGTGAATCTCTATCATGGAATTGTCAAAAAACCAACCCAAGTGAGTGCATCCTTCATGTATCCTCCAAGACCGATTCTGAATGTAAGGACTTTTAGTGGCCCTTATCCTCATTTTACTTTCGTCTCCTAATTTCCTAGCTAACAGATGCATGAGAATTAAGTAGTGGGAGAACCAGGGCATCTGTTTCATTTGCTCCAAAACTACCTTTTTAAATTCTGTTAGCTGTGTGTGCATTTGCCTACTCAATTCTTCTTCCCAGACATAAATGGGGGGATTTATATTTCTATTACTTTGTGTTACTAGATACAAGATATCCCTCCATACCACATCAAGTTCTTGTACTCCCAAAAGAATGCTAATCATGTCACAAAAATCCCTGATCCAGGGTTTGAATGCAGTTTTTCTAATAGGGAAATTAAATTGTACATTCTTAGACGTATCAAAAAGCATTTGAATGGTTCTAAATCAGTTAACATGCGAGACTATCTTTAAATTACCTAGCGGATTAGCGATGTGTTTGAAGGCGTCAAGTTAAAACTTTCTTGATGTACTTGGATGCGATGTTGAACACTGACCAATCCTTGTTGTCTCAAAAGGTTATAGTGTTTTCATCATAGGCTACAACTAGCCATGCCATTAGGTCCACAGAGTAGTATACTCTGGAACATATCAATTTCCCCACATTGCTTATCCATCTATTGCTTCTAGAAGTGCCCTTGTTTTACAATTCTTTGCTTTGTGGAATAAATCCGCCAACAACCACAAAGAGCATTGTAAATTTTCTTCGGTGGACTTGAAAATCTGAATACAAGTGTTCTCAAATTTGTATTGTTGGGCCAGCATCAATTTCTTGTTTTGCCCATACTTCTTCGAGAAAGCGTACATCCCCATCGTGATAACAATTTCTTTAGGGAGTTGTGCGTATGGTGTTTGGTCAGTGATGAATTTCACCACCTCTTGGGTGTTCTTAGGCATGAAAGTAGCTCCCCAAGTGGTCATTATGCTCACATAATTCACTTCTACTCATGGAAAATGCTCTTCTGAGTTCTCTCTTACTCACCGTTTGTCCACAATAATTCTTCGCTCTGAGATAACCAAGGTGGTAGTGGCGTTCGATAGTGGGGGTTTAAGTAAGTTAGGGTGGAGTGGCTTCACTGTCTTAGCATAAAGTGTCATCAATGTAGTGTCACCAATAACATTTTGAATTTATCCAATGGACGCCTGCCATCGTGCCATTTCTAAAATCGAGTAGTTATGGTATATGATCTTCCTCGATCGATACATCTACGATGAAATTTGATTTGTGTGCCTCTAATCATTTACAATGCTCTCATTGGTTATTGGGTTGCACCAATATCTAATGTGGTATTTAAAATATGGTGGTGGTAGCCTTCCCAAGAAATTCCTCATAAAAATTCTGCAACCTTGGTCTTTTGAAAGAGTTAGCTTGAAAAGATATACTGTTAAAGAGAGATCATCTTTTCGAGCGCTGATCATCGGATCTGATCATGGAAGCGTGCACCCATAGAGATTCACCAACCTGTGTGTTGGTCAGTCCATAGGAAGAATATATCGTAACCATATTATCTTGGCTTAAGTATGATTATTAGAATTAATTAAAATTTAATCAACCTTTAAGATACCTTACCCGAAATACTTACCCTTTAAAAATTTGTTCATCGATCATAACACTCACCATTAGATCTAATCTGCTTCGAGCGCCACCGTTGATGTCCCTAATCTTGCATAATTATTAGTCCAATGAAATAATAAATGTATGCTAAGTTAGTCATGTGCATAAGGTAAAAAAGCCATGGTTAGAAGCCATTTAATTAGAAATACTTAGGCCAAAAATTAATTATCATTGTGTTCATTAATCAAAATATTAAACTTGCACATAATCTTGATTTATTTAGATTGATCAATGACTAAAAAATTTAAATGTTTTTGGTTAAATCATTAGCATTTATAATAAAACCATCTTCTTGTGCACCCACCATTAGATCAAGTCCAAGTCATGCACGCTCATCGATTTCCTTTAGACCTGTGCAAAGGTTAGTAGGACGAAAGGGGGAGGATTAACAAGGTATTAAACACTCATTAACATTGATTAGAATTTAATATTAGTCTTATTAACCTTTAATTAATCATTCGACCAAAAGAAATTGACTTAATTAACCTTCAAACTCCTTGGAAAAGCACCACCGTAAGATCTAGGCGGGATCAAGCACTACCGTTGGATCAATTGGTGTTGTGTGCTTCATATCCCAAGGGGGGAAATATTAATATGTGCTTAGACCATTACTAATCATGATTAGCATCTGCTTTAACTCTTAATCACTCGATTAATTTTGCTTTATTATCTTTCGATGACCTTGAGAGAGTGTTGTCATTGGATCTGGTCAGAGATGAGCGCTGCCATTAGATCTTGCTTTGATCATAACTCCTTTGATGACTACTTTGTTAATATTTGACTACTTTCGGGAAAGCACTATCTTTAGATATGATGAGGAACAACACTGCCATTAGATATGATGAAGATGAAATATAGTTAACCTCCGCTCAGATGATAGCTTTTAATGGTTGGTTGATCTACTATGAGCGTTGTCGTCGGATCGACTGATTATCGAGCGCAACCACTGATCTCTTGAGACTTGCAAATTGTTTAACCATGGGGTATATGCCTTTAATGATTTAAAATATTATGTCATAATTTTTTATTACCGAAGGGGAAAAATATTAGCAATGTATTAAGACCCTCATTAATCTTGATCATCATGGTTTAATTAAACATTAATTGTTGGATGCTCAAAACCTTGTCATAATTTTTCTTCAGGCCTTGATAACCTTTTTAAAATGGTGATTAATAAAGGGGGAATGATTAACCATGTGCTTAGAACCCTCACTAATAATTCTTATCGAAAGTTAATGAAGCTTTAAAATTTAATCTTTAAGTGCTTAAAAATTTGGAGTTTGAAGGTTGGTTAGCTTGAGTAGCACACGACCGTTGGATCTTATCAAGATTCAACTCTACTGTTCAAATATTTGAAGATGCAAACTCTTTAATTTTAGGCTTTAATAAGGTGGATGATCTTAATTTTATGTTTAATCAATTGATTATTAATATTAAGCTCAGCTTAATCCTTTAATAAAGCTTTCCCGTTAACCTTGGTTACTCTTAGTGAACGCGCATCCACCATATCAAGATGGAGCGAGCACTGCCCTTGGATTATCTAAACCTGTTTATTGCTTAATAAAATGGGCACATGATTTATATTATGACCAATATTGACTTTAGCCCTTAGATATCAGATAACTTAGGGAGTGTGCATCCATCGGATCGAACATAGATCAGGCGCTGTCGTCTAGATCTTAGGAGATGCATGATTTTTACCCAAAGGGGGTGCATGACCCTTAATTTGGAATTAATTAATTTGATTAGCCTCGAACCTTATGTTATAATATTTTTGACCATGCAACCTTATAAAATCATTTGATTTAACCTTCGGGTTTCTCATGAAATCATGTCCATCCATATCTTGGGGAGGCAAGCGCGTCCGTCCAGATCTTCGGACTTGCACAGGTTTTATCACAAAGGGGACGCATACCCTCATTGATGAATTAATTTTAATTCAAACCTTAGAATTATTTTATTTTACTTAGAACCCCATGCTCCGATTTATTTTCTTATAAGGACCAAAAGACTTAGGGGACTTTTTATGAATGTTTGATTTATCTTTCAAATTTTATAAGATCATTGATTATTGAATAAGGTCAACGACTAATTTCTTAATGACTAAAGGGTATTTAATACACCGACTACATTTTAATTTTGATTTAGACAAATGTTCTAAAACGACTCTCAAGGGTCAAAAAAATAAAAACCAATTTTATAGAGGCGAATGCAAAAAAGATCAACAAATTTGGGCGAAGGATTTGGAAATCAAAAATTTAAATTTGGGGGTATCTGATGTTGAGTCAATTTTGGCTCCAACAGGAAGTCCAAAAAGCATAACCCATACTAGAAGCTTCTTAATAGTTTTTGTCTCAACTAAAAAAATTTAGTTCCATGGTCTCAAATAAAGTGCATCTCTTCTCATAAACCATGGGCCACCAACCATTATTTTATCCCTAATTTCTAAACTAGAAAAGATGATGAGGAAAAAATATTTAGGAAGAAAATTCACAGAATAATTTGAATTCAATCCCCACTTCCACTTGATCCAATTTTGAATCTCCAAAAACCCTGGACATGATATATGGAACTTACATATTAGCCCTCTACTTTTAAGAACCAATATATCATGCTCAATCATCTCATCTTTGATCCTTACTTCTGGTGTGCCAATTGCTACTTGGATCGAACTTGCCATGCATTCACTTTTTTGATTTTCTCCAGCTTGGGCCTTCATAATTCCAACAAGGGCATCTTTATTTCTAGCTAGGGCATCCTGACTTCCCATTAGGGCCTTCAAAAATGACTTTTCTTCCATAATAGCTAATTCTCTTGGTTTGCACTCCCTCTTGGTTTGCTTTCCCTCTCTACTGGCACTCTCTCTTGCTCCCAACTTACATTATCTCTTGCCTCACACTTGCTTTTGGTTTGCACTCCCTCCTGGCTCACAAATGCATGTGTCTCTTATTTTTCTTGGAGTTCCTTTGCTTCAACAAGTTTTTGAAAACAATATTCTACGCATTCATGGTAAGGGTTTGAAGCATTGATGCACTCTAGATGAACCTACCACTCTTTTGCTATGATTGAATCCTGACTTGCACTCCCTCTTAGTTTACACTCCATTTTGGTTTGCACTATCTCCTACCTTGCACTTTCTTCTACCTCGCATTCACTCCCAACTTGCCCTCCCTCTTGTCTCATAATTTCCCTTGTCTTTTTTTTTTTTTTTTATGTTCCTTGGCTTCAACAATTTTTTAAAAATAATGTTCCACACATTCATGGTAAGGGTTTGAAGCATTGATGCACTCTGGATGAACTTACCGCTCTTCTACCATGACTAAATATTTGCTCACACTCCCTCTTGGTTCACACTCTCTCTATAATATCATTGGCTTTGGGCTTGCACACTCACTACCAGCTCATGCTCACACTCGCTGCTACACTTACTACCAACTTGTGCTTACCCTCACTTTTGGTTGCACTCACTTTTAATTACACTCCTAGATCAAGCTCGTACTTGCTGCTGCACTTACTCCCATATTACGCTCACACTTGCTGCCACACTTACTCTCAGCTCACGCTTGCACTTGTTGTTGCACTTACTCCTAGCTCACACTCGCACTCATTACTGCCCTTACTATCGGCTTGCACTCGCACTCACCACTACCCTTACTCTCGGCTCGTGCTCACACTCACTACTACCCTTACTCCCGACTCCTATTGAAAGCGTAATATTACAAAATCTTACCCCTATTATTTTTTGTTATTCCTCCTCCACTTGTTGATCCTAGGTTTCCTCTAGAAGTTTGATCAAAGTTTAATTTGACTAAATCTACTTTCGATGGTTTCTAATATATTTTTTGCCTTCCTTTTGTTTCTTTTGTACCCACCATCATAAAATCAATTGATGACTTTATTTCATCTATCAAGGCTCTTTGCTTCAATATTAGGGATTGAGTGAGTTGATAAGGTTGGTTTATGGTAGGAACCCAAGTTCCTAGCAGATCTATCAATGATAATTAGAATTGGATCTAAACTAATAGAATCACCTTTTGGATAGAATCACCTTTGCACTAGAGGAGAACCCTTCCAATGGATCAATTGATCAAATATATATATATATATATATATATATATATATATATATATATATATATATATATATATATATATTTTTATGGATTATTTGTGTGAATGGCCAACCTAATATATATATCTACCCTAAAGCTACGTTGGTGAAGAGACGTGATGGTTCACGTTATGAAGAGACGTGATGGTTCACGTTATGAAGAGATGTGATGGTTCACTTTATGAGTTAATAATATAATAATTAAATAATTAATAATACTAACTAATAATGTTAGGATGGAGGATCCTAACATGCCACCCTCCTTAAAAAGATCTTTGTCCTCAAAGCTCAAAGTGAGGAGCTTTATCTTCTATTTTCCAAGCAAAATTTTTGCAAGTTCTTGTACTATTTTAATATCACTTTTTTGAAGGTAGGGATATCTTGAAGGTCGAAGTGTTAGTGGGGGGTTGCCAAGAACAATAGTAGAATATTCCTTAGGAGAATCATGATGATTATGGGAGGGAAACCCTTGGGGTTCCTCAAACACTTCAAAAGGATGCTTAAAAAGAGGTGGTAAAACTTCTACATTCTCCTGTTGTTCCCTAGGAGAGGGAATGGAGGAGTGTGCAGTCACCTTTCTACCTTGTTTTTGAATAGGTTTGACCCTACGGTGATAACTCACTATTGGAGAGGAAATTGAGTGTAGTTCTTGTAGAGTGCATGTTTGGCCATAATGGGTCACTTCGAGAATGTCTACCTCATCCTTGCCTGATGCATCAATCACTTTTGGTATATCAACTGTATTGCCTTCCTCATTGTGATCAGGTGCTTGGGGTATTTCTTGCTCATTATCCTTGTTTTCTACATCTTCTTCCTCTTTCTTATCTTCCGTGGCTTCCTCATATTCCTTACCTTCCTCATCATCCCCATATTTAGTATCATTTTTAGGTGTATCCATCACTACGGCTACCTTAATCACATTTTCATCGTTGGGAGAACTATAAGGAATAGTTGCATCCAAAATATATAGTGCAAGTGTAATACATTGATGATTGTAAACAAATTTCTCATCGCAATGAAAACAAATGCCCTTTTTGCATTGTGCCTTCATTTCCATAGGGTTGATACGTTTAATGGGTAAGAGTCGGGTAAGTTTTGGGGTGGTGTACATATTTTGTGATTCCCATACAGGTGGTTTTGTAATTGGCTCCTTCCATTGGTAAAAATCCTCCTTTGTAATAATTTTATTTGTAAGGTCGTTCTTTTTAGGGTTAACTCTGCTATTTTTATTGCTATTTTATTTCAAAATCATCTTGTCATTTATTCATTACTTGCAAGATTTATTTTGAGATGTCTTTAAACAAACTTCCCCACTTGTGTCCAGAATCGATGCTCTAATACCAAATGGTAGGAACCCAAGTTCCTAGCGGATCTATCAACGATAATTGGAATTGGATCTAAACTAATAGAATCACCTTTGCACTAGAGGAGAACCCTTCCAATGGATCAATTGATCAAATATATATTCTTATTCATGGATGATTTGTGTGAATGGCCAACCTAATATATATCTACCCTAAAGCTACGTTGGTGAAGAGATGTGATGGTTCACGTTAGGAAGAGATGTGATGGTTCACGTTATGAAGAGACGTGATGGTTCACGTTATGAAGAGACGTGATGGTTCACTTTATGAGTTAATAATATAATAATTAAATGATTAATAATACTAACTAATAATGTTAGGATGGAGGATCCTAACAGTTTAGACTCCTCTATGGCTAAATAGACCTTCCTTTTCTACCTCTAAACTACTTTCCTTTCCTTTAAATATTATTTTGTTCCTTTTGAGTCATATAGTCCAAAGTATTATATCTTTTTATGTATTCTAGATTGTCTATAATGCCTCACTTTTAAAAGTTATTTGTCATTGCTTTAACCATTCTTCAATTCTACCATTCATCACCATGCATTTACCAAACATATTAAGAACCCATTATCATAGTTCCTATACTATTGAGCAATGTTCTGAGAGATGGTCTATACTCTCCTCCTTTTTATGTATAACAAATTGTGAGGGGCCACAAAAACCCTTTTCATTAGGTTATCCCAAGATAAAATTTTACTATGACCTACTAGCCATACAAACATTTTGACTTTTGGAATTCTGAATCTATCCCAAATATATCTCCATATTCTTGCAACATTCTTATTTTGTTGGTGCTTTACTTTATATTTCCTTCTTGTTGTGTATTCTCCCAAGCTATTCAACTATCAAATCAACTTATCCTTGACTCCCCTCAAAAAAATCATCGTTGTTATATTTTTGCTCAACTGCCTCCTAGCAACAATGTTCAGTATACTTGTAAAAAAATTCTTCTTTCTGTTTGTATCTTCCTTTGTAATAAAGTAATCTCAACCATGGTTTCAAAATTGGATATATATTTAATGGTATTTTATCACACCAAGTTTCCATCCAAGTAAGAAAAATGTCTCCAATTACCACCAACCATATTAGACCTTTAAACACTAGATCAATTATTATTTTTAAATCGTTCCATAGTGTAGAATTATCTAGCAGTGAGAATGCAACAAAGATTAATCTTGGATCATTGGGCTCAATGTACTTAATAGAAATATTGTCCATTATCTTTGACTCTCTTTGTCCAATCTCCAAATTACTTTTCCTCTTCAATCTAAGTTTGCATCCATAAGAACTCTTAAACCAAGATCTCCCTAGATTTTTTTATTATTGTGGTAAATTAAGGGGTTTTGAAAGGGCCCTAAACCTTTTACATTTGTCAAAGAGAAAAATCATTTTCAACACCTTCATATTACAACATTTGGACTAAAAAGGAGCATGTTGGATACTTAGATACAACAATTTTTATTTAACTCTTTCCTATAGGGATTTTGTATTTCTTTTTCTCAACACAGGTTTTTATGAGGGCTCCTAGTCCCCTCATACTAAGTGGGGTTTTAACCTTGGACCTTTCAAAGAGAGGACAAAGCCCTTACCACTACAGTTAGCTTGCAACTATAAAATATGGTCTTCTTAATGAAAAAAGAAACATGGCAAAGCAATACTCTAAAAACGTAAACTAGTTTCTGATTCACCAGATCATAGATATGCAAGTGAAGAGTATACTCCTAGTGCTACAGGATTTCTGGTTCACCAGATCACATTACACACAAATGAAGAGCATAATACCGACAACAAAAATGTATTAGAAAATAGAAGGAAGAAAAATAGGGATTATAAACTTAAATAAAGAGATGAGTTAGGAAAGGAATAAAAAATATTTGATTGAATTTTTATTCTAAAAAAAGGAAGTGATACATCTACAAAAATCCATAATTTTGTATTTTATATTTCTTAAACTCAATCCATCTAGTTTATTTAGACTCTTTAGGAGCTTTAAGCAATTATTTATTAGCTTTAGATAAAATATCCAATTTTGCTTTTTCTAAGAGCTTTGGGAGCTTCCACCTAATCTTCATTCAATATGCAACCTTCTTTTTTTTGGTAAGTAACAGAATATTTACAGCGGGTTTTTTGAACAGGATCCCAAAACCTTAGTTACATCATAAGCCTAGGCTGAAAAAATGAACAAAAAACGGGGTTGCGCCCAAAGGCAGTAATCCGGGGCCCGGGCCCTGGGCCCTGGTGCCTACAAAAACAACTAGAACAAACAGCAACAAAACCTTGGCTAGAAGCCACCAAAACCAAAAAATGCCACCGCCAAACGCGCAGAAGCTGGACGCCAGTAAATCGGTGGACCCAACGGCCGTTCCTGGCCAGGACGGGGCCCCACGCCGGTCAATACTACTCCCTATCGGGGCCGTCTCCCAGCCTGCGTCGAAGCTCAGCCAGGGCAGTGGCAGCGGAGGAGGCTGCTTGGGCAGCCGCATTCAGAGAGCCGATAGCCGCGTCAAGGAGGGCTCTGATAGCCAGATTCTGCATTCTATTGCCTATCTCGGAGCTAACATCGACGGGCTCCGGGGCTTCCTGTTTGGTCCTCTTGGCACTGCCTGCAGCCCTGTTGCTGCCAGGGAAGGGGCCTTTGTGGGCGCCCCCAGGAGTCGGGGCCCCACCTGTGCCCTGGGCCGGAGTCCTGCACTTTCGGGTTGGTCTACGGTGCTTCGGGGTAGGGGAGCCTTCAGGCGAGGGGGACTCCTTAGAAATGGAAGCAGCAGGGGAGCCAGCTGGGGAATTAGCCGCCTCGGGGGGGGGACAGCAGATAGGGGAGGAATGCGATGGAGCTGCGGCTGGTTGGCCAGAGCGTGCCTGTACAACACAACCATGAGGCCTTGGTGGGAGGGCCGAGAATGGCTTTTGTGGGCACGGTCAATGGAAAGACCCAGGGAATACAACAGAAAATGGGGAGTGCTGACCACCGTGGCCCCTCGGAGGTGGTTGAAGTAGCTCAGGTGGAAGCTGAAAAGCCTCTGGTCCGGGTCGTCGTAGGTAATGTATTGCATTACCGGGATGATGGCCTCATCAAAGGGGGCCGGGAGGTTGGAGCGAAACAGGTTTGCCTTGTCCCATTGCTGCTCCGAGAAGCGGGACAGCTCCTCCTCCCAATTATGCTTGTCCCGCCTGACTACTCGCCCCTTTTCCTCATGGTGGAGGCCTGTAACCTCTGTTAAAAATTCTTTGTTAACTTTAAAATGAAGCCCCTTGACCGTAACCTCACCGTCGTTCCACGAGTCCAGGAAGCATTGGGTGATCTCATCATCAGCTCCAACGAATTTGCTGAAGAAAGGAGTGAAATGCTTGGCATTGGAAAACAGCTTGGCCGACTCGCTCAGAGTGAGCATGGAAGGCTCGATGAAAACACTTTTGGCAGCCATGGGGCAGGGGAGGGAGGGGAAATCTGACCAGAAGCGCGGGGCCAGGGGACGAGGGAAACAGACACAACGGGAAGACTCAGCGCACGACGGATTTAAAACCATGCAGGGGGCCGAAGAAGGGGGGAGCCACCGACGTCGAGAATGGGCGCTCGAGGTCGGGTGCGACACGAGGGGGGAGGGGCTGAGGGGGCACGACTGTAGGTTGCCATGCGGGGCAAGGGGGAGGGGCCACTGCCAGCATGCCAGGTGGCACAAACTGATCGGGGAGCGACTTGAGGGTACAACATGGGATAATGCCATGGGCGGACTGACGCGGCATGGGGATCCATCCGCGAAGCGATCGAGGCAAAAAAATTAGGGAGGGCCGACGTGGAGACAGTCTTGGAACTGCCAGAGGCGCCAACGGAGCAATGCAGGTCCACGTCGGGAACAACCAAGCTTCTGGCATGGCCGAGCACACCTGCCACCGCGAGGGAGATCTGGGAGACCAACAGGCAAGCAGGAGACGAGGCCTGGAGGAACTTCTGTCCTCTGGAAACCACGCCAGTGGAAAGTTGGGGCCCCGACACGGGGCAAGTTAGACACCAGGGTCCTCCACATTGCTGGGCTGATCTTGCATGGTAATGTGAACCAGAGCTTCGGGAAAGTTCGTGGTCCAGGTAGTGAAGGCGTCAGCAGAGATGGCTTGGTTCGCCATGAAGTCGGCCGCCCTGTTGCCTTCCCTGTACACGTGCCGAAAGCTATGATCGAGGAATCCCTGGAGGACGGAGAGGGCTTCCCGGATGAAGTTGTGGATGCGCCAGAAGCAATTGCCCGGACCGTAGGCAGCTTTGATGATGACTTGGGAGTCGCCCTCAATGATGACTCATGAGGGAGACTCCCTGAGGGCGGTCAACCCGCTTAGCAGAGCTGCTGCTTCGGCAAAGTTGTTAGTCTGGAAGCCGAGCGGAGTAGCAAACGCCATGATCAGGGCCCCGTGGCAATCACGGATGACCCCACCCACCCCAGAGGGCCCGGGATTGCCTTTAGACGCGTCGTCAAAGTTGAGCTTGACCCATCCGGGGGGCAGTCCACCTGGTCAAAGATCGACAGGAGGGGGCGGGGGGGTCCGGGGGGGAGCTGAATGCCGAGAGAGGATAGGAGAGCGGCTTCGCCCAGCCGTCGGGGCGCCTCGGTCAAGGGGATGGATCAGGAATTCTCAAGGGCAAAGGTCACAGCCTTGGTCGCAATCCACTAGGGGGAATGGGCCGGGGAGGAAAAGGCTCTGCTATTGCGCTCAAGCCAGAGTTGCCAAAGCATATGGGGAAGGCAAGAACTCCAGAGGAAGTGGGTGAAGGGATGGGCAAAGGGGTTGGGCCATTGCAACAGGAGGTCAGATATGGATTTGGGGCCCACCCACTGGATGGAGAATTGGGAGAGGATGAGGCCCAAGACTTCAGACGAAAAGGGACAGTTGATAAAGAGGTGGTTGGTGGATTCCCAGGCATCACAACAAAGGTAGCATCTATTCGGGATCTGGAAGCCCCTCTTGATTAGATTCTCGATCGTCAAAATCTTATTTTGGATGGCCGCCCAAACGAAGTGACTGATTTTGGGGATCAGCTTCTTGGCCCACACCTGCCGGGTTGGGAAGGGAGCCTCGTCAGGGACTCTCTAAAAATTGTATGCAGATTTGATAGAAAAGACTCCACTGGGAGTCCCATGCCAAACGCATCTATCGTTTCCTCCGGAGGACGGGATGACAGTCACATTGAGGAGGCCCTGGAGTCTGGCAGCTTGAAGCGGGTGCCTGGGGTCCAGGATGGGCTTCCAGGTAGCACGCCCCAGGTTCTGAGAGAGATAGGCCGCAACCCTGGGACCTCTGTCCGCCAGCCCTGGTTTGAGAACGAGGAGCTCTCTATCGAAAGATAGGGCCTCATCCTGAATCCATCTGTCATCCCAAAAATTGATCTTGGCTCCGTCCCCGAGGATCCATCTGCTCCCTTTCTGGATTATGTCTTTGGTGGAGATCAGGGACTTCCAAAAGGCTGATCCATCTCGGGGCTGAGAATCGCTGAGGAAGGGGTGCCTATGGCAGTATTTTCTGCGCACAATGCTGACCCACTCATCAGGGGTGTTGGTGTGCACCTTCCAGGCATGCTTGGCCATGAGAGCCTTGTTCATGGGAACCACCCTCCTGAGCCCGATCCCTCCCTCAGCTTTGGGGCGGTAGACCAGGGGCCAGGAGACCAGGGGAATCCTCTTCTTGTCTTCACTTCCCGACCAGAGAAAGCATTTCTGAATTTGTTCGATGTGTGCTGCAATGGAGGCCGAGATTCTGAAGACCGACATGAAGTATATCGGGATGCTTTGCAAGACTGCCATCAAGAGGGTGGCTCTGCCAGCCTGCGAAAGGAGGTGACCTTTCTAGGGGGCCAGCTTCCTCTGAATCCGCTCAATCACCCCGCCCCACAGGGCCCTGGAGGACGCACCTATGAACAGGGGGAGCCCGAGATACGAGGAGGGGAGGGAACCAGGGGTGCAGCCCAAAATCCGCCCGATTCTGATCTGTCTAGCCAAGGGGGTGTGGATGAAGAAAATCATGCTTTTTCGGAGGTTGATTTTTTGGCCGGCCGCCTCCTCGTACAGGGTCAAAATATGCTTGAGAGTTTTGGCTTGGGGAATTGAGGCAGAGGTGGCAAGGATGGTATCATCCACGAACTGCTGGTGGGACACAGGGGGAAGGCCCGACGCAGGCCTGATGCCTAAAATGAGACCGTGGGTCACAACGCCCGAGATGGTACGCCCCAGGGCCTCAGCCAGGATGATGAAGAGGATCGGGGACAGGGGGTCACCTTGGCGGAGGCCTCTGGAGCTGGGGAAAAATCCGGTAGGGGACCCGTTGACGAGGATAGAGAACCACGGGGAGGACACGCAGTTACTAATGAGCCTGACCCAGGAAGGGTGGAACCCGAACTTGAGGAGAACCTTGGATAGGAAATCCCAGTTAACTCTGTCAAAGGCCTTGTTCATATCCAGCTTGAGCAGAAAGGAGGCCTTTTTGGATAGGACAGCCGAGTGAATGGCCTCGTGCATGATAATGACCCCGTCAGTGATCAATCTGCCTTTGACCGAGCTACCCTGACAGGGGGCAATAATCAGGGGGAGGATATCCTTGAGACGGGAAGCCATGGATTTAGTCAGGATTTTGTACAGGACGTTGCACAGGCTAATGGGGCAGAAATTCGAGAGGGATCGGGCTGCCTGGGTCTTGGGGATCAGAGCTATGAAGGTGGAGTTGATACCTTTGGGGATGGATCGGGCAGTCTGCAGGTCCCGGATGGCAGCACACACTTTCGCCCCGACAATGTCCCAGAATGATTGGAAGAATCGGGGGGAAACCGTCCGGGCCCGGGGCCGCCTCAGCCTTCATGGAAAAGGTGGCAGCATGGATTTCGGAGTCAGACAGAGGCTGCAACAACATCTGATTTGCCATGGCCGAGACAGAAGATGGGATGTGCTCCAGAAGGGAGTCAGCCGCATCTGGGGACATGGGGGGGCTGTCACCCAGGAGCTCCTGGAAGAAGCGAGTGGTTTCAGCCCGGATGTCCTCTTCTTCCTTGATGATTCTGCCATCGCTGCCCACCAACTCAGCAATTCTGTTGGAGCCCCTGTTCCTGAGAGTCGACGCATGGAAGAACTTGGTGTTAGCATCGCCATCTTGGAGCCACAGGGCTCTCGACTTCTGTCTCCAAAATATTTCCTCCCGGGCCAGGATGTTATGATACTCGCTGAGAACAAGGCGCTCCTCATCCCTGAGCCCCGGGTCTTGGGAGCCAACTTGAAATCTGGCCTCGAGGGCTTCGAGTTTTTCTTTGAGAATTGCTTTGTTTTCGAAGATATTGCCGAACACCTCCTTGTTCCATGCCTTGAGTTGGTCCTTAAGGCATCTCAGCTTATGGAAGATTTGCTCAACAGGGCGTCCAGGGACTGGGGGAGCCCACCAGCGCCCAACCTGGGCCCGAAAGTCAGGGTGATGCAGCCACATGGACTCGAACCGAAAAGGCCTCTTGGGGGAGGGCCTGTGGTCGGTTTCAAGGAGGAGGGGGCTATGATCAGACCCAATTTTGGGGAGGGCCAGCAGGGTGGCATCAGCAAACATAGGCAGGGCTTCCTTGGACAAGAAAACTCTATCTAGTCTGACCTGGATATGATTTGCTCCCGCTCTTCTGTTGGTCCAAGTGAACCTGGCTCCTTTCAGGCTGACGTCCATGAGCTCGTTGAGGGCAATAAAGGCACCAAAGTCCTCCATGCTCTTGCCCTGAGCCGCTGAGCCCCCGCTTTTATCAGAGAGGAACAGGGGGTTGTTGAAGTCCCCGACCAGGATCCAGGGCAGGGGGCGAAGGCTTCTCTCATCGAGCTAATTTCCTTCCATAAGGCCACTTTCTCGATGGGACTGTTAGGAGCGTAGACGTTGGACAGAATCCATGAGCGCCTTGACTTTACGTAATGGACCAGCATGTTGATGATTCTAGGGGACGAAGATATGAGTCTTCCTTCAAAGCACCGGGGGTCCCACATGCACAACAGACCCCCGACTGAGCCAGCCGTAGGGGTAGACAGGGACTCGCAGTTGCGCCAGGTAGCTTGGGCTACACGTCGGGCAACAACCTCATCTATTTTGGTCTCCTGAAGGAGGAGGAAGGATGGACGGTGATCCCTGCGGAGTTGGTCGAGGATCCTTTTCTTGGGGGCCCCATTGAGGCCCCTGATATTCTAGGTGATGAGCTTCATTTGACACCCTTGAGGGGTCGCTTGCCCCCCTTCCCGGAATGAGCGGGGGGTTTGGATCGATTGGCGTCCGTCTTGGAGAAGCTTGCCCCCACGTCAGAAAGAGTTGCCTGGGAGCCATTGGCTATGTCATCTTCAGTGATCCTAGTCCGCTGATCGCCCAGGGTGGGGCACCCTCTTTTGAGTTTGCTGCCAAAGTCTATGGCAAAAGACCTGCTCCGGGTCATCTTAGGACTGACTTCGTCGGGCCCGGACGAAGAACTAGCTTCGATCTCTTCATCGAACTTCTCAGATCCGCACTCCAAGGGAGGAAGCCCAACAGGGATCATCGGGAGGGCCGGGAGGGGGTCAAGGGAGGAGCGAGGATGGGGGGTGGAAAGGGGGCCTCGACCAAGGGAGCCGACGGGGAAGAGAGCCTGGTCGGCTCGCTTGCCTGGGCGCAAGCAGGGCCCTGCGGGGAGGGGTTCAAAGCGGGCTGGGCGGGAGAGCCTGGGATCAGGGCCACGGAAGATGACCCAAGGGAGGGAGCAGCAGAAGGGGAAACCTGGGGGAGGTCGCCCTCCAGACCGAGGTCCATATGAGAATCCTTTGGGGCCGGGGGGCCCCTTGGTGGTCCAGGCCTGGGATCTGGGGCCGTCGCGAGGGGGCCCGCGAGACGGGGCCCGACCAGATTGAGAAGGGGGTTTTGGGGGGAGGGCCTTCCACCTTTCTGGAAACTGGGCATTGGTGGGAGAGGTGGCCCTGAGTGCTGCAGGTGGGGCAGAAGGCGGGTTTGTTTTCGTAGATCAGGGGCTGGCTCCAGAAGTAGGACCCAGAGGAGATGGTCACCGAGGAGGGGAGAACGGATTCGAGATTGGCGTTGACGCAAAATCGGGCATGCACCATCCGGGATCCTGCCTTGGTAGCAGGGTCAAAGGCCACCAGGTCCCCGACCGACTGAGCAATGAGTCTGAGGACGTCTTCGTGCCACATATGGAAGGGAAGGTCTGGGAGCCGAACCCAGACCGGGGCGAAGTTGATGCTTTGGGTGCTGGGGTGGAAGTCAGCTCCATACCGCCTGAGGAAGAGGCTCTTGCGCCCCAAAAACTAGGGCCCGCCCGATAGGATCTTTTTGGCATCCTCACTATTGTTTAATTTGATGATGAAGAAACCCTTGGTCAGGGCAACCAGCTGGATGTGCCCGAAAACCTTCCATTTGGTAGCTGCCCACCTGCGGATGGTTTCCATGTCAGGACGCCCTCCCAAGAATTTCCCTACCAAGGAGGCAGAAGAACCAGCTACCAAGGAGGAGTAGACCTCCTCCTGGATAGAAATGTGAGTGCCCTCGAGGGAAAGACCTAGCCCCGAGGCCCGAGAAGGGGCCCTGGTGCCCGCCAAGATCTGCTGATAGGAGGGTTTGGGCCCGCCCGGGACAAAGCCCCACTCAGGAGCAGGGGACTTATTCCCCAGCCCTACGCTCGCATCGAGGCTGGCCTGTGGGCCAGGGCCCAAGACACCCTGGCCCCCAAACGGATCAAGCGTAGACCCATCCTCTGGGCCCGCCGGGGTCCTGCAGGCCCAGGACCGGGCCCTGACGTGCCTGTCCCCGACCCCGAGCCCGATCCCGACCGGGGACCTGCACCAAGCACTGAACCTACCCCCAACCCTACACCTGCTCCTGCTCTCGCTCCTGCTCCTGCTTCTGCGCTTGCTCCCGCTCCAGCTCCCGCCATCATTTTCATTTTCCCAACATGCTAATTTTCCCATATGCAACCTTTTTTAATTAGCTCTTGAATCTCAGTTTATTTTCCTTGAAAATTGGCCCCATGCTAATAGATCTTTTGAAGTGATCAATTCCCCTAAGGCTTTGAAACTTCTAACTCAACAACATCAAAAGTAGTTTTCTCTTTTAGAGTTCAAATCATCAAAACCTTTAGGAAAATATTATTCCATACCTTGTATCCATATATTTGAACTCCAATATTTTCCATAATATCATATGCATCATTACCTTTCATGTAGATGTGCTGGATCACAAATGGCCCCATGTATGATAGTATATTCATTACATCCTAAAAAATAATTTTAATGCTCTAAATTCAAACTATTAATGATATTAATAGAATCCCCTTCCACTATAGCTTCTTAAAATTCATCTTTCTTGTAAGCCTTACTCCTATAATCATGGCTCTTGCCTCTACTACATGATTTTATGTATGGCTAAAGTTCATTACGTAACAATATATCACTACCTCTAATTTAGATCTCATAACCCCTCCCCCCTAGCCTTCCCTAGATTACCTTTAGAGGCTCCATTAAAATTTAATTTTATCCAATCTAGGGGGAGGAGTCCATATCACCTTTCTCTTTGGCTAGCTAATTTGATTCCCTGTAGCTCTCAACAGTCCCTAGTCCACTGCTATTTCTTCCTCCAACTCATGTTCGTAGATTTGGTTATCCATATTGACAACTGCATTTTAAATAATGGTAGCTTTAATACTTCTGATAATAACCTCTACACTATTAGCTTTATTTTGGGATACTCATTTATTCCTCTCCCTCCATATATGACAAATGAAATGAGGTAAGACAAAGATCCAATTTTTTTCAGTCGAGGGCTTTGATAAGGGTTAACCCAACTTTTCCATAAGGCCTCCAACCTCCCCTAGTTTTATCATCACACACCTTACTCCAATTCACCAAAGAAAATCTTCTTTTATCATGTAATATATACCACAAAAATGATCGCATAATATTAGATTAAACTTGTTTCTATTGATTTTGGTATAATATACAAGGACATATAATATGTTGGAATGGCTTGTAAGACTAATTTAATTAGTTGCACTCTTGCTGCTAACAATAACCATCTACCTTTCCATGTTGGTAGTTTATTTTGAACTTTAATTCTAATTGGATTTCATGATTCTATCCCTATTCTCCCTCAAATAAAGGCATACCTAGGCATGTTACTGATAAATTTGCATGCTCCATTTGAAGTGGAAGTGGGGATTGAATTTAAACTACTCCATGACTTTTATTCCAAAAGTAATTTTCCTTATCATATTCTCCAATTTAGAAATCACAGATAAAACAATGGGTGGTGCCCCATGGTTTTATGAGGAGAGAGACATTAATTTTAAGATAATGGAGTTAGAAGTTTATTATGGAGACAACTTGTTAAAAGGCTTCTAGTGTGGGTTAGGATTTTCAAACATCCATATAAACTTATCAATAAGGATATTTTGAAGAATATGATAATACCCTAGGGGTGTTCATCTAGAAGGGACCAACTACTAAGGACTAGAGGTATGTTGTATATACCAAAATATTTGTTTCCATGGTATATTTAAAAACATTTGCCACATTAAATAAGATTATATTTAAATCAAAAGAATAAGATGAATAAGTGGATTGTGAATCATTACATTTGGAAGTCATGAATGTTATAAAATTGGATATATGGCAGGATATTGTAAAGTGAAACAATAGAGAAAGAGAAAAAATATAGACATGAACAAAATTTAATATGAAGAAAGGATATTATACCATGGTAGAAGTTAGATTAAATTAAGGATTTTCCACTCTTAAGGAAGTGGCAAAGAAAACCCCTCTACATCATCACATGATGAATGCCATTATGGTTTACTCAGATCAACCATCTAAAAACAAAAATAAGTATACAAGGAATGAGAAAGTACGATGTGCAAGTTCAAAATTAGAAGGAAGTAAAAGTGAGAAGGAATATGCAAAGGTTAATTTAAAGCAAAGGACACAAAATATGTCAAGGTTAATTAAGGTAAATATTCTTCATTTTCCTCGAGTAGCATAAAATCCTCTTGAAATAAAAATAGAAGCAGTGTAAAGTTTATGCCTTACACTTTAGGGTTTTAGGAGTAGCATAATAAAGAAATGAGCATGGAGGATAACCAAGGAAATCTAGAATTTTAAACGCATCATAAAAAATTAATTACTACGGAGGATCATACTTGTACTTTAGGGTTTCTAGAGCAACATTTAGGATTTTTAGTGTAGTATAAGAAAGTAAATACTATGGAGGATCATCCTTGCACTTTAGCGCATTTGGAAAAACATAAAAATGTTGGTGAGGTTATTATTTATACTTTAGATTCTCTAGGGCAGCATAAACATTTACAAGATAAGTCTCATTATGAACAACATAGAAAAATAGAAGAGATTGATGAAGATGAAAGTGTTGGTGGGAATAGAAAAAGGAGAGGAAGAACCTCAAAGCAAGAATAAAGAGAAAAGAAAACTTATAGGGATAGTGATTTAGGGAACAAAAATAAATATTGCAAGTGTGAACAAGAAATGGGGCTAAGCCCAAAAATTAAAATAAAAAATAATGATGAAAAAATCATATCTTGGAATCAAATGAATTTAGCTCAACTGGTTAGATTCCTCAACTTTCAAGGAGACTTAAGTTAGAATCTTGCCAAATGATACATGGATAATAACCAAGTTGTTGTAATACCACTTTATGGTGATGATGTAATATGGTTGGGATCCATTTCAATCCCATTTAACCAATTGAAAAAAGCATATCTTGGAATATTAGGGGCATGAATAAGACCCCTACTTTTTTTTTGTTAAGGAATTAATAAGTTTTTATAGTCATGAGATTATATTAGTATAATAAATAAAATTTAGTTAGGAATATAAGGATGCATTCAAAGAGATTTGGAAATTGGAGAATTCTCTAACATTTTCTTCTATAGGAGCTCTTGGAGGTATTGAAACAATATGATACAAAAATAAATGACATGGACAATTCTTAGAAGTAAAAAATAATTGGGTTGCAAGTTTATTTTATAGAAAAAGAAAAATATCAAAGTTGGGGTCATAGAAATATATGGTCCAACTATAGTTTTTTTATACATAGAATAATCAATAACATCATTGAATGTTACCACTATAAACCCTACCTTGTTGGGTTAGACAAAGTCAATGGGACCCTTGACCTCTAGGGCATCAAATATTAGCTTTTGAGGATATATGTAGTGGGAGAGATCTAACACAGGTCCTGATAAGATGAAATAAAGTAAGTATGCAATATGACTAAAATATAAGTAGCAAAAATATAATGCAGGATGGAGGATATGGTCATCCCATTAATATAAGCTAAAGAACTACATTGTGCTCCATACAGGAGCTCTACCACTATCTACTACTCTCTACTACAATGCTCTTGATATCTATATGTTGCGTCTTATGATCTATCACTATGAGGCCCTTTATATAGGAAAATAGATTCCTTGGCCAACACTCTACCTAGTTGTACAAGTAGACACCTTGCACATTACAACATGCACATTGACACTTGTGCATTTATTACATTGCTTGAAGTATGTAGCTAAATTCCCCCTAAAGTAATCTCTACTCTAACTATGTACCAAAGGTGGTACATTTACATGACCCAAATGATGTAATATACTCTAACTCTAACACCCCCTGTATTACATTATTTGGTTATTGAAGATTTCAATATTCAATATGGATCTTTATCTTCAGATGCTATTCAACTTTATGTGGTCCTTATCTTATTCTTTAATTCACATTGCATTGTATGCCTTCTTGAATTGGTTCTTCTTCTCCTTATTCTTTATTGGAGTCAGTACTTTCATAGGTAGATGTGCTATCACCTGATTCTTGCAAAAATATTTTTCCTTTGCTTTTGTTCTTGTCATCATTCTTTGTATCCTGTATAGAGGCTTCTGAACATACACTTAGAGCATCATGATAAGATTTTGAGTTAGTAGAACTAGAAGTACTAATACTGCATGAGGATTAGAATATCTTTGCTAGGGATGATTGATCCATTTCAGTCTTCAATTTAAGTAATTTTGTCAATCCTCTTCGTTCCACATTTTCATCCTTATAACATTTGAATGTAAGTAGTGCCATGTATAGTATGCTTCCATAGTCTAAAGGAATTTGAATGTCACTTTTTCCATTATCTATTGCTTCAGTGAGTCGACCATGTAGATAATGTTCCATTGTTTCAAATCTATCTTTTAAGGCTTCATTATGTATCTTTTTTGAAGTAGGATCTAAGTTTCCTTCAGATTTTATAAGTGAATTCTTGATTCCATTTTTTATGACACTTGCTCTTTCCTTTCTAATAGTGTTGTTCATATCATTGTTCACTGTATTACTTGAGGTAGACATTTCTCTTGGTTCCTTGAATTAATGTATAAAGTACTTGTACCTTATTAGATGGATTCTTCCAAGTGGTCTACCTTATATCTCCCTAGTTTAGAGTATATGAGCTTTATTTGATAAAACCTTTATAGAGATTAGGTTTTGTAGACTTCCTTATGTCTCCCTAATTTAAGAGATTTGATTATAATCCTTATAGACCTTGTGATTGCAAAAAGGAATTATTACTTGATAATTTTCGATGAGTGCTATTATTAACAAGTTTTGTAGAATGCCTTATGACTCCCTAGTGATTTTGGATACACTTCATGATTGATAAAGTGCTTTTTGAGAATAGTAGTTCAATTTTGAGTTGATTTTGTAATATTTTGTAAATAGCAAAAATCAACTTCTATTACACCTTATTACTTCTATTGAACTTAAGCACTTTCTAATTTGATGAGGTTCTATTGGTTGGATTTCTTTTATCCCTTTAATATGGTTTGAGACAAGTATGCCAATTTATTTTCAACTCTTGATTTTCCTTAATAGACCTCCTTTATAGACTTTGATATTTAATGTTTAATGTTTCTAAATTCCAATTACCTACTTTGATATAGTATTCCTTATAACTACCTAATATGAAATATTAGAAAACAATATAATATTTACAATAATAAGATTTTTAATTTCCAAGTTGAAATCCTTATTCCTCCTACTTTATTATTTGCAAATATAAATATTTTAGAATATGCTTGCTTAATATATTACTAATGCTAAGTGAATGAATTGCAATAGTAAATATAATGTGCCCTTATAACTCCAATATATCCTTAGTTTATAACAAGCAATAAATAGTATAGGATTTACCTTCATAATCCTTTACCTTGATGCTGTGAAGTGGTAGATTTGAATCCTTTGAAATGGCAGTCAATGCCTTATTTGAATGATGTTGAATTCTCCCTTACGTAGCACTTATTTTCTCTATAACCGATGTTGGTATTCCTTTAAAGAATGCTCAATCTTATCCTATGTGAATTTGATGCTGGATTGCTGATAGAATGAGGTGTTGCATTTGCTGATCTTATGACAACTTCTTAAATGTTGGATTTCTTCTTTGAATGGTGCATATACTTGAATTAGCCTTATTTATCTGAATATGATTCACACCATTAAATGCTAGTCTTCTCTTTGACCTTCAACTCTATTCCTTCTTTAATATGGATGCCTTAAATATGATTGCTTCCTTGTGACTTTCGAACAAGTGTCACTTGAGAGTTACTTAGTAGGCATTGATATTCTAATGTATGCAATGATGAGTTTGGTGGTAACCTCCAAAATACTTGTAACTCTTCCTGGGTGAGCATTGGATTATTTAAAAACATTGGACGCTTAGATATATTGTGCCAAGTGTCACTCATATCTTGTGCATGTAAACCTTTATTCTAATATTCCAACGATGGGTGTTGATGCCCTATCTTTCCCTATATCTTTGAAATGTGCATTGGCTTGCTATGTTTCTTGAAACACAAGCATTACCTCTTCTTTGTTCATATGCTATCTTGATGAGGATAATGGTTGGAACCAACTGTAATACTTCTTGATTCTATGGTACTCTCAATGACGGTCCTATGGCAACTTATTGTGCTATTCAATGGTGGTCGTTCTCTCCAAGTAAAAACCTTGGGTATAGCACTTCTTCATTTGTATATTTATGCCTATAATATTTTGTTTGTATATATTTTACAATAGCCATTTTCTAGCCTTTTTTCTTGGCTTTGATAGCACTTCTTCTACATAGATGATCTCACTTTATAGATTACCCTTTTCTATATGTAGATTTGAATGGTAATGGCTTATTATAATAGATCTAATGTTGCAGGTGATACGCTTTCTCCTAGGGCTGGATTGGACATAGATAAATGGTGTTTTTAAACACCTTGATTCTTAGATGTGTGAGCTCTTCGGTGGATCCTTCCTCTTCCTCAAAATCTACCCTTCAACTTGAAAAATATGATATCTGCGCTGCTTCCTGTAAACATGATTACTTTTATCCTTTCAAAGGAACAAAAGAAGTACTTTGTAATAGTTAGATTTGCACCAATACGAAAGATTTTTTTATGAAATCCTTTGTTGCATAACTTTATTATCATTAACATAAACCATTCACCAATATGCAGAAATATCAAATCATTCATCCACAAGTAATTATCCACAATAACAATCCACAAATGAGAGAGAGATAGATAATACCCTTAAGGTAGGGAAACACCAATAATAATCCTTAAGGAAGGAATAACTCCACAAGATCTCCCAAGGTGAGAGGCCACTTCGTGGGCACAGACGATTACATAAGATTCTTCTTCAATGATGATTACAATGACAAATATCTCTTCTTTATATATCCATATTCTTATTCTACTTTGGGGAGCCTACTACTAATATAATATTATATTATAATATAATATAATATTATAATACAATCAACCTTGGGTTATGTGTGGCCCATGCCAACCCTTATACAATATAATAATATATCCCCAAATATCTATTCCTAGGTACCCTACCATGCCACCCTCCTTACAAATGTTTCATCCTCGAAACATATGAAGAAACATGATAATATGATTTGCTAAGCAATGTTAGCAAATGGTACCAATCTCGATCATCCATCCATCCAAGTGAAACACGTTGATGTTGGTATGCCATTTTGTTACTTGAGTATCCAAATCTGCTTTGTTGGCTCCACGCTTCTGCTGTTGTATTTTGATAACTTGAATGATGGGTCCACTTGTTCCTTGATGTTGATGATCCACTCTAAAAACCAGGATCACTATGCTTTCTCTGCCAAACACTGCCATAGTTGGTGCCCTTATGATTCCATGTAGAACCATAATATTGCTGCCTTGAGCCATGCCTCCAAGATTGTTGCCGCTCATGGTGGTGTGGATGGCGATATGGTGCAACCTTAACTTGATGTTCTACCTTCTTTGACTTCCCAACATTTGGCTCCATTGTTTTAAATTCTTCTACACATTGTTCTTTCATGTTCTCTTTGTTTGGTGTGTCCTTGTGCTCTTCTATCAAAGCTTCCTTGGACTCTATTACTATTATTTCCACTGAATCAATTGTTGCTACTTCTTCCATGGACTCTGTTGCTGCTACTGCCTTCTTGGATTCTATTTCAGGTTCTTCAATTTGTTCCTCTACAACCACTTCTTGATTTTCCTTGGATCCTTGCTCCTTAAGTTGAGAAATATCCTGCAATGTTATCTTCTTTTTCCTGTACCATAACTTCATAAACTTCTTTTGCACATTAATGTTAACAGTACCCAAAGAATCTAACCAAGGATAACCAAGAACAATATCCTCATCATCCATCTCAATAGCATAGAAATCTGAATGTAAAACATATTTATCCATGGTGATCTTCAAATCTTCAAAAATCTGAACATGCTCACCCTCTAGTTGTATGTCCTTAATTTTTGTTGCTTGAACTTGCAACTTCTTAGCCAAAGCAATATTAATAAAATTATATCTGCTACTAGGGTCAATGGAAATAATAACCTGTTCCTTTTGAATGCTTCCATGAACCTGCAAAATAGACTTTTTAGATTCAAACAAATCCCTTTGTCCATTTTTTAATTTATCTTCTACCAAAGGTATGGTTTCCTCTGTCTGCATACTGACATCTTTTTTATCTTCTACCACTTATTTGAAATTTTCTAGCTCTCTTTTTATTTCCTTTTGTTCTTTTTGAAGCATATTTATTTCTTCTTCATATCCCTTGATGGTGACCTTCAAACTAGCTATCTTTTTATATGGGTCCCATTTACTCAAGAATGCATGCTCCATTGTTTCCCAAGTTAGTTCATCTTCATAGAAGCGTGGAATTTTACAAAACCACAAAAAGCTTCTCCATTAAGACAAAAATAAAGCGTACTTTTCCAAATAGGATTACGATGATACAAGGATTTAAAATTTTTCCACCAATCCCTAACATCAATATCATCTTCCCCTGAAAAATTTTGTAGCTCCATAGTTGATACCCTAATGCAAACTAGGGTTTTTTGACAATATATATCATGCCCTAATGCAAACTAGGGTTTTATGGAAATAAACATCTTCCCACTGAGTTGAAGCTAAAATTCCATAGAGACAACTAGATCTGCAATTTTTCTTCCAAACAAAATAAATTGCAATTGATTTGCTTACCCGAACTAAACAAATTTTGTCTTTCGAAAAATTCATGAATTGAAAATTCGTCACTACCCTTGTTCCAGATGGCTGACTTTAGAAGGTCGTATCTCCCTCAATACTACTCGGATTCCTTCATATGACCACTCATTTTAAAGCTCTTCAAATTTTGCACAAAATGATCCAAGAATCGCCTGAATCGGATAAACTCTCACAGAGATATGGCTTCTGAAAGATGAGATGTTTTTCCAAAAAAATCTACGAAATTCGTCACTATCCTTGTTTCGGATGACTAACTTCAAAAGGTCGTATCTCCCTCAATACTACTCGGATTCCTTCATATGACCACTCATTTTAAAGCTCTTCAAATTCTGCACAATATGATCCAAGAATCGCCTGAATCGGATAAACTTTCGCAGAGATATGGCTCCTGAAAGATGAGATGTTTTTCCAAAAAAAATTGCCCTAATTTTACAATTTCACACAAAAATCCCCACTTTGCCAAAATCGTTGCTCTGATACCACTTGTTGCATAAATTTATTATCATTAACATAAACCATTCACCAATATGCAAAAATATCAAATCATTCATCCACAAGTAATTATCCACAATAACAATCCACAAATGAGAGAGAGATAGATAATACCCTTAAGGTAGGGAAACACCAATAATAATCCTTAAGGAAGGAATAACTCCACAAGATCTCCCAAGGTGAGAGGCCACTTCATGGGCATAGACGATTACATAAGATTATTCTTCAATGATGATTACAATGACAAATATCTCTTCTTTATATATCCATATTCTTATTCTACTTTGGGGAGCCTACTACTAATATAATATTATATTATAATATAATATAATATTATAATACAATCAACCTTGGGTTATGTGTGGCCCATGCCAACCCTTATACAATATAATAATATATCCCCAAATATCTATTCCTAGGTAACCTACCATCCTTCTTGCCTATTTTAATCTTCTTCCTTGGATATTTTAATGATAGTTAATCCAAGCTAATGAGATACTATTTTTGAAGTAAGGATTTCTGCACTCTGCACTTAAATGAAATCCTTATATTCTCCTTGAATATTGAGTCTCACCAAGTCACAATTTAATGCTTCCTTAAAGGATATTAATGGTGGCTTCCTTCTCTGTATTTTTGCTTGTATTGGTGGATTCGTTTGGCCACGCAGTGCTGCAGATTTTTGTGCTAGTTTTGTGCCATTAACAACACAAACTGATTTCTTAAGAGTAACTAGTTAAAGATCAACTAGTATAGTGCTTAATGGATTAATAATGCACTTTTAATGAGAATAAACTCTCAGAATGAATTCTAATGCACTCAATAATATTTTGCAATTCGTAAGAGTAATCTGTAAAGAACCCTTAAAGAATATTCTGCAATTTTCACTACAATCGATATTGTAGGATGTAGTCTTCTTGATTTCTAGATAAATAATAGGTAGATGATAATTTTATTTCTTTCAAAAATATCCAACTCCTATTAATATGCAAATATATATTAAAATTAATTCTCCTCTTTGCACTTTCTAGAAGACTATAATATGAGTCCTTATTGCAACTTTAATCCAAATATGGTGCTTAATAGAATTTGATAATGAACCCTAATTTAAGTTCAACTAATTGCACCCTAGTTGCTTAACTCTAATGGCTTCTGTAGACCTTGGTGTTTTGTTTCACAAGTTGTTGTTTTGTAGTGGATGAACTCGTAGCTTCTTGTTGGTTGACTAGAATAGCTTCCTGCTTCACCAAACTATGGTCTTGAACTTTCTATCTTGAGACTTAGATTTGGTGGCTTGATCCTTCCAGCGATCTTCTGCCTTTTTTTGTAGATCCAAAGAACTCCTTTCTCTAAACTTCTACCTTTTTGCTATGAGAGGCAATCTCCAAATATCTTGGATTTGGTAGGCTTCTTCTATTTGAATCTCCCTTCAATCTTGTTGTCAAATTTTGACTTCAGACATGATCTTCTTCTTCTCAAGATTCTAAATATCTTGAGGTATTCACTAGATTCTTCTTCTGGATTTGGAACTCCTTGCCAAATTTTTCTTCTCTTGGGCTTGTTGTCGGATGGTGATAATTATCCCAAGTCCTTCGATTTTAGGAGCTTTCTCCTCAATAGTGTATTTATCCAACGAGTTCTCCTAGAAACTATTTTAATGATGCTTCTACGAGCTCTGCAATAAGTCTCTCCAAGCCTTCTTCTTTTTTGCTTGAGACCTCTCCTAGGTATTCTATCTTGTAGCTTCTCTGGTCTTCCAACTGAGACATTTTCTTCAACCTTCTACTTTTAGAAGTATTAATGATGAGATCTTATTGGATCTCTGATTCCACTACTTCTGGATTCTATAATGGGAATTCGTTGGTCCTTTCTCTTTCTTCTAAAATTTGTAGTATTTGATGGAGATCACCAATCTCCTATTCATTGGACTCTTCTCTAGAGTCTTCTTCAGAAACTCTTCTTTGGAGTCTTATTCTGAATCAAGATTTCTTTTCTATTTTTTTTCAAAATTAAGGCTTATATGGCCTTCTTTTCTGGATCAAGGCTTCTCTAGCCTTTTCTTCTTCAAGGCTTATTTGGCCTTTTATTCTTCTAGGCTTCTCTGGCATTTTATTATTTAAGGCTTCTATGGCCTATTCTTCTTCTAGGATTCTTTGGACTATTATTTTTTAGCACCCTGTAGGTATTGATCTTGAACAGAGATCATCAATCTCTTATCTCCTCCTTGAATCATCTTCTGGAGTCTCTTCTTCCTTGAGTTTGCTATAAGTCTAATATGGCCTTTTTATCCACTTCTACACTTTGTAGGATTGTAGTTCTTGTAATGTGACCTTTATCGAGGTCTTTGAAATCTTCAATCTTCTTCCTTGTTGCTATAAGTGTTGGAATGATTCTAAGAAGATGTTCTTCCTAACTCTCTTGTAGGAAGCTTCCTAAATTTTTTCTTGAATCTCCTTTTCCTATAACAAGTTGTTAGAGACTGGAACGAAAGAACTTATAAATTTGGAGATAATAATATTTACTAGTTGATTTGTCAATCTAGTGGTATGAATGTTGAGTCCTAGTCATCACGAGTTTTTCTGTAACTTTTTGGAAAGACTCTAGTCAGATGTAATCTCAAAATTTTTGTAACTAAGATTTTATTTCAGTCCTCACTTGTGATTCTCTTCCTATTCCTATTGACCTACTGGACTTCTCTTATGATGAATTTTCAAGTGGTAATGCACATTGGTGAGTTTGATTTCCAGAAGTCCAAAGACAAACTGTTATGGATGTAGGTCCTCCTATTCCTATCTCAATTCACCGTGGCTCTGATACCACTATTAGCTTTTGAGGATATATATAGTGGGAGAAATCTAACACAAGTCCTGATAAGATGAAAGAAAGTGAGTCTGCAATATGACTAAAATATACTATAAATGTAAAGTGGTGAAAATATAATGTAGTATGGAGGATATGGTTACTCCATTAATATAAGCTAATGAACTACATTGTGCTCCATACAAGAGCTCTACCACTATCTACTACTCTCCACTACAATGCTCTTGATATCTATATGTTGGGTCTTATGATCTACCACTGTGAGACACTTTATATAGGAAAATAGATTCCTTGGACAACACTCTACCTAGCTGTACAAGTGGAAAACTTACACATTACAACATGCACATTGACACTTATGCATTTATTACATTGCTTGAAGTATGTATCTAACTTCCCCCTAAAGTAATTTTTACTCTAACTATGTACCAAAGGTGGTACAATTACATGACCCAAATGATATAATACACTCTAAATCTAACATCAAACTGGGGTAGCCAATCGATAAACACTCGATCGCTATGATCTAGCCTATCCCCTTATAGGTATATTATGGTATGAACCTTGGACTTCCCCAAAGAGAGACCAAAGCCCTAAGCATTACATTGTCCTTGTAAGACATATGCTCCAACTATAGTTACTCCTTGTGAAAGATGTTTAAAGGATATTAACATATTTTTCAAATAGAATAATGATTTTTAACTATGATCTATGGATTCTTTGGGGAAATTCAATATAGTTATGTCCCTTTGGAAAATATGTGTGGTGTTCCTATATGATTTAAATCAATGCAAGATTTTTCTTGAATTTGTAATTAAAATGGTATTCAGGATGTTGTTCCTTTAGGATTTCAGTATATATAGGATAAAATATGCATTAGAAAAACACATATAGAAGAAATATTGGATAATGTTCAGTACATGGTTACAAACAAAGTATATAATCTCTTCATATATTTCATTGCGAGCAATAACAAATCACAAAATAATTCTCTTAAAATGTGATTTACTCAATAATGTTCATCGAAAGTCATTTCAATTTTAGTCAGTGTGGCTCGAAGACCTTGATTTCTTCTAGATCATTATGTTATGGTAAGATGAAAGAAATTTTGAAGGATCATATACATACAGGTTTGTTCAAAAGCTAATATTTCCCAAGGGGAAAATGAATATTTAGAATACCAAATCTTTTTGTAACGTAATTATAGCAAAGGAGGAAATTGAATCCAAGCTCAAAATTTACAAGAGATAATAGAAAACAATGGAATGAAGCAAGATACTTATGTACAAGTAAAACAATTACTTTCTAATTATCATAATGTATTAAAAAATGAGTCATATTAGTCATACAAATATGGGGAGAGATGAGTTAAGAAAGGGGATAGAAATACCAAATCCTTTCATGTTATATTCAAATAGTTTACCTTTATATTTCATAAAAAATATTTAAACTTTATATGGAAGAAATATTGGGGAAGAAGAAGATATTAGGAAGGATGTAATTAATTATTTCAAAAAATGTTAAATGTAGGGAAATATAAGGAGGTTTAAGATAAAACTTTGTAGAATATGTCATTAATTATTATATAGGAAGAAAATAAAAGTTTGACACGAAATATCCTTATGGATGAGCTACATGAGGTAATTTTATCTTTCCATCCTAACAAGAAACCTAGCTTTAATGGATTTCTTTATTTCAGAAAAATTGGAATTTTTTGAAGAGTTATATGTCGGTTGTAGTTAAATAACACATAAAAAGAAGGTTACAAAAAGTGAGATAAATGTAATTTTTATTGCCTTAATTCCCAAGAAATCCAGACAACGTAATTTAATTTTTTTTTTGTCAAATAAGCCTTTGCAATGTAATTTATAATATCATTTCATAAATCATAAAATTTAGATTGAAATTATTTTTAGCCTATGGTATCTCAAAGCCATAAGGTGGATTTTTTCACAGTAAATAAATTATGGATAGTGTAATAATCACATAAGAGGCTATATATTATGTTCATTTGATGACAAGGTTAGGTATTTGCATGAAATTAGATATGAACAAAACATATGATAGGGTTTGTTGGAGTTTTCTGAGTGATATTATTTAAAACTGGTTTTGATAAAGGTTGGTGTGAATGGATTGGGTGTTGTTGTAGCACTACAAAATATTTTATTTTGATTAATAGATCCCTACTAGATACTTTGAATCATCCAATGAATTCTGCCAAGGTGACCCACTATCTCCATATCTATTTATTGTTTGTGTAAAGGCAATAGGAAAAACTTTATTAAAGGTAAAAATGGAAGAATACATCAAAAGTACTATGTTTGCAATAAATGGTCCCCCTAAATCTCATATCCAAATTGTTGATGGTATATTTCTTTTAGGTCATCCCTTAGTCAAAGAGTCCATGTAGTTTAAATCAAAATTTTCATGTTATGAGAAGGCTCCTGGACAATTGGTTAACACTACATAATTCAAGATATTTTTATTAACATTACCCTAGATTTACAAGAAACTATTATGGATATTTTATGGTTTAAAGATAGAAAACTTTCATTGACTTATTTAGGTATTCCTTTGTATAATTCATGAAAGAAGGAGCTTTGTGACTCAATTTTGGATAGAATAAAATATTGTTTGGCAGGTTGGAAAGGTGTGTTCTTAACCATAGTTAGAAGCCTATAACTTATAAAGACTACATTAGCATCCATCCTTATATATATATGATGTCACTTTCAAGATTGCTAGCACGTATAGAATTTGAATCTGATCAAATTAAAAGAGATTTTATTTTAGAAAGAATGTGAGGAAAAATTTAGGCTTCCTATTTGCAAGTGGGATAGGTTTTACAAAGAAAAGAATATGGGAGAAGCATGTTTCTGGAATTGTAAAATTACAATTTTGGCATTAGGGGCAAATCTTGGCTAGAAATTATTCCAATATCGATAAAAGAGTTGGAAAAAATACTACATAAAAGATATACAAGTTCTTTTGATGCAATGGAATTGTTTAGAAAATGAATACTATCTAGAGGATCACCAACATGGAACTTCATATGATCGTGAAACATATTAGATGGCTAGTCAAAGAGGTAGATCCTACAAATTTTTAGCCTATTTCTTGGTTGAAGGCTTACCCTATTTTTTTACCCAAGATGGCAATCATTGGCTTAGGCATGAGTTACAAAGGTCAAATATTTTATTAATGTAAGCAATAATGCATATCATGGAATTCTATTAGTAGCTGGTTGAAGAGGAACTCAAACAAATAGCACATGAGCTTCAAAATATGCTTCAAGAGTTCTATTTACATATTTTTATGCAGAAGGATGATTTGGGTTGTAATCTATTAAAAGATAGTTGATACTCGATCAATTTGGGATATGAGGGTTCAAAGTAACTAAAATTTCCTACTCCTAATGACTTTCCTTGGAAGAATGTTTGGTCATTGGAGACCCTCCCTGAGGTCTCAACATTCCTTTGATTAAAAATCTAAAGCATGATTCTTACAAGAGAGAGGCTACAAGGAAGATGATATCATGGGCCTTTAATGGGATCATTGTGTGAGAAGGATCTAGAAACTTGAGATAATTTACTTGTTTATCATTCCTTTGCTTACACTATTTGAGGTTACTTTTTTAAAAATATAATATATTAAGGATCTTCTTCAACATTGAAAGAGTTGATAAAATGTTGGACTAATTGTTTAAAAGAAAAAACATTATATATTCTATGGAGGATTGCTCTTGCTATTATTTGTTAGAATTAATGGCTTGAAAGAATTTTTAAAAATAAATCTCAAAATCAGGCCCAAGTTTGGAATTGTATTATTGCCTCTCTTGTAAAATGTATATAGATGTGTTGTGATAGTTTTAGACACAAATTTATTATTGCTCTAAATCAATCTCAAATTTGTACATGTATATAAATACATAGAATTGATTATCTCTTGGATGTCTCAAGAGACTCTTGGTGATTCATCTTCTTATCAAACTATTAATCTTGTCTCAACCTTTTGTGAGGTGTAACATAGTAATAAAATAAGTGATAGTTATCCAAATAATATAATAATGGTCTAACATTCCCCCTCATTACATTATGTGATAAATTACTATCCCCCCTTAATTTTTACATCCTAGGGTAATAAAATGAAATTGTGGTCTGGATTTGGCTCTGGCATTGGCTTTTTCTCTAGCTTTGGCTTGAGTTCTAACTTTGGATTTGGCTCAACTCTGGTTTTGTCTCTAGCATTTTCCACCATACATTTAGAATCTTCCACGTGAAGTATTAGTACGGGCTTTTCAAGCATACCTCAGATCATGCTAGACTTTATCACATAATTTGTTGTTATGTAAATGTAATAATTATATTACTTGATTACAAGGGATTGATATTTATTTCTCCTATATAGTTTGAGTAGTCACATCTCCCATGAGAATAGGAGGAGATGAAAAGATAATATTAAAGATGAAACACCAAGGATCTCTTGAATAAAAAAGATACCATATCAATGTATTAATATATATGTTGTATGTAAGCTCAAGTTGATGGTTAGTGGAGGAATATGATGAAATATTTGGTGAAAATTTTGTATTGAATTTATTACTTTTTTATAATATCTTGTTTAAATATTTGTCTTCCCCCATTTCCAACATCTAGTATCAAATCCATATTTGAGTGTTTGTGTAAGAAAATAATTTATTGGTGTAAGAAGAGACAACCATAGCCATCTCACAACATGCCATTATAACATGTCTTGTGTTGGTCTTGGTTGTGGGGTAGGTTTATTTTGAAGATAGAGGAGCTTGTTAAAGTAGATCTTGGAATTTATATGGAATATGGCCAAGTGCCCTAAAAATAGAGGACTTGAAAGAGAAGGTTTAATTCCCTAAATATAGAAGGCATGGAAGAGAAATTTGAGTGGCAAGTTAAAAATTTATGCATGAAAAGAGAAACCTACCACTTGAGAACCGCATGGAGATGGTTATGGTTTCCACTAAAGACCATTTGTGCTCATAAATATTGAAGATGTCTTGCTAAAATTCTTAGAGCTACCTATGAGTATATATGAGCATTATAAAGCTACTTGTTATTTTTGGAGTACTAAAAACATCTTTTGTGAATTATAGTAACAAATTTAAGCGTTCTTTGCAAGTTCTAGATTGTTATTCAAATTAAGGTTTATACATTAGCAAAAAGGAGAATTTATTGAAACGTGTGAACATCTCATGCCGAGTTGATCTTATGTGCGGAAGAAGACCCTTTGCTGCCCAACAAGGTACAAACTTTATTTTTATTTTTTTAAATTCACAAAGAGTATAGTGGGAATGTTGGTTATTGTGAGAAAGTTTAAAATTTTGTGAGTAGAAGGTCACAAGTTTGATTCTCATGGGAACAATTTTTAAAGGGAAAAAAAAATAAAGTTATTTTTAGTGAATATTTAAAAAAACAATAAAGGGTGCATATAGGGAGTCAAAAGACATAATTAAGAACCCAGGTGTTGTAGGTGAGTTGGAGAGGAGAGGGCAATCCTCCAAGGGAGGTCCCAGGTTCGAATCTCCACCCTACCAAAAAGCTGAATTGGGTACCCAAAATCCAATTGATAATGTTGGTGCGGGCAGGGTTGGGTGCGACTCCGGGTGACTTTGATGGTATAGAACCCCCTGTTCGTGGTCTCTCAGACCAAGGCGGCCCCATAAGAGGTTTTTTGCTTAAAAAAAAAAAAAAAAAGACATAATTAAGAGAGTTTTAAAAAGTGCATAGACATCTTTGTAGTGGGCAATTTTATATTTAAAGTGAAAATTGAAAGTTGATATTTTTAAGAGAAAAAGGGGAAATAAATATTTGAAAGAAAATTTGATTTTTTTTAGGAGTTCCATAGTTTGTGGAATATTTTGCAAGATAGAGGCTCGTATTTTTTGTTAAAGGTGCATTTTTTAATGGGTATTTTTTAGAACCACAAAAAAGTGGCATAGGATAGTAACAATATTTTGTAAAAAGGTGCACTTTTTTTCTTTCTTTCAATTGGTTATATGGGATTGAAACAGACCCCACTCATATTACATTATCACCATATAGTGGTATTACAACAAATCTTGGATATTATCCATGTATCACTTGACAATATTTGAACCTTAGTATCCTATTTTAACTATTGAGGAATCTAACTAGTTGACCTAATACCACTTGATATAAAAAGGTGCAATTTTTATAGTGACTGACACCTAGTTTTTTAAAATAAATTTTACATAAAAAAATCAAAACATGTGCTTTGTACAATTGCAACATTTAGTATAAATGATACCTTTAACTTACATTTATAGGTAATGTCATCATGTGAAGTTATTGCGTCTAAAGCCTAATATAGTTGCTATAATGACATTTGGATATTGACCCTATAAATTGTCAAGAAGTAATAAGGATAAATTTTTGTGATATTTTATTTCACTCTATTCATAACCCCATTTGTCACTATCATTAGACATAAATCCTAAAATTAAGAAAATCCAAGTAGATAGGGAAGTTATGCTCATGTATGAGGATTTCTCTTTAAGTGCATGTCATTGATAGGGCAAATCCTTTTTAATATTACCTAGATACTATGTATGGATCTCTTTCATGTGCTTTAAGGTCTCTCTCACATATGACTGTGTATATCAAGAGTACTAGCTTCTTCCACATATCGACGGGTATTTTTGAAGGGTGAGTATATTAAAATAATTTGCATATAATACTGGTGGTATATAGATAAGGGGATAATTTTGGAGATATAAAGAAAATTTGCCATGGCTACATCAAACATATTTCTCACATAATCTCAATTGCTAAAGGGTCTATATTTTGCACCATGGAAAACAAAAAAATGAGAACATTACTAGTGGTCAAAAAAATTAGGGATATAATTATTGATGATGAAACTTGTCCTAAAGAGGCTACATATAGCTAAAAGTATGATGAAGGAGATGCAAGGTAACTTGTGTTCATTACATTTAGAGTGGATGATGAAATACAACCATATATCAATGAGGTAGAAACATCAAAAGATGCATGGGATAAAATTTATAATATATTTGAAGGGAAAAATGAAGCCATGATCCTTCATATTCAATCACAACTACATACATTCAAATTTTAAGATGATGAGAGTATTGAACCACTTTTCAAAGAATTACTGATTTGAAATCAAAGTTGAACACCATGGGAGAAAAGGTGGAAGATAAGCTCTTAGTCTTAGTTGTACTTAGAGCTCTCCCTGAATCATTCAAAACATTGGTTACATCTCTTCAAGTATCAAATAGAAGGGTGTCATTTGAAGAGTTGGTAAACATCCTTCAAATGAAGTAAAAAATTTGTTCAGAGATGAGTTGTTCAATAATGTCCTTATTTCCATAAAAAAACCTCAAATATACTTCAAAGAGATCTACCCAATATTCATCACAAAATTAGTATCAATGGAGAAGGAGGTATTGTCATATTCATGAAAAAAGGACATAATACCATATTTATAAATACATTATTTGACTTGTGGGAATAAAGGTTGTAGATATTTTTAAAGAAATCAAAAATTTCAATCACAGTATCAACAAGGGCAATATCATAGAGGGAAATCTCAACAAAGAACACAACAATAAGGGTATATTGCATAGGGTAAATCAAAATAAACTATGAAGAAGAGTGTGAAATAACACGTAGAAGTACTCATGCCCAAGGAAGTGCCAAAACCGAGAAATAAAGAAGATAGTAAACAAACCAAGAAACAAGGAGAAATTCAAAAGTGTGTGTCATTAAAATATAGTGAAGGTAGAAAATTTTCACAACTAAGGTCTTATTTATAGGCAATGCTCATAAATGTTGGTGAAGGATACTATGAAAATAGTGTGATAATCTCTATTGGTGTAGTGAGAAGAGTGTGCATGAAACTATTCACCCTTGATATCATTGAGGTACAATGTAGAAAGAAAATAGAAATCATTAAAAAGTTATAAGCCCACGATGAAAGATGTTTGTTGGGCTATAAGTGATCTTCTTCAAAGTATAGATTTCAGTTGTGATATACTTGATTTGAGGCCCATGATAGTAGATGTGTGTTGTGATACATGTAATATCATCCAAAGGGAATATATATCTTGTGATACAAGTGATTTGAAGATTGATGATGAAAAACAAATTATGAAGAAGATGGTTGTATTGGCCATGACAAAGGCTATATTGTCAAAGTTGAAAGTGACAGTGATTGTTTAGATTGTGTTGAAGGATATTGTGATGTGAGATATTTCAACATTGTTGGTAATAGTGATAGAGATAAAAGTGGTGTTGAAGTTGGAAATGGAGGAATAGATATATTTAAACAAGATATTATGAATAAGCAATAAATTCAACATAGAATTTTCACCAAATATTTCATCATATTCCTCCATTATCTACAAATATAAGCTTGCATGCAACATACATATTAATACATAAATATGGTGTTTCATTGATTCAATATATCCTTGATGTTTTACCTTCGACGTTGTCTTTTCATCTCCTCATAGGAGATGTTATTATTTAAATTTAATAGTGGAGAAAAAAGTATTAATCCTTCAATAATTACAAACATCAAATATGTAATTATTATATTTACAAAATAACAAAAAATGTAATAAATTCTAGCACCCCCCTTATTACATTATTTGATATAAAAATCATTATCCGGTGCAAAAGATAAAAATATAGGTCAATAAAAAGTAATTACACAAAATTTGTAAAGAAAAAATCACATGCAAAAGTTCCTAGGATAAGTTGTTGCAATCATTGTGGAAGATCTGGATAGGTGATAGGTAGGTGTTGGAACCTATATTTTTATAAGATTTGTTAACGTAATAATAACTTTAGAAGAAAGTGTTGGCACAAAGAGAAAGTAACAAACAAAAAATAAATGAATTGTGGATGGATAAATGTGTCAGAATGGGATAAAGCAAAAGAAATATTGAATGGTTTCTACAAAAGAAGACCAAGTTTGATGGTTGAGAAAGATAATAATGTAAGTTTTCCCATGGAAAAATATCTTGGGAAACTTGAATAATTGATTTTTGTATAAGAAGAAAATGACACAATCAATGCTTGGAAAGCCTATAGTGATAGGACATATAGTGAAACATAATGTCGAAGATTCTAAAGATATATTTCAGTGGTAATGTTCTAGATGTGATGACCTAAAGTTAGATCTAGAGGTTGACCCATAAGTAATGATGACTTAGAGGAAAAGGATCTAAAGGTGACCCAGAGGTAACCTAGAGATGAAGATGATTCAGAGGTGACTCAAAGACAAGGACCTTGAGATAATGATAATCTTAAGGTAAAGATCCATAGGTGTTGATCGAAAGGCAGATCCAGTTACTGATCAAAGAGGTAGACCTAGTGAAGATTATATATAAATCTAATAGAGCTAAATCCAACAGAGTGAGAGCCGCCAAATCCAAAGCTAGAACTAGATCAAGAGATAGATCTAGAGCTAGAGCTAGTGCTAGAGACAAAGCATATTTCTAGGGTACCACCCTTGAAATCATAGGGGATACTGATATTTATACCAAATAATGTAATAGATTGGTGTTAGACTTTATTACATTATTTATTGTTATGTAAATATAATAATTACATATTTTTCAATTAATTTACACAGGTTTTTATAAGGGGCCCTAGTCCCATCATACTAAGTGGGATTTAGACCTTGGACCTCTCAAAGAGAGGCCAAATACCTTGCCATTGATATAATAATTATATTTTTTATTATCAGGGGATTATTAATTATTTCACCCATATGAACTTTGACTAGTCACATCTCCCATGAGAATATGAGAAGATGAAAAGACGAAGGTGAAACACCAAGGGTCTCTTAAATCAAAGAGATACTATATTGATGTATTAATATGTATGTTGTATGCAAGCTCATGCTAGGGGATAGTGGAGGAATATGATGAATTTTTTGGTGACAATTTTGTGTTGATTTTATTTCTTGTTCATAATATCTTGTTTAAATATTTTCCCCCATTTCTAATAGATCACATCTATAGATTTTGATACAAAAGTCATGCACCTCCTAAAGAATCCTAAGATTGCATTGATCCATGGGAAAAACATCACTTTGATCTTTCTCAACCACTAAACTTTATCTTATCCTTGCTCTCTTACGAAGACAAATTCTTCTCTTGTAAAATCCACATGATATTTATTTCACTTTATCCTATTATATCACATTCAACCATCCATAGTCAACATGTATTTTGTTGGTCATTTTATATTTTTATCGATAATATTTTGGAGAATGATTATTTCCAACACAATTTTCACAAGGATGTAGATTCCAACATCTAGTTATCACATATATGACTTGTCCACAATGGTTGCAACAATTTATTCTATAAGTTTTATTTTTTGCATAAGTTTCACTTTTTACAATCTTTCACTACTTCATGTTTGGCCATCATAAGCAACGTCTTCGTTCTTAGGTCTTATGTTTGGCTTTATGTGTTTTCTTATACCTTTCCTATGCCTTCCCAATCTTGTGCCAATATATCACATTTATCTCATTAATTTTAAGCCAACACCTTTGGTGTTTTCAAAGCACTCAATTTCTTCATCACTATGGCCTTTATCATGGCCAACACCACCAACAATGTCCAAACACCCAAACTTTTCGTCATCACTATGGTCTTTAGCAACATAGCCTTTATTATAGCCAACATAATCAACAAGATTGAGCATGAGATCATGATGCTCATATTCAACACAAACACCACTATCATCAACAATGTTCAAATCACTAGTATCACAAGAAAAATTTATCCTTTTGATAAGATTACTTGTGTCACAACAGATATTTTCTACTATAGGCTTGACCTCAACAATATTTAGATCACTAGTATCACAAGTGAAAATTTTCCTTTTGATAAGGTCGCTTGTGTCATAATAAACATCTGTTTATTTTTTATTATGTTGGAAGGAAGGTATTTTGAAATATTTCCCAAACCTTTAATAACCTTTTCAAGATTTTTCCTTTAAGATTTAAAACTGAAACAAAAGAAAGATAAATAAGATATGAATCTACTAGGAATATAGGAAGAGCTCACAAATGGAAGGAAGTAATAACAAGAACAACCGTTACATGACATAAAACTCCAATAGACTGAAGGACAAAGAAAACACAATAGTCATCCATTAAAGAGGCTGACAATCCTAACATCCTCCCTCTAGGTATACAATGTCTCTTCATTAGCAAAAACTTGATAAGCACCACCAACTAGCTAACCCCTGTTCTCATTATGATCTTCATAGATACAGGCTTCTACCTTCACTAGCTCTTGGACCTGACTAGGAAAATTCCTTTCCCACCTCTAATAACCATCCAAGAACACTCCTAGGTTTACCAAATAATCAATTGTTCCATTTGCTTCCCTATATACATGGTTGAATTGAAAATTCTCTAGGTGGATGGTTTTACATTTAGCCTTCGAGATCATATCTACAATATTCTAGCTAGGAGGTTGATTACCTTTTAGAATATTGATAATATTTTGTGAATCCCCTTCAACAATTAGATTTTTGATATTAATCCTTTCAAAGAGAAAGTCCCAAAAAAATTTCCCTAGTTTAAGCAAAATGCTTGTTTGCTCGCCTAGGATTCAACATATGCTAAGATGACCATGCCCTTATGGTCACGAAAGATCCCACTTACCCCAGCCTGACCATGATTTCCTTTTGATGATCCATAAAAATTTAACTTTAACCAACCAGGGGAAGGTGAATTCCATCTTGATTGAGCCCTTGAAGTATTTGGGGGTGGCACCAGACTACTAGCTCTAAACTCCAAGCCCTAGCCACACACAATATCTTTATCTCGATCAAAATCCTAGGCATATTTAAAATTAATTATTTTGATATTTTCCACCATAACATTGGCAGATCTAATCTCAACTGAAGGACAATCTCTTTTTCTATCCTTGAAGATCCGATGGTTACGTTCTTTCTAAATTTCCCATAGAGCATGGGGAAGGCTTAACTTCCACAACATTTTTAGTCTCTTACTACTAAAGGGAGATTCCCATTGGATACAAAGGTTTGGTAGTGACTTGGGGAGAATCCATGTAACCTAAAACTTGCTAAGGACTTTGTTTAGGAGATAAATAGTGAAGGGACACTCTAAAAAAAGGTGGTTTGTATCCTCCTCATTCTGTTCACACAAAATACATCTCACAATAAACATTTGTCATCATAGGCTTGAGATTACTTTTGTCACAATAAGCATTTTCCATCATAGGTTTGTCCTTCAATCTTTCATTTATTTTTTCTTGCTTTTAACACTTGAATATGTCAAGAGTGATTAATACCATGTATATTATCCTCACAGCATCTATAGAGAACACAACACCATTTTCAAAATTATCTTCACAAGTATTAGTTTCTTTGAGAATTGTTCACAAGCAGCTCCTTAGTATTAAATTTTTTCCATCTTCATAAAGATATTTACTTTCCAGGAAATAAATATTTTTATTTGATGTCACACAATTTTAAACTTCAAATTTCTTCTCTCCACTTTCACCAGCTTCTTGAAAATAAAGATCATTATCTAGTGTCACTTTGGAACTTCTACTTGCTTATTGGCTTGTTTCCTCTTTGTCTTTCCCATTTAGTCAAGTTATGTGAACACTTCTTGTATTCTTTTAAAA